>ML664246.1:1242119-1647494 GCA_007570785.1 Antilocapra americana | reverse complement strand
AAAAAGCTGTTGTTTCACAACATCTAAGTAATGCCTTCAGGCTATGGTGGTAAAGACAACAGACCTAAGAAGAAGAAGGAACATTTCAGAAGACGATGCATCACCAGCACCAAAGACTTTTGGTCTCAGAGTCTTTCTGGAAATCAAATGCCTCACCTCTCATGGGGGCTGAAGCCCAGGCTGGTTAGCGGTCTGAGTCATGGATAGAAATAGGAAACCACATTCCAACAGGCTCAAGACCTTCAGAGAAGAAAAATTCTAGATTTTTGACAACCATGGAGTTACATCAGGGCTTCACGACTTGTGATCATTTGTTATTTTACTAAGGTACGACGGAGCCTGCTGTGAGAGTAACTTTTCTCTCTTTGGGGGATGCCTAGTAACCCCCCTGCCCCCAGCACGCATCCACCAGCTTTTCCTTAACCACTCATTTGCCTGGCCTACTGTGTGCCTAACACCATCTTCAGCCCAAGGGATGCAGAGGCACCTCAATCTGCAGGGAGCATGTTCATATCAATTTTATTATTTTCTACTTGCCAGCATCATTTATACACAGCTCTTAAGGGGTAATAAAAATTGGTTTCTTTGTGGAAGATAGCCCTGAAAAGAAATCCAAGTGGTGCATTAAAAATATTTTTACTGCTTCCCCTGCATTGCTTAAATAATATATTCACTGTGGCAAAAATTAGAAACTATAGGTAAGCCAAAGGAGAGTAATTAGCTCCCTAAATTCTACCACCCAGAGATCACCAGAGTTAACCTTTGCCTCCCACACTTGGGTTCTTTTTTATACAAATCCATCACTTTTTGCTAAAGCATGGTATTGCTTTGTGTAGTGTCCGCCCCTCACTCCATCTTAATAATCACACTTCTGTAACTCAACGGCTGCACACACACTCAGCGTCCTACCAGTGCGGGGGTTACATTTTAAGAACATGCATGAGTTTGCTTGCTTAGCCCTCCATGTCTGGATATTGAGGTTGATTGCTGAGCCTTTAAAATTATAAACAACTCTGTGGTTTCATTTGTCTAGTCATTCTTATTATTACATCTTGGTTCACAACCCTGATTATTTTCTTGAGGTAAATTCATTGAAGTAGAATTTCTAGGTCAATCCACATGCACATTTTTAAAGTTCTTGGCATATGTGGCCAAGCAGCCCACAAAATGGGGGACAGTTTCATCTCCCAGACACTCATTTCCTCTGTCATGAGAAGACTCACCAGCTTTTCACAGTCAAGTTATAGAGACACAAACTACCTTTTCCCAAAAAGGTGGGTTGGGAAGAGTTCCTGGAGAAGGCAAAGGCTACCCACTTCAGTGTTCTGGCCTGGAGAATTCCATGGACTGTATAGTCCATGGGGTCACAAAGAGTCAGACACGAATGAGGGATTTTCACTTTCACTTTCAAACTTCACCTGCTCCACCCTCTTGAAAGTGTTAGTTGCTCAGTCACACCTGACTCTTTGTGACCCCATGGACTTTAGCCTGCCAGGCTCCTCTGTCCCTGGAATTCTCAGGCAAGCATACTGAAATGGGTTGCCATTTTCTCCTCCGGGGCATCTTCCCAACCCAGGGATCAAATCTGCATCTCCTGCATCAGGTGGATTCTTGACCACTGAGCCACCAGGGAATCCACTCTCTTACTTAGTCCCATTTACTGGGCAGGAACCCCCCTCCTCCTGTCCAGGGCTCCCTTTCCCCAGGGCTCTGCACCCCTGCCCTCCCCCAGCCTCAGTGTTTCCTTCTCTCGGTTGTCTTCTCTTTCTCTGTGAGCTCCTTCCACATTAAAAATGTGGTCACTTAGCAGAGACACAGATGTCGAGAACAAATGTATGGACACCAAGGGGGAAGAGGGGAGGTGGGATGAGCTGAGAGGTTGGGATGATATGTGTACACTATTGACACTAGCGTACATAGACAGCTAATGAGAACCTATGGCCGCAGAGGAGGAGACGGTTGGATGGCATCACCAACTCAAGGGACATGGGTTTGAGCAAGCTCCAGGAGCTGGTGAAGGACAGGGAGGCCTGCCTGAAGTGTGCAGGCCACAGGGTCATAAAGCATAGGACACGCCTGAGCAACTGAAAAACAACTGCATAGGACCTCCACTCAGTGCTCTGTTGGGACCTAAATGGGAAGGAAACCCACAAAATAAGAAAGTGGGGATCTATGCGCATGTATGGCTGACTCACTTTGCTGTACATTAGCAACTAACACAACATTGTAAAGCAGCTACACGCCAATAAAAATTTTTACAAATGCTGTCACTTGTGTGGTAAAAGAAAAAAATTCCTTGTTATCTGTTACAGATTGAATTGTATCCCCTCCCCACATGTCTGTGTTGAAGCCCCAACAACCCCCAGTACCTTCGATCGTGACTGTATTTAGAAATGGGGACTTTGAAGAAGTGATTGAGTTATACAATGGCTTCGAGGTAGACCATAAGCCAATCTGACTAGTGTCCTTCTAAGAACAGGAAATTTGGCTGCAGAACGAGATGCATGCATGCAGAGGGAAGACAACACGAAGACACGATGAGAAGTCAGCCAAGAGAGAGGCCTTCAAAGAAACCAAACCTGCTAACACCTTGGTCTTGGACTCCAGAACTAGGAGAAAACAAATTTCTTTTGTTTAAGCCCCTCAGTCTGTAGTATTTTGTTATGGCAACCAGAGAAGAGCAACGCGACCTCCTTACACAAATCCTTTTCCAAGGCTATCCTTCTAACACCAAACTTAACCTTCTTTCTCTTGCTCCTTCTCACCATACAGCCCATGGCAATCTGACTTCTGCTCCAATTTCAAGAGACGGTTGCCACCAAGGTTACAAACAACTTACACATTACCAGCCAACACCATGCCTAACATGGACAGGTACTGCGCTGGTGCAGAAGGAGTTGCTGTTGTAATTATTGAGTAAGAGATGCCAGCTCAGATTGTCAAATTAGAGACTAGGATAATAAGTATGTCCATATTATTTCTCTACAAAATGCCTATTAGTAGTTTTCAAGATATATGTAGAAGAGATGTACATAAACATGGTAGACTTATTTGAAAAATAGAATAGGCATGCCCACCATAGTGGCCCAGTCTTAAAGAGTCTGCCTGCAATGCAGGAGACGTGGGTTCAATCCCTGGGTCAGGGAGATCCCCTGGAGGAGGACATGGCAACCCACTCCAGTATTCTCGCTTGGAGAACCCCATGGACAGAGGAGCCTTGTCGCAAAAAGTCATGCCTACCATAGATTATTTGGAAGACACAGTGCAATACCTTGACCAATTTCTCCCAGGTCTTTTTTTTTTTCCCTCTCTCATCTATCTATGCAGAGGTTGTTTGCTTGCTATAGACTGTAACATATTCTTGGTAGGATTATTTTGTATCCATCTTTCTCCTGCTTCAGTAGCATTATAACATTTGGTACTGTTTTTGGTGGTGACATGGCCGTTCACATGAGGATTAAAAGTAGGTAGGTTAAGAAGCAACCCCTGGACTGTGAGGCTGGAACATGCCCCACCCCCACCCCCAGATGTCCAGGTGTATGACCGAAGGCTCTTTAGAACTTGGCAGTGATGCCAAATGCCATTGAGTAAAGAGGGTGAGTCAGGCAACAGCTCTTGCAGCAAGCACCTGGCATGGGCAGGGCTTGGTTGCAGTAGGGATGACTCTGTCATCAGCTGGGTGGTTGTTTTCCTCTGGAAGGAGGGACTTCAGGGTATCTTCCACAGATCCAGAGAGAGGCAGCTCTGGGCACTTCAAAGCACATTTATGGTCTTAGGCACTGAGACTCCCTGACTTGCTCGAGCATATGTAGCTCTGATAATAAAAGAGGGAGGAATTTGGATCCTACTTCAGGGCGTGGGTTGTTCCTATCACATCGCCATGGGCATGCAGGGCCAGTGCAGGAGGGTGGGTGGTAGGAGGTGTAGGGACTATCCTAACCAATCCATCAACCAACCCTCCCAGCATCAGACCCCGGAGAGAAGAGGCAGTCTGGACCCAGGTGACACCAACCTCCTCTTCATTGAAGGCACCTCTGTGTTCCCAGCCTCACTTCTTCCTCTGAGCTTTCCAGGTGGCTCCTTAGAGGCCCATCTCTCCCTTTTCCAACACACCCTGCCCAATTTCCAGGCTCACCTGTTTTTTTCTTGTGTCTGGAACCTGACCAAATTCCTCCCTTGGCTTCTTGTTTGACAGTCAATAGTTCAACAGCTTGATTGTGCAGTACCTTTTCTGAATCCAGCACTGAGGATCCAGAAATGTTTCCAACCCTGAATCTAGAGGGATGCGTAAGTGGGGAAATGCCAATAATAATGGAGGGAGAAAAAGCACAGGGTGCTGTGGGGTTCAACCCCCGAAAACAGTCTTTAAGCCCAACCAATATGCCAGATGCCTGACTTTCGGTCTCTCTTTCAGTTTACCTTTTTCATCTTGCACTGCTGACATTTAACACCCAACTGCCTTTTTTATGCCCATGTCTCAGATGCACCCATGACTTAGCAACTGAGCTCTCCATCTTCCATACACCCTGAACATACCGATGGTAACATCCAAGGCCCTGTCACTCAGCCACAAGTCCTCTGACCGTCACCTGCTGGGCTGTCTGAGACTCAGTTGGTGTTACCAATTTGTTTTCAGTTTCTGCTATCCTAGAATAAGAGGATTCCTCCTTTTTCCCTGAAAACTCAACCATACTATGAAATTTTAAAACCTACCTGTTGTCCAATATCTTTAGTTATACAACATGTGTGAATTTCAAAGTAGTCTGGTCTGCCTGAAATGCCTTCATTCTGTTAGTTTTTTTAATTGTAAATATAACACAAATACAAGTAAGTGTGCAAAATAAAAATCATAACTCAATGATTTGTCATAAGTAAACCTTCTCCTTTACTCTGTTGATATGACAGAGGATCACTTTGATTTTTTGAATGTTAAGTTAACCTTGCATTACTGAAATAAAACCAAAACTCATTGAGGTCCTCTTATTATAAAGCTGGATTTACTGTAACCGTTTGTTTAGGCCCCTTCATGGGGCCTAGCTTGTTGGCAGCGAAGGGGTTTGCATAATTCAATGAAGTGATGAACCACAGTGTGCAGGGCCACCCAAGACGGATGGGTCACAATAAAGAGTTCTGACAAAACGTGGTCCACTGCTGGAAGAAATGGCAACCCACTCCAATATTATTGCCTCAAGAACCCCATGAACAGTATGAAAAGACAAAAAGATATGACACCGGAATATGAGCCCCCAAGGTCAGAAAGTGTTCGGTATGCTACCAGGGAGGAGCAGAGATCAATTACTAACAGCTCCAGAGAGATTGAAGTGGCTAGGCAAAAGCGGAAACAACGCTCAGCACTGGATATATCTAGTGGTGAAATTAAAGTCTGATGCTGTAAAGAACAATACTGCATAGGAACCTGGAACATTAGGTCCATGAATCAAGGTAAACTGGACGTGATCAAGCAGGAGATGGCAAGACTGAACATCAACATCTTGGGAATCAGTGAACTAAAATAGATGAGAATGAGCAGATTCAATTCAGATAACCACTATATCTACTCCTGTGGGCAAGAATCCCTTAGAAGAAATGGAGTAACCCTCTTTTTTAAATTAATTAATTAATTTTGAATTGGAGGAAAATTGATTTGCAGTATTGTGTTGGTTTTTGCCATACATCAACATGAATCAGCCATAGGTATGCCTATGTCCCCTCCCTCTTGAACCTCCCTTCCACTTCCCAGCCCATTGCACCCCTTTAGGTTGTCACAGAGCACAGGGTTTTGGCTCCCTATGTCATACAGCAAATTCCAACAGGCTACCTATTTTTCATATGGTAATGTATATGTTTCAATACTACTCTCTCAATTTGTCCCACGCTCTCCTTCATCCTCTGTGTTCACAAGTCTGTTCTCTCTGTCTGCACCTCCATTGCTGTCCTGCAAATAAGTCCACCAGTAACTAGATTTCATATATATGTATTAATATACAATATTTGTTTTTCTCTGTCTGATTACCTCACTCTGTATAATAGGTTCTAGGTTCATCCACCTCATTAGAACTGACTCACATGTGTTCCTTTTTATGGCTGAGTAATGTTTCATTGTATTATACCACAACTTTATCCATTCATCTGTCAATGGATATCTAGGTTGTTTCCATGACCTGGCTATTATAAGTGGTACTGCAATGAACATTGGGGTACATGTGTCTTTTTCAATTATGGTTTCTTCAGGGCATATGCCCAGTAGTGGAATTGCTGGGTCATATCATAGTTTCATTCCTAGTTTTTTAGGACTCTCCATACCATCTTCCATAGTGTCTGTATCAATTTACACTCCCACCAACAGCACAAAAGTGTTCCCTTTTCTCCATATCCTCTCCAGCATTTATTGTTTGTGCATTTTTTAACGATGGCTATTCTGATCAGTGTGAGGTGATATCATGCTACAGTTTTGATTTACATTTCTCTGATGGATACAGGGAGAGAGTTTATTTTCTTGGGGTCCAAATCACTGTAAATAGTGACTGCAGCCATGAAATTAAAAGGTGTTTGCTTCTTGGAAGAAAAGCTGTGACAAACCTATGGCATATTAAAAAGCAGAAACATCATTTTGCCGACAAAGGTCCCTATAGTCAAAGTCCCTACGGTTTTTCCAGTGGTCATGTACAGATGTGAGAGCTGTACCATAAAGAAAGCTGGGCACAGAAGAACTGATGCTTTTGAACTGTGGTGCTGGAGAAGACTCTTGAGAGTCCCTTGGATTGTGAGGAGATCCAATCAGTCCATCCTAAAGGAGATCAGTCCTAGGTGTTCATTGGAAGGACTGACATTGAAGCTGAAGCTCCAATACTTTGGTCACATGATGTAAAGAGCTGACTCATTGGGAAAGACAGAGGGCAGGACGAGAAGGGGGCGACAGAGGATGAGATGGTTGGATAACATCATGAATTCAATGGACATGAATTTGAGCAAACTCTGGGAGATACTGGAGGACAGAGGAACCTGGAGTGCTGCAATCTATGGGGTCCCGAAGAGTCAGACATGACTGAACAAATTTTGTTTAGGAATTTTGCAGGTGTGTTTGTGAATAAGATTTTTCTTATACTTAGTATCCTTATCACATTTTGGTATCAAGGTAAAATTGAGGAGTCTCTCTTTTTCTAGTCTCTAAAAGAATTATGAACTATTAACACCACTTCTATTTAGAAGTTTGCTAGAAGTTGCTGTTGGGAGATTTAAGGCCTAGACTTTTCTTGGGTAGGTTTTTAATATCTTTCATCTTGATTGGACAGTTTATGTTTTCTATTTTTGTCTAATGTCAGGATTTTAAATTTTTTTTTATTTGCTAAACTATATATCCTATGAGATCTTAGTTCCCCAACCAGGGATGGAAACTCTACCCTCTACAGCAGAACATGCAGTCTTAACCACTGGAACACCAGGGAATTCTCATATCAGAATTTTAAAGAAATTTGTCCAGTTATCCACTCAGCCAATATTTTCTAGCTATATTTTCTAGGGATAAGGAACAAACTTGTCTTACTATGTTATTGTTAATGACTACCTTATCTATAGTTATGTCCCATTTTCATTCTTGACATTGCTTATTTGTGTATTTAAACCCCTCTTCCACATGTCATTTTCCTCAGAATCTTCACTGTTACTCTTTATTTCAAAGTACCAACTTCTGACTTTGTTGACTTCTATTGCATGTTTGCTTTGTCTTTTGTTATTTTATTCCATTTGTCTTTCCTTTCTTTCTACTTTCTTTGGGCATAATTTAGTGATTTTAAAAAAGTCTTTAAAAACTTTAAAAACTTCTTGGGACTTCTGTGGTGGTCCAGTGGTTAAGACACCATGTTTCTACAGCAGGGGGCACAGTTTAGATTCCTGATCGGGGAACCAAGATCCTGCATGTCATGTGGCTCAGCCAAATAAATTAATTAACTAAATTAAATAAAAAATAAACAAAGAAATTCTTGAGTTAGATCTTTAGTGCATTGGTTTCAGCCTTTTTATTTGCTAAGATTTATATCCAAGGTGCAAAATGTTATATAAATATGGTTTAGCTAAGTCTTTTACATTTAAAAGATTGTATTTTTATTTGCATACAGTAAAATTTGCTGCTCTTTGTTGATAACATGCTTATTCAAATCTTTTGCCTATTTTTAGTTGGATTGTTTGTTTTATTACCATTTGAAAGTTCTCTGTATATACTGGACACAGGTTCCTTGTTAGGTCATAAGCTTTGAAAATATTCCCCCCATGTCTGGCTTTTCTTTTCTTTCTCTTAACTATATATTTTGATAAGCAAAATATTTTAATTTTAATGAATACTAATATATTATTTTTAATAGATTATTATTTTGCTGTTGTAGCTAAGAACTCTTGCAAAATTCAAGATCACAAAGATTTTCTAAGTAGTATGTAATTCTAGTGATTTTATAAATTTGGGTTATTCACTTAGTTTTATGCTTCATTCTCAGTAAAAATTTGTACAAACTGAAATATACATCAAGGTTCTTCTTTTCTTCCTCTTTCCATCACTCTCTCTCTCTCTATTTTTCTTTTGCATGTGGATGTCCAATTTTCTAGCATCATATATTGAAAAAGGCTATACTCTATCAGGCTGCCTTTGCCTTTGTCAAAAAGCAGTCCACTACATTCCTGTGACTCTACTTCTGGACTCTGTTTTGTTCTGTTGATCTATGTATCTATTCTTTTGCCGGTACTGTGTTGTCTTGATTACTGTAGCTTTACAGTAAGTTTTGAAATCAGTATGAAACCTCCAATTCAGTCCTCTCTTTAATAATTGGTTTGCCATTTCTAGTCACTTTGCCTTCTCAAAAAACATTTGAAATCAGACTGTTGATATTTACCAAAAAGTTGTGCACTTCCTAAACTTTGTGGAACATCTCTGTGGTAATGCAAGCAGTAGTTCATCATTTTAGACAGAATGACATTGGTCAATGCCTGGCACACTGTTCTCAATTTTGGTAGCAATCGTTGCTACCTTTATTATTTTTAGGGACAGTTTACTCGGATATCATTTGTAGTTTATCCTCGCTGCTACAGTCAAGTCAAAACAATGAGTTTTTTTTTTTCCCCCTCTTCTCCCATCACAAGATGGGAGTCTGTCTCCACGTTCCAGGTCAGGGCTCCATTAATTCACAGTGACTAACAGCTGTGGAGGGTGTGCAGTTTCTCAGGCATCATTAGTATGCAGTCAAAAAAGAAATGTAACTCTGTTTTGTTTGTGATCCTTGGTTTCTAAGCTGTCTTTCAGCAAGTAATTCCACCTAGAGGCTTGCGGGTGACTCAGACCAATCAGTGACTTCTGTCCATTTTAGAATGAATAGATGCGCATCTAGTTCAAAGCCATTTTCAGTTTGTCCCCTCCCCCTCTCTGGAGCTGGCTCCAGAGTCGGGGCAGCGATGGGTGAAGGGAGGGGTGTATGCTAGTCTCTCTTGTGTCTTGCACTCACGTTGCCAGAGACGCTGCTGACCACGTCTCAGATGATGCCTGCAGGTTGCTCTGTCTAGGGCACTTTTGGCTGCAGGGAAGTGCCCAGTACGCCTCACACAGAGGACGCCTCTTCCCCTCTCACTCATAGGGGCTGGTTCCTACTCATCTCCCCTGTGCATCCCTTGGCCTCACCGGGTGGCCTTTTGTGGGCAGCACACGGGCCCAGGCCTGCGGTGTCCGTGTCTCCATCAGGGTGGCACCGTGGCCCCACTGCCCTCAGGACTTTCTTGTATTTATTTCCCTGCATCTGTACCCCACCTTTCATACCAAATGCACAGATTCTCAATGCTAATTCTCTTTCTTCTGAAACTCTTTCTAGCTTTCCCTTTGTAAAGCTTATATATCATTTCCTCCTTGGACAAAAGAGGAAAATGGTTGATCTCTTCTGAAAATTTGTGAAGTTGGACCAGGACAGCTGTACTTCTTGAGCTTTACATGTAAGAGATCTGGTCTTGGCTTCAGTCATGGGCTCTGTTCATAGGAATCGATTCACTTCCAGTTTAATTTATGACTGGCTCTTTTTGAGGGGGACGGGGTAACAGACAAGGGGTGGCCCCACGGAGCAGAATGGAGCATCTGTCATTAATATTTCTTGGCATCTCTATTCAGATGCACAGTTTATGTTATTACCTTTCATTCAAATGAGATGACACTTGGAAAAGAAGCCCTTAGCACAGTAATTGGCACTTGGTTGTCATGAATGCAGGCGAATTTATAAAGATTATGGCTTGAGGTTTGCTGTCATTATTATACCAGAAGCAGAAATAAGGATGGTATTTTTGCTTCTCTCATCCCAAGAAGTTAGCAGAGCCTCCGTGTTCTGAGTTCCCTTGCCTCAGAGAGACCTTACCATTGTTTATATTTCAGGGTCAAGAAAGAGTTGCTAGGCACCCAGGAAAAAACCGCCCATTGAACTAATTTATTGGGGATCCAGCCTCAACAGTATGGGTGAAGGCAGGAAGTTGAGGAGCTGGAAGAGGCCAAAGTGACCTTTTGATAAGACCCGAGGAAACGGGAGTCCAGAACTTTCTGTGACACTTGGGTCACTTGCACAGAGCCGTCCAGAGGGAAAAATGCTGTTTGCCGGGCAGAGGGGCTGGACTCTGAGAATCGCAGCTCAAAGCCTCAACTTGGAGGCACCACCTTCTGAAGGGACAGTTGGAGTTTGGCTAATTAATCTCAGTAGAAGCGAGTAAGACACACCACAGGGGTGGAGACCCTTTCTGGTGCTTTCTGGGTTGTTAAATGGTAGGGGGCTGGGGGGAGGACCCTGTGGACTTCTTTCCCCCAGGTAGAGACTGACTCAGGCACCCCATCCCTCTTCCAGTTCGCTCAGCTCTTAAATTCCAACTGTCAACATTTCTGTGAACTTCCTTTGTTTAATAGGGACTTTTATGATTCTGTGAGGACCACCTTCCTCCTCTTTTCACAAATGAAGGATGCTGAGATTCCGAGATGAGACGGTTAAGATGCAGCAGGATGTCAGAGTGTCAGAGCGGAAACTCGAACACAGGCTTGCGGAATCAGGCCTCATTGCATTACCTCTCAGCGCTAGTGTTAGTCGCTCAGTCGTGTCTGACTCTGTGTGGCCCTGTGGACTGCAGTCTGCCTGGCTCCTCTGTCCATGGAATTCCCCAGGCAAGGGTACTGGAGTCAGGTTGCCATGCACTCCTGCCGGGGATCTTCCTGACCCACCGACTGAACCTGTCCCTCGTGTCTCCTGCACTGGCAGGCAGATTCGTTTTCACCAGTGCCACCTGGGAAGACCTGTAGGGTACTTACAAGCACCTCTCAGTTATAAATATCCCATAGTATTGGTTGCTGGCACTTCTCCTCATCTAAATAGATTTCATGCCCCTTTCAGGGGTCAGGGACGAGCCCTAGTATCTGGATGATTTTCCTTTCTATGACTCCTAGTTTCTTCACTTTTAAGTGGACTAATAGCGCCTACTTTGATAAG
Source organism: Antilocapra americana (assembly GCA_007570785.1). Classification (NCBI taxonomy): domain Eukaryota; kingdom Metazoa; phylum Chordata; class Mammalia; order Artiodactyla; family Antilocapridae; genus Antilocapra; species Antilocapra americana. The sequence continues at coordinate 1,636,008 of ML664246.1, read as the reverse complement.
TTACTGAGAGGATTAGTGGCTAACTGAGATGACCCAGTGACACAGCTGATCTGGGTTTCAGGCTGGACATCTAACCAATGGAGGAATATAAGTAAGGGCCTGTACACGCATCACTTATGCTTTTATGGGAATGAGAAAAAGGCCCTGTTGTGCGCATACATTTATCAGTCTGGGAATGAGAACAAACACAGTGTAACAGGTTGGAGAACCCTTTAAAGATCTGGGTAAATGATTTAAAACATGTAACTGGGATTTTATTTGTTATTTTCTCTTATTTTTGCCTGCACTGGGTCTTCATTGCAGCTCATGGGCTTTTCTCTAGTTGTGGGGTTTAGTTGCCCCGAGGCATATGAGATCTTAGTTCTCTGACCAGGGATCAAACTGACATCCCCTGCATTGAGTGGAAGGCAGACTCCTTACCACTCCTTCCCTGGTAAGGGAAGTCCTTACCTTCAATTGGGAAGTCCCCCTGCAATTGGGATTTTAAAAATCAGCTTTTGGGAAAGAATATTTTGAAAACCTTGGAAATAAATTTTGATAAAAAGTTCACTTGCAAACAGTGGTTTGTGGACATCAAGGTTTATCAGCTTCTGGCTCCCAGCTGGCTCTATTCAAGTTCAGGGAGAGCCCAGCTGGATGGAGACTGGCAGAGTCCTGAAGAGCTGTCTAGACACAGCAGCTATCACAGGCAGGTAACTATCTGCAAACCAGCGCCCTCCAGAATTCAGACTGAGGATAGCAAGTAGAAAATAAATGGCCAAGGAGATGAGTAAATCAAAGGAGAAGAATTGCCCATCTCCTGTCAGGAACCCAGTCAGCCGTCTTCAGAGGAGGTTTGGGCGCCATCTTTCCTTCCCTCCCCCAACAGACCTTTTAGAACACATTATTATAAGTGTTCGTTACAGCCTAGTGTTCTCTCAGAATGGCTTGAGACCAGCGTGGGTAGATTATCTGCTTTCATTGATCTGCACTTCAGAGCTAGAGGAAGGTAAAGATGATTTAATGCCTATTTTCAAAGGATGAAGGATCTTTTGTTCAGCTCTTGCCAGGGAGCAGACAAAGGAAGCAAGATTCACCTGTAACAGGAGGGGGTTGGTGGTAGACAGGAGGGAGATTTATCAGTCAGGGAGGATGGAGACACTCGCGTGAGTTATGGTATCTCCTTACCTGGAGATCTTCAAAGTAAGATATACTTCCCTCTGACAGGAGCAGTCGGGGCTGGTGGTGGGGGGTAGGATTCCTCGCTGGAAGCAGGGAAATGGACTTTAGTGACCTTTGAAGGTTGAGTCCAGCCTTCTGAGTCTAGGATAAACTCAGATGAGAAAATTTATGGCTTTGACATCCACCTTGTGAATAAATCTGAGCCTCTGCTGGAGTTTAGGAGAAAGAAGATTCCGGAAGCTTGCTCTGGCTTAACCACTCTATCAGTCCAGGTTCTAGCAAGAAACAGATGGCATATTCAATGCACGATCATTTGAGAGAGGTTAATAAAGAGGCTGTTGACAAAGCCTTGGGCAAGATGACAAAGGACCGAGCAGTACCCAAAACTCTTACCACCTCCTGCCCAAAGGGATGAGGAGAGGGAGCCGTTATTAGAACCCAAAAGGACCATCCTGAGAGGGGCTGTAGCCTTCTGATAAGGAATGCCACCAGCCAGCAGGGACCTAGGGAGAGGGCCTGGGAATTAAATGCCCTGACATCTCTGTCCTCTGTCCCACACATCTGCTTTCTGGACTTCCAATCAGCTGGTCCAGACCGAAAACTTGAGGCCAAGGAAGCCCATTGATGAGGTCACACAGTCAGCCTCCTGAGCTGACAGCAGCTTGAAGAGGGTGAAGGGTAGATCAGGACGAGCAAGGAAAGCTGACATCACCATTGCTGGTTCCGTCACGTAACAAAGTGTCTCTTCCATAGCGAGTAGTATGGAAGAGACACTAGGAAGAGTAGTAGTAGTATGGAAGAGGCACTAGGAAGAAGGCAGTGAACCAGACTTACATTTGGAACGAATTGTGATTTAGAAATGCACCCCTCCCCTTTGCCCCCATATGCATCTATTAATATAAGTAAGGAGAGTTACTGAAACTCTGTGCCTCAATAACCTCATCTGTAAAATGGGAACAACAGTTGTAAGTCCTTCATGGGGTTGGGTTACATGTAAAGCCCTAAGAAAGATGTGTGGTATGAAGTAAGAGCTCATCCCATACATGTTACTGTTCTTACATGTACATGTTCTTATGCTATTGCTATTTATGTCTTTTCTCCAGTCTCTGGAGCTCTTTCTCATCTTTAAAGATCTAGATCGTGCTAACTCCTCCCGGCGGCTCTCTCTCCCCTCTCCCTCTCCCTTGGGCACACCTGAGCCCAGGTGATCTGGCATATGATGCCTCCCTGCTTCTTACAAGGCCAAGGCACAATTATTCAGTTTGCTTGTTTGTTTGCTCTGCTAGACTCTGCACAGCTTGGGGATAATTTCAGATTCATGTCCTTCTCCAGCCCAGTGTTCTAGCAGAGGGGAGGAACTCCATAGTGGAGGTCGAGTTTGTTTTGAATGACTTTACATACGAGATTTTGTAGTTTCAGGGACCCGAGTATGGCCCAGGCCCATGTTCAGAAGCCAGGATGTAGAAGTGGAGGGAACAGATGCACTAGATGACGGATCTCAAGGTCCTAACGCAGCCCCACTGCTCCATTGAGCCTGATTGGAAGCCCCTCCTCCCTGCCCTGGGACTGACTTCTATCAAGGAAGAGGATGCCCACTGAACAGGGAGGCGAGGACAGAAAGACCCTTATCTGAGTTTACAGACAACCAGAATTATTAATCTTGTTCTTCTTTAAGGTAAAGGCTGGCTTTTTTTCTATTTTTTAGTCAGCAGTAGGGGACAAGGAGAGAGTTTTTTGACATTAAGATGGACAGTGCTTTGCCTCTGCAGATACTGTCTGAGACAAAAGAAAAAAACACCTTGGCATGGAGTTGGTGAAGAACAGTTCCTGGGCACCTCTCAATCAGCCTAGTTATTTTGGCCACAGCTTCCAGAGTCAGGGCACAAACACACGATGGATTCCTTGATTAATCCCATAACTGTGTGTGAGGCAGCCTTGGGACTGCATCCCATTGGGTCAGTTTCCAAGGTCAAAGGATATGCTTCCATTTTAGTGATCAAACATGTTTATGCCACAGGGATGCAGTCTATAAGATGGAGCCTGGGAAAAACTCTTCAGGACAAATGGACCAGTTTCTCTAGAAATAATTGCAAGGAGAATAAAAGAGAAGAAGGGGGCTCTATAGATTTAAATCGTTAAGATATATACAAACCTCTTAGCATATGGACTTTATTTGGATCCTTATTTGAACAAAATATTTTAAAAATCATAAGACAGTTGGGAGTATTTGAACACTGATTGGTTATTTGATATTAAGGAAGTATTGCTAATATTGGGGGTATGAAAATGGTATTGTGAATACATTTATAAGAGTCTTTGTTTTTTACAGATGTATTCTGGAATATTTATGAATGAAATATATGATACATGAGATTTGCTTCGGACTAATCTGGGGATGGTCGAGAAGTGAATGGAATGTAGAGGGAAAGGAAAGTGAAATCAAAGTGAAAGTTGCTCAGTCGTGTCCGACTCTTTGCCATCCCATGGATTATGCAGTCCATGGAATTCTCCAGGCCAGAATACTGGAGTGGGTGGACTTTCCCTTCTCCAGGGGATCTTCCCAACCCAGGGATCAAACCCCGGTCTCCCGCATAGCAGGTGGATTGTTTACCATCTGAGCTATAAGGAAAGCCCAAGTATATAGGAGTAGGGAGTCTATCCCTTCTCCAGCGGACCTTTCCTACCCAGGAATTAAACCGGGGTCTCTTGCATTGCAGGGGGATTCTTTACCAACTAGGCTATCAGCTATCAAGCCCAGAATATAGAGGGGGTCGAAGTTAATCATAAGTGATAAATAGGAGGTACATGGGAGTTCACTAATCAATTCTATTTTGTACATAATAGTATTTTTCTATAATAGAAAAAAATTTTAATGTGTTAGGAATAAATGTACTTCTTGCTTGTTTTACCAGGTTCCCTGAAATGAACTTGAAATTCAAACTGAACATGCCAGCAATGGGCTTATATGTTTCGGAGATGAAAGCTTGCTCATTTCTCACAGGGCATGGGAAGCCCTATTTCTCCATGAAGCCCCTCTACACTTTAGCTATTTTTTTTTTTTTTTAAACTAAGAGCCAGAACTTGAAGGGGTAAAATGATTACTAGCATCACTTCTCTTGGCCAACTTCCTTGTCTGATGAGAATGGATTTCCCTAGCTGTTCACACTGCCGAGGAAAACAGGAACCAGAGCCAGGTGGGTCTAGACTCTAGTTGGATTTTATTCGGCGCCCCTAGTGCCTGATGCCTGCAGCTGTCCTTCTTTGCACATTCTCATCCATAGTCCTTGAGCCATTTGGGCCTCTCAGTCAAGACTCAGAGAGAGGTGTAGGAATTTGTTTAATAGCATATGGCCTGGGCATGGTGATCCAATGGTTAAGACTCTACCTGCCAAAGCAGGGAACATGGGTTCGCTGGTCTGGGAAGATCCCACGTGCTTCGAGGCAACTAAACCTGTGCACCTCAACTGCTGAGCCTAGGAGCCAAAGCTATAGAAGCCCGTGTGCTCTGGAGCCCGTGCTCTGCAGCAGGAGAGGCCCCTGCAATGAGGAGCCTGCGTGCCTCCAGTAGAGAGGAGCCCTCACTAACTGACCTAGAGAAAGACTGCCCACAGCAATGCAAACCCAGCGCAGCCAAAAAACAAAAAAAAAATTAATGTAAAATTTTAAAAAATATATCACATGGCCCATGTGATGAATGAATGGTGAAACTGGGACTCACATCCAAGTCCTTTCTGGTTTCAAGCCCAGACTTCTTCCTGCTATACCATACTGCCCTGGCCGTGTCAGGGTTCCTTTCATTAGGATGCAGCAATCCAAGGTTGCAAATAATAGTTACATGGTTGGTACTGTATGGACTGCTCTATATGCATTAATTCATTTCAACCCTCTTAATGATCTCATAAGCTAGCTACTGTCCTTGCGCCCATTTTACGGGTAGGAAAACGGAGGCCCCTAGTGTTGCAGAACTAATAAAATGAGGAACTGACATTTAAACTCAAGGATATCTGTCCTCAAACCTTTGACTATACTTTTCATGCTACTTCTCCCTATTTAGTGGAAGATGAAAGTTTTTCCAGAATTCCCCCAAATAGAGACCTGGAAATGACAAGGAAGAAAACTTAAGCTGTCAGTGTGCTGAAAGAAGGACTTAGCTTTATATTTTGGAATCAGTTATTATCTTTTTGTCATAACACTGTCATAGAACTGAACAATGGCCAGGCCACTGCTAGCCACTTTACAAATGTTGATTCATCAAATACAGCAGCCTCGTGAGGTGGTTGTATGCTATTATTATTCTCTCCATCTTATCGATGGAGAAACTGAGGCATTTGCCAACTCCACAGAGCTAATTAAACACAGAGCCAAGATTCAATCCAGGCAGTCCTGCACTGACCCTGTGCTTTGATGCCAACCTCGCCTTCCCCTTGAGCCTGGTACCTGAACGTAATCTGTCCTAGAGTACGTCAGCGAAGGAGCAGTGTTAACTGACTTTAACTCCAAGTTTTAACTCCAACTAATAAAGACCAAAGTTCTGCTATTGGCCTGAGTAATAACCGAAAGGTAGTAACTGATTCTAACTTGGACTCTAAGGTGTGTATGGGAAAAACTGATCCATTCCACTGAGTTACAAATGTGTTTTGAGGATGGACTCTATCTTTTTGAAAGCTGCAATAGTAAGAGAGAAAATATTAAATTTAATGGGATAAATCACCTACAGCACTTAGCACATAAAAGAGGCCCATACACAGTAGCATTAACATCCTTCATAACCTCTCTGACCTGTCCACTGCTTGTCCACTCCATCATGGGTGCCACAGCCCAGGCATCCATCCTCTCCCTGGTTGCTCTGGTAGTGAGTTCTTCTGGATTTTTTTTTTTTATTGTTTTTGCCATACATTGTCATGATATCACCATGGGTTTACATATGCTTCCCCTCCGGAACCCCCCTCCCTCCTCCCTCCCCCCGGAAAATCTCGCTGCACCAGCCCCGAGCTTCAATCCTGGGCTGGCGATTGATTAGACACATGACAATTAACATGCTTCAATGCCCTTCTCCCATATCATCCCACCCTTACCCTCATCCACAAAGTCCACGAGTCTATTCTATACATCTGCGTTCCTTTTGCTGTCTCGCATGTTGGGTTCTCGTTACCGTCTTTCTAAATTCCATATATATGTGTTAATATACTGTATTGTTGTTTTTGCTTCTGGCTTACTTCACTCTGGATAATGGGCTCCAGTTTCGTCCATCTGAGTAGAATTGCTTCAAATGAATTTTTTTTTAATGCTGAGTAATATTCCATTGTGTATATGTTGTACCTCCCATGCCCAGAACTAATCTGTTCTCTATCTCCTGAAGGAGGGGTATCCTTCCCGGTCCTGTTGAAACACATGACGTGCTCTGGCCAATGAAATGTGAGTGCAAGGGGTGTGTGTCAATTGCAGATGGAGTTAGCAGCCAGTGCGTGCCCCGCCCTGCTCCTCCTCCACCTTGCTGACGCATCCCTCAACCATCCTGGTGGTGGTGGCTTTTCACCCTGGGTCCTAGAACGAGGAGATCCTATCCAGGAGCCCCAGCATCCCATGACAGACATGCACACTTTTTGTTGTTTGTCTTAACACACTGCACTTTTGGACCTGTTTGTGTCACAGCATAGTTCGAGCCTAATCTGACTGATACATGTTTTATGATGCTCTCGCAGGGAGGAGAAAGTTCTCTAATATGTGGCAAGGCCCCACAAGATCGTGATCTAAACACGAAGCTTCATCTTGTACTGTATTTCCTCTTCTTCTCCTCTTCATTCAAACAGGCCTTCTTTCAATCTCCTCCTAGGGCTACTACAGGCTGTTTGTCCATGCTATTCCCTCTGCCTAGAACATTCTCCCAGCTGCCTACCCCCTTTGCCTGGTTAATTTCCGTCTTACCAGCCTCAGTCAACTTTCATAGCAATTATGTGTATCCTTTATAGTCCCCAGTAGCTGACAGATGTGCAATAACGTACTTACCTCTGCTGTTGGAATAATGCTTATCTTGCCCACTAGACTGTGCACCTCCTAAAAATGGTTGCCTAGTCTTTGCTTCCTGACTAGCCCTAGCCCTACCTTAATAGGTACTCAAAGAATATTTACTGAATAAACAGTTCAGTCAATATATTGTAGTGATTATAGGAAGGACGTTGGAGCCAGACTTCCTAGATTCACATCCTACCTTGCCATGTATTTGTTGAATGACCTTGGGTAAATTACTGAATCTCTCTTTGTCCCAATTTCTTCATCTCTGGGTGTTTGTGAGGATTAACTGGATTAAGATAGTGCTTATTTACTTGTTGTCTCTGGTCTCCAAGCCCACCCTTCTATACGCTGTTCCATGGGGCCATGGTTTCCTTATGATATTTTCCCAGACTCCTTTGCTGGATGGCTGTGTTTCGATAAAGCCGATGAGAAACTCTGGCAGGAGCCTAGGAGTAGGAGGGAAGGAACTTCACTCTGGGTTCATTTCCTACACACAATGTGATCGCTACAGAGGACAGAGGTGCAAACCGCCCCAGCTCCTTTCAACTCTCCCAGTGCCAGTCACGCTTCACTGCCTCTGAAGTGCTGGTACCCGTGGCTGTGTCCCCCTTGAGGGCTCAGCGTCAGCTGCCCACATCCTCTGAGAGGTGAGTAAGGGCCTTGTGGCGACTCATTAGGGCCTCACAGTGACTCCTCTCAGTAAAGATCCAAATATCTGTCGGGAGTCCCTCCTTGGAGCTTCTGGTCTAGTAACCCAACCTTTCACTTTTGTTTCTCTAACTCCAGGGGTGGTGGCTGTACTCGTGTTGGAAAAACTGACTGGACCCTTTTCCTGGTTCCAGACTGGGCCTTAACTGATACACTATCTAAAGCACCGCTCAATGGACATGAACTGGAGCAAACTCCAGGAGATAGTGGAGGACAGAGCAGCCTGGGCTCGCAGAGCTGGACATGACTTAGCAATTGAACAGCAAGAAACCTAAAGGACTGGGGACAGTCTCAAGCACACAGTAATCCCTGTGTGAGTGTGAGATTCTGCATCTGTCTAAGTAGGTAAAAGGGGCTTCCCAGGTGCTGCAGTGGTGATGAATCCGCCTGCCAATGCAGGAGATGCAAGGGACAAGGGTTTGATCCCTGTGTTGGGACAATCCCCTGGAAGAGGAAACGGCAACTCACTCCAGTATTCTCGCCTAGAAAATCCCATGCACAGAGGAGCCTGGCAGGCTACAGTCAACAGGGTTGCAAACTCACAGACATGACTGAGCGCACGCGCGCACACACACACACACACACACACACACACACACAGGTTCTAGGTACACTGGATGTGCTAAGATCCAGGGATACAGAGAATAGGATATTATCCCGGCCTCCAAGAAGCTTTCAGTCCAATGGTAAAGACAAAACATAAAGGTAAATAACACAACTGAGTGACTGAGAGCGCAGACACACACACACACAGACACACACACACACAATAGGTAAAAAGGCCAACAAGGCTCAGGAGAACGCTCTGGAGGGTGCCTGACGTCTGTCAAGGATGATGCAAGCGATGGGGGCAAAGACTGGCTGTCTTTAGGTGAAACTCTGATCCACACCCATAACTATCACTCAAATGCCACCTTCCAGGTTTGATTTAAAGCAAATGATGACACAGCTTCCATAGCATTAGCAATTTTTTATTTTCCTTTTTTGTTGCATAGGAAATGCAGTACTTGCTTCCAGTAATTGTATTGTAATGTGAGAAGGTGGTAGCGCTAATGGTTGAATACAAGAGTTAAACTAATCCACACCAGCTCAAAAAACCTGTGGAGATTTAGTTGAATAAGAATGGACGCCCACAGTGATTCTCAACCAATTACAAATTTTCACAGAACACAGTCAAACTAAAAGGGTAACTATGAGAGTCAATACAAGTATACTAGAGGCACAGGGGGCCCGGCTCATAAAAACAAGTGTCCAACCAGCTCATTAACACGGGGGTGTTCAGTTTCACAACAGATCTCTTATCATTGCAAGTGTTTAATCCCCTTCTCCCACAATTTGAAATGAAAAAAGCAAACAAACAAAAAAAAACCCAAAAACAAAAACGGAGGTATTTTGAGCAGACAGATTTCCAAGGGTGGTGGGACAAGCCCTCAATGAACTTTGCTCTGGTAAGAGGTCAGGGCTGCAGGGGAGGGGAGTTGTATATTTGCCTTTGAAAGTCTACCTTGAGGACCTCCTAGAATCTGATAAACCTCCAGCTCCAGGTCAAGCCAGTACCTCAGCGGTGATGCTACCAAAGGCCCTCACAGGGCAGAAAGGCAGTTGGAGACCAGGGAGAGTGTGCACTCTTTCAGGAGTCCATCCCAACGTAGCCAGTGGCCTTGTGACCTTCGGGTGAGATGTTTGAAAAATTACAGTGCTAAATTATAGACTGTACTAAAAAAAAAAATTAAAAATAAAAATAACACAAATAGAATCAAAAAGGGAAAAAAGCTTCTGTCATTTTGAGAAGCTGAGCATAAAAACAGCAGGAAAAATAGCCCCATTCATTGGACCCCATCTGTCCTAGAAACCACCATGGAGAGACTCAAGTTGGCATCAAACACCCGGGGGGGTATTCTCCACTGTGAAGGTGGAAGGGTTGGATTAGTGGGGGGGGGGTGCTTCCACCATATTCTCTGGTGGTCCAGACACACTTTGGAAATTGTGTGTTTTGAATTGAATAGTATCAGGAAATGTGATGCTCACATGGAAGCCCGTGATGTCTGGCACTCAGGCAAAGTCCTGCCCCTACATGCTGCTGCCTCCCTTGTTACCATGCTCAAGGGCAGGGGGTCCCCTCTTATCTTCCTGAGCATTTCTGAAATCTGCTCTCCATTTCCCCATCCCCCTAATTGATTATAAAGGGGAATAAAAGGCAGATCAGTGCTGGCTTAGGGGAAAAAAATAAGATAAAAAGATTTCATTTGGGAAGCAAGTCATTTCAAATTTAGACCAAAAAAGAAAAAAGTTTTATTAAAAAAAAATCCCGTGTTAATAGCCAATTTCTTTTTCTTATGAATCGGGCCCAAAGTTTGTACAGAGTTTTATTTTTGAAGAAAATATTGCAACTGTGCATGAAACTAAATAGCCACGTGATTCTGTAAAGATTTTTTTTTTCCTTTTTCTTTTAATACGAGGAAGTCTGGTGTGAAGACGGATCAAGCATGGTACCTGGCTGAACATTGTCCATTAAGAAAATGCTTCAGTATCGGCAAAGCTTCAGTCGAGGCTGAAGGGAAACGTCCCTCATTTTGAAATGTCCTCAGTGTCTTCAGAGCAGAGTTCTTGAAATTCAAATGGTTGTTTTGAGACAAAAGTCTTGCCAGGGACTGATTTCTGAAATCAAACACCCATGCTTGTCCCCTAGGAAAAAGAAAACAAAAAACAAAAACGAAAACAAAAACACAAGTAATACTGAATTTAAGTAAATGTATACCTCCAAAATACTGAAAACTGCTGAAATCAAGAGAAGACAGAATTTGCGTTCTCAGTGAAATACCCTTAAACCTAGCTGACAAGAACCAAGTCAGAAAAAAAGACTAACATAATCTTGAGTAATATTCATACAGTTCACTAAGCATTATGGAATAGCATGCATTAATATTGTACGGTTATTTTACATCACCTATACCAGAAGGTCCTGACTGACAGACAGCGAAGGCTACCGGCGTAGAAAAATCTTACTTCAGAAGAGCAATATAATACAGATTTCACAGGCACTACATTTTAATATATCAGGTATTATGCTGGTTTTCTTATAATTCTTTCTGTCCTAAAGCTGGCATTATAACAATGACCAAAAAGGCAAGGATTGAAGTAAACGGAAAGTAGGTACCAAAGTTGATATAGTTTTTTTCTTCAGATAGATTAGTGCATAGTTCTCATGCAGATAAACACTGCTATGCGTGTACGCTGTGGAAAGCAGAGTGAATTGAGCCCAAGTTGTCACATTTGTGTAAATCATTTTGTCAGCCGGTAATAGCACCATGTAATGGATTTGCATTAAACATTAAATTGATTTCAGGATTGGTGACACAGTATTCACTACAGTTAAGTACTATGGAATAGCTTCAATGTTACCTGCTCTATATCAAAGCAATTTTCATCCCACTGCTTTTTTATTGGAAAAAATAAGAGGAAAACATAGACGACACTAATCAGACGAACGCACAGCTTTGGACGTGGAGAAGGCAGAGCGGGTTTACTGTCAGACAGTGAATACATGCAGAGGCTCCAGGACGAACGTGGCCTTGGGAGAGCAGGTTTGAGTGAAAGCTGGGCCGGGGCAGTGCAGCTTCCTGAGACCGTCTCAGGAGGGTGTGTGGTGAGGTGGCACTGAAGCTCTCCGTACATTACCATGCCAGTTGTGTTTTAAATTTGTTCTGTGGAGGCCTGCTACCAGGAAAAAGAGACAAGAAGAAAAAGAAAGAAAGAAAATGAAAGAGAGAGGGAGAGACCACTACCACTATGGGCAAAACGATACTTCCAGAGACATGATGCCATGTACATTAAATGACATTCTTAGAAACCCCTCCCCACGCACACACACAAAAAAAATCAAAAGGAAAACATTTTTTTTCTTAATCCAGATTTTGTAAATACTTTATGACACTGTTAACTACAGAATTCAAAGCCTATGAGGATAAGGACTTGAAAAGTGAAAGACAGACTTGTTGAGACGGGGTTCTGCGTCTGCCAGTGGGCTGTCTGAATACTGTGACTCTGGGAAATCTGGGTTCCTTTACACTTCACCTGTCAGAATGTGAAGAATACTCGCTTCGGGAAGTGGACCTTGGCCCACGCCTGGCTGTGGGGTGGGGCGGGGAGGAGCCGACACAGTAACTGTCGTGCCAGGGTGTGAAGAAACAGAAAACCTAGCTCAAACCTCAAAGGAAAGAACGTGTGGGATGGAGACAGTGGGCTTTGGAAAGAGGGCTTCTGCCCATTAACGGTCACACAAGGAGCGTTTTTGTGGCAGGGGGCTGGGCCAGAAGGAAAAAAAAAGGGATACAGGAAAATGATATGATTTAGTGTTTGTGCCTCTGACTTCAGTTCCCAAAGAAAAAAAATGGAGAGTTATTGAGGGACTTATCTTTGCCAATATTGTTAATGCCATTTGAAGGGAGAGAAAAAATTCGAATGTGTCTCAGAATCAAGGGCTGGGCCTTCCAGTGCGGATGGCCCTCAGTCTGTCAGTCTGCACACCCCAGGTAGCAACGTCTTCCTCAGACATCTTCGCTTGACTTGGAGTCCAAAAAGGTTAAACACTGTTGCTGTTTCTCTTTTCCTGCCTGATCACAACTAAACTACAGTTTCCTGCTGCTTTCTGGACAATGAAACATGAACAAAAATATAACTTAGTGTGTTTAATACTTAACCCCTGTTCGTTATCACCCTAGACTGCCTCCCTAATGTTTTAAAGCCTTTAAAACATTTTTTTCCTGCAAATCTGTTCAGAGTTCCCTAATTTTAGCTTCATCAAACTTAATACAACAGAATACCTTCAAAAATACAGCATACCTGTAACGTCCATTTACAATGGTTTTTCAGTAGACCTATACTTCTCAAGCATAGGAATATGCTATACCATTGAAAGAAAAAAAAAATTGTATTTAAATACTTACAAAAAAAAAAAAAGGAAACAGGAAAGTTTTAAACTTAAATCCAGTTCCCAAAGGGAGAGGGGGCGGGGAAGAAAGAAAAGCCATTCTATGAACGCTGCCTTTGTAATGAACAATCAGAAATTTCACTAGGCTAATTTGACAGAAATTTTTCCTCATTTAAACAACATTACAAAAGTCCTGCATTATAAAATAGGGTAGAATAAATCAGTGTAATCAATAAAACTATACAACAATACAAATTACATATCTTCTGAGTGGGCAGTTAATCTCTCTCTTTGCAGTCATGACTACAACATGCTCACTAAAAACAACTAAAACTGCCCAAACTATTGCTTAGTTTGTTTTGTTTTTAAAAAAGGGTGCAATTTTATTGTATATACAACCAATTTACTGGTAATACCTTGGCTTATCGCAAGGTTCTGACAAAATGTTTGTCTAGGCTTTTTTCCCTTCACTGTGAAGCACTGAAAGCTGCTATTTTTTTTCTTTTTTTTTTTCTTTTTTCTTTTTTTAGTGCACATATGTCATAATAAAGTAATGCCCAGCTAAGTGCTATAGGGGAAGGCAAAGTATGCTGGCTGGCTAGAGGAAGTGACACCATATACTGACAATCACACCATACAACAGCGCCAAACGACTATTCAACCACTTATCAGACACATATGAAAATCCAAAATGTTTTATTTTATTTTTTTTTCCTTAAATAGAGATAACCAGTAAACAATTTTCAGAACTTGGAAGTTTAAAAACGTGCATATAAAAATGGGCATTATATACTTTGTATTGAATGTGGATTGACTGAAGTCTGCTAAGAAAAATGGGGTATGGGAGCTGAAGAAAAGGGAAGTTGTCTTTTTTTTTTTTTTTTTTTAAGGCTTGCTTGTGAAAGGAACAGTTGTAAAAACAAAATTGCTTGAAGCAGGGTCAGCTTAGTGCTTCACAGTTTGACTGCTTCTCTAAGAGGAGCCCTTCCTGCACACGTGCATTCAAAACTCACAAAAAGCTACGACGACAGACACCTAGAACACGCTGCGCCGAGCGCGGCACCGACTTTGGTCAAATAAAAAAATGAGAGAAAATGAATCAAAGCTAAGCTTTTCTACACAATATACGCAGGTATTGCATATTTTCATATATCTGGGGCGGGGTGGGGGGAAATAAAGGAAGACTCCAAATAAATTGTAAAATGCAGCAACATCCAAAATACTGATATTCTAAGCATCTACAGATCTCAGAATAGCACTGCCACTGAGCACAGAGGACAATAAAGACTACTCCTATCTGCGGGACAACTAACTCTCTATTTAGTTCTAGATGTTGAAACTGACAATGGCTGACATAAAAGTCACATTTACAAAAAGTGTCTCCAAATGCTTGACTAGGGAAAAACCCCTTTCAAAAGAGGAGCATGTGCAACGATTCCACGAATAATCGCTATCCAGGGCAAGGCACATTGATATGGAATTTTTGTTTTCGTGCAAATTAAGGAAAAAAAACAAAACAAAACAACATTGTTTCGGGGTGGGGGGAAAGATGAGGAGCAAAGTGTCTTCCCAAGAATTTCAGTTACTTGATTGTATAGGACAGTAGTAGAACCCTTCTGAAGGGCTGAAAAACATAGTTTAAAGGCAAGTGCCTAGAGTAGGGATTACAATATTGTGTCTTAATGCACTCTACTTTATCCTACATTAACTATATAAAAATTAGTTACTAACACTAGAACATGCAGAGACTTTCTCTGATCAGCAGGGCTCGCCAACCAGAACGTATATATATGTATAGTATAGGAAACCTTCTTGAAGTTGCATGGGAAGCAAAGGGGTGCTTCGCTGTCTGGTAGAAAAATCACTTGCACTTTTTTTTGTTCTTTTTTTTGTTTGTTTTTTGTATTTTTTTTTTTTTACATAAGATACAGGACATTTGGGGTGCAAACTTTTTTTCCCTAACAAGTACCCTTGATCTGAATGGGCACCAGCATTTGTCTCAGTATTGGTTTCATTATTATTATTAAAATTATTTTCCCATAGCCCAGCTCAGGGGCGCAAAGGTCTTCAAATTTTCTGGACAATCTCTGGAACAATGAAGTGTCTGATAACTGATAAATCCTATGTTGCCAGATACATGTAAAAATTTTCAGAATTGGCATAATCCATTCTAGTGACTTCTAGCTTATAAAATTAACAGATACCATGATTTTAGTTATGTGCTTTGATAACAGAAAATAATTAATTAGCATTTAATGTAGTTAACATATTGTGGTAAAAGCACCATTAGATTTGTTTTTTTGTTTTTTTTTTAATTTTCCTTCAGTTTTTAAAGGGATACAAGTTTAACAATAAAAAACATAAAAAGCAAAAATAGCTCCCCTTTTTCTTGCAAGGCTGTTTTTTACCCCAATAATTTAGAGTCCTGGGGTGGAAGGACTTGAAAAACAAAAATAGAATTTTCAACAATCTCTATCTTACAAAGATATTTAGCTATCCAATGAAATTGCACTTTACTCAATTCAAAATTCGATTGTTTTGATTGATTCCTGTCAGTTTCTGTCAAAACAGACCATCTTCCCCATTTCCACGTGAATTTGTGTCATTGTTGAAATTGTTGAAAAAATGTTTTTTTTTTAAATGTAAGTGCAGCATTTCAAAACTTTTAAAAAACTGAATAGTAGTAGTAGTAGTTTGCCATTTTCAGAATTATTCTGCAACGTGAGTGGATTCACTGTCCTTCCGGGCCATGTTATCTAGTTAACGGCTGACTGCTGAACCAAACCAAACTAAAAGAAAAAACAAAAAAGGAACATAACTGCGATTTCTTTTTCCAATATGTTACAGAAAAACATTGCCCTTTGACTGTCCCGTAAGTTATATATATTGCAGATCTCAGCTACTACAAAAGATTTAGTTCTCCAAGTGCCTCCTGATTGCTCGAAGAGGCTCACACCGGTGTGGGTAAATTCATGAAATACTGTGAAACAGCCGGGCTCC
This sequence comes from Antilocapra americana, assembly GCA_007570785.1. Taxonomy (NCBI): domain Eukaryota; kingdom Metazoa; phylum Chordata; class Mammalia; order Artiodactyla; family Antilocapridae; genus Antilocapra; species Antilocapra americana. The sequence continues at coordinate 1,620,197 of ML664246.1, read as the reverse complement.
GTAAAGAAAGTGTGTTACAACAGGAAGTCAGTGAGCAAGGGTAGACCTTCTCTAGCCACACTGCCTAATGCTCACGCAACCACGGAAACACTTCAAATGTTACAAAGCCCAACCATTTCCAGCACCATATGAGAAAATTACAACAGTTCCTAAAGTATTAAAAAAAAAATCCCAAAAGGTTATGGCCTTTGCTGTCGGACCATAATGCTTGCTGTTTGCATGTACAAGTTGATTTGATTCTCCCCTCGCGGTGACAGTGAAGCTGTAACCGCGCTGGGTTGAGGATGCGTCCGTGTTACAGAGCTGAGAAGGGGTCAGGTGGTCTGTCTGGTGGGTGGTGGGACGCTGCGACTTTTATCCCAGGTACCAGGACTGGAAGACAAGAGGAAAAGTGCAATTAGAGCTACAATTTGGAAAACAACACATTTTAACTGCGGCCTTTCCAATGGTGAAATCAAGATCTATGTTAGGGATAAAGGGAGGTTTTCACTGGTAAAAGTAAAGCAATGACAAACAGTAAACCTTAAGACTCTGAAATTGATCTTACTCTTCTGAAACTGAAAGCCAGTGTCTTTGTTGGGGTTTGCCAATGTTCTGAGTGTAACTTGCACAACCAAGCATTTATGTCTACTTGAAATACATACACGGTATGGGTGTTCTAATCTGGTGAGGGCAGCTAGAGCAGAGCAGGGCGCTCCATCACCTGGTTTTTGATTGAACCCTCAGCGCCTAGCTCAGTGCCTGGAATTCAGGCCTCCAAACAAAGAAGAGTGGAATGAATGGAGAGCGGGTGAGGGGAGAGGTTTTATATCATCCTGGATGTCTTCTCTGATGAATCTCACATCTCCTTTTCAGTGAGATGTCATTACAATGCTCCTGTAACAGGCACGGAGGATCCCAAGTGACAGAGGAGTAAATGGAGCTCAAGCGGGATGAGTGTTGTACCAAGAATCCTGGGGGTGATTTTGGACAAGTCATAGCATCTCTCTTTTACTCAGTCTCCTTAGATGTGCATGAGGTACATTTTATGCTGTAAAATTCTCCTCTCAGCTCAATATTTCTAAAATAAAAATTTTTTAAGTGGCATATAATCATCAACTGGTATCAAAGATTTTACCTGATTAGTTACCATAATATCCAAAGGAAAAGTTGAGGCCACCAGCACAGCCCTCATGCATGCTTTTTCTCATTTGACATCTGTTTACAGCCTTGCATATACCTGCTGGACCCAGTTACCAGTTACCTTTTCCTTTCATAAGCCCTTAGGTGATTAGCTTTGGGCAACAGTCTGGTGATATGTCACTCTATATGCTGGCACTTCTTTCTCTGTTAGCTAGACAAAGTGACCAATTATGGTTTAGTATTAGAGTCAGTTTCTCTAGTGAAACAAAAAAGTACATGGCTTTTGCCAACTTTTCTCCAGAGCTACCCTACCAAATTCACCACATTTATTCACAGAAAAATCATCAACCTCAAGCAAAATTAAATGCTTCTAAAATCTCTGAGTTGACAGTATCAGAAAGGGTTGCATTTGGGTTGATTCAGTCAGATGAAGGCTCATCCGTGTCCAAGAGATTCAATTAGGTAAAGCAAGGATGCGTTTGATCCCAGGATAAATGGCAAAATGAAAGCTACGTGGAGGTTGGGATAAGATTTCCTGGTCACACAAGCTACCTTTGATTTCCAGAGGACTTGAAGGAAAAAAAAAAACCTGAAGTCTAAACCGAAAAACTACTCATCCTGTATACTTTTAGATGTTATTCTTTGACCACATGCTTTGAGGAGCACAATAAAGCCTCTTGTGTCCTGAAAGGAAATCATCCTGGCAAATACACAGGGCCTAAATCGAACTGGACAAAAGAAAGAAGAGGGGGGAAGAGAGGACCCGGGAGGCAGACTGCAAACCGTATTTCTAGCTGGACTCCCGCATAGCTGACACGGAGCCGAGTCAGGGCCGAGTTCTCCCTGGAGCCAAACAGTCTCAAACTTTGGATGCGGCGAGTCACACTGACAATGTCTGTTCTCACACTTTCTAAGTCGGTTGTGAAATTCCAGACTTTACATCTGACGCTGCGTCGTAGTTCTCGAGGCAAGCGCCTGGGACCCAGTGAGTCAGTAGGGGGAGCAGTTTTCCATTCCACAGTTTCTGGACACAACCTCAGTGCGCCACAAAAATCTGCAGTGCCTCCACACTTCTCTTAAAAAGCAAAGCAAAGGAAAAAAAGTTTCTTCACACATCTTACTATTCAAGTGTGTGCCTTGCCGACAAGGTTACCCCAGAGCAGCTCTGTAATCCTTCACTGAAATAGGCTTTATTGATTGCTCTGGTCTATTGTTCTCTTTTCAAGTCCCCCAAGTTCAAGTTCATCCTGGTGTTACATCATGTCTGGTTGCTAAGAGCAACCAGACAGACCCAGACGTGACTATCATTAGCAAGAAACCCTCCGCTCTCCTCCCACCAACCTTCCAGTGGCTCTGACGTAGCAGGCTCACTGCAAACACATTGAAGTATTTATTCTGCTTAATTTATGACCTACCCAGCAAGAGAGACCCCCACTCCAAAAACCAACACTGTTGTATATTTAATTAATCTGTCTTTCTCTGGCACTTGGGAAAGTTAGACAAAGGACTAATTATTGTGTTTCACTCTCCACACTTTCCTTTTGGGGGGGTGTGTGTGTGAATATTTGCATGGGAAAGAAAACTACAAGGCCCAGCATTGGCTGTCCCCCCCCCCCCTTTTCTTTTTGCCCTATTGACATTTCATGAAATACTTTAGCTGCTTAAGGGAATTAGAAAAAAAAATGCAATGTGAATGTTACTCCTTCTGAGTTGGTATTCAGTAACACAAATCAACTCATGACATGTTTAAATTTAAATGCTAACCACACACTCTCAGAGTTACTTTAAAGGTTAGTTTTTAATCAATAGAAGTTGCTGACTCCGGGTTTTTGAGCTGCGCAGTGCAGCTCTTGGGCTTTTGTCTAACGTTAAAGCTTTCAAACTTTTTTTTTTTTTTTCCTTGAGATGATTTTAGCAATGATTTGCAGACACAGAAGACTACTGTGCTCTGACCAGCAACATGTCACCAGAGGAGAGAGCTGCCCTGGGGTGGGGTGTCAATGTGACTCCTGAAGGCCTGGGTCGGGGGTCTTTAATAAGCCGTGAAAAAAACTTAATTAACCCTTTCAGGCCCAAACCAAAACCTATTCTTACACTTTTTCACTCCTGTAATTTGACCATTAGTCCTTATTTCAACATTACACTAATCTTCATGACAATTAACCCAGCTACTTGACCAAGGGTTTCCAGCATGGGAAGTCAGCTGGTTAGGGAAACTACACAGGGAATTTTTTTTTCCCCTTTTGAATGAGGGCTCCTTGATTCAATCATTTATTCACAGTGATGGCAGATAAGCAACTATACTACTAAAAAATAGAATCCATTCATTTTATCAAGTGTTCTCATGGCCAGTTTGTGGCTGAAGACCTTCCTTAATTCCATTATGATGAGTGTGATAGTTGCACTGTCTAAGCCACGAGTTTTAAAAACTTCCGTGAACTATAAATAATGTCCAACGGACAAGATTATGTTTGGAAAAGCCCATTTTTCTCTTGTGATATTCTCTTATAAAATCTATAATTTAAGCAGTGCCAGTTTCAAAACATTACTTGACGAATAATTCTGGGCATTTTCTTGTTGGGTCATACAAGAAAAATATGAAAGAAATCCAAGATTGTTTAATTGCTGGGGTTGAGGAGCAAATCACTGGGAAAATGTTGCCACATTAAACAAAATTCAGTGATGAAGAGTCAAAAAATTGTCTTCAGATATTTACTAACACAAGCTTAGGTTTCATATGGTTTCTGCCTTCATATTTTATAGCCCTTTAATCTAACCTACTGTATCCAGAGGGACTACAAAGGAACCCCTGTCCCTTATCTACAGTGAATTTCAATATTACAATACAATATCGGATGATGTTATCTTGATACATTTACATTAAGGAAATAAACACAGAGCTTTGATCTATTTTTTCTTTTTTTTCCCTTGGGAACTCTCAGCTATAGTTGTTTTGGAGGTCCATAAATCCACACTCCCACAGAGGCTAGAGTTAAGGAAAATTACTCTGTTACCTTCACAGTGTCTACAGTTTGGGATGTGCTGAGGTGGTGAGGAGGGGGCTGGAAGTAGGGCTGATTGTCCTCTCTCAGTGTTCAAGGTGAAACATCAAAAGAAATCTGCAGTCCAGGACCAGAGCTCAGCTTTCCTCTTCTCCAGTCAAATGAAGAAGTAATCTCATCAGGTTGGAAAGTGCTGACTAAGGATTTAATAAAGTGCCTGCAGATGTGGCGTCTCTAAGGTATTCAACTCATGTAATGCAAAACAGCTCCACACTGAATGTGCTTATAAAATTTCATTTAACCATTGCAGCGCGACTCCCCCCCACCCCCCACTCCCACTTTTTTCTAAGGAGTTTTATCACACTTCCCGCCCCTTAATTTACAGCCCCATGAAAGTTCGAATCCCATTCTGCCAGGATTCTGGAATACTCACAGTAGTCAGGTTTTATGAACCATAAACAACACCTATCCGGTTTCAACGTAAGCAGGAAGACTGAGATGGCACTTGGTACCTTTGACGGTGGCAGTCGCTTTCCTATCTGAGGGGAGAGCAATTAGGAAGCCAAAGCTATTTTCCAAAATCTGGTCATCAGGTGCCTAAAACACGGTTGATGAAGACTCAGTTTCCTTAGTTAACACCAAACATCCTAATGTGAATAATGAATTTTAAAATGGCTTTTATATGCACTTTTCACTAAGAGGGCAGGATGCATATTTCAGAAACAAAAGGAAATGCAAGTCTGTTTGAGATAGCTGTATTTTACTTTAACCAAAAGAAAAAGAGAGGGTGCTCTGGTGGGGGGTGGGGAGGGCGGAACAGACTGTGACGCAGCAGAATCTGTTTTTCAAATTAAAAAGTTAAACAAAAGGCCTCAAGGGCAAAGTTGAACACCGCGGAAGGAGGTTGTTAATGTGGAATCCAGAACTGGGTGTGACACTTTGCTTTCTTCTCCAGGCAAGGTGGGTTATTTCAGGACATTCACACACAGAAAGCAGAAACATGCAAATACAGGGAGGCCTCTGCCCCATTCTCCACTGCTTCATACTCCATCAGCCCCTGAAGAGGATGCTGCCAACTAGCACTGCAGGAGTTGCGGTCAACATCTTGACTTCTCTCTGGAGGAGATGCTATCTCTGCTGGGTCATTAATCCAGTTAGTCATTTTTGGCTTCCTGCTCTTGTTTGATGAGCGAAAGCCCACTGTTTAGCCCAAACGAGTTGTCCTTGGCAAACCAGCCAGAAGCCAAGTAGCCTCCCCTGCCTCCTTCTGATCCAATGGAAATGGACAAGGCCTTGGAGTCCACTCCTGGTTTCTGATGCTAGTCTGCCTCATTTGGGAGTACTTCAGTTATTTAACAAGTGTTGAGCATCCTACTGTGTGTTTGATAACACTAGGCTCTGGGAATATGAGTACCACAAACATGGTACCTGCTCCCAAGGAGTTGTCCTGCAGAAAGAAGGTTCGGGATCTTAGACTTCAGTATCCGTCAAGAGACCAGTTACCCTGCTATTCTCATAGCTGGATGTTTGAAAACTTATGTCAGCTGATGAGGCTGAGTACTCAATGTCCAAGGGACCCAGGACCGAGTCCTATTTTTCCCACTGACTGGTTGTGTGACTTCAAGTAAGCATGACTCTGTCCTTGGGTGCCTAGAAGGCTACCGTAGGGCCGTTCTTCACGGCATGGGGACAGTGGCTTCTTCTGACAAAGGTGACACCCCGCACTCAAGTGTCAGTTACTGGTCTTGCCAGCCACAGGCTGTGATCTCTGCAGCCATTTTTCTTGTCTGATTTGGTTAACGAAAGCCTGCTTTCAATAATGCTAAACCAAGACTTGTTTATCGTGCAGGAAGCTATTAAAACAGTAACGGGTCATGACTGGCCCTGCTCACCTTTGTAGCCTTATCTTCTCGCTGCTTATACTCAACACTTGTGCCATGTTACACTTCTTCCAGGTCCCCCAAAGCCAAATGCTTTCTCTCTGTTGGAACTTGGCAGAGCTATCCCTCTCTCCTTGGCTCTGCTCACACTTGCTAGTCCTTGCTTTCTCAGATCAGCAATCCCTTCTTCCAAAGGGTCTTTCTCCAGGCCTTTAGTTCCTGGGTTTACCTCAGTCACAGTCACTGAACTGTAATTGCCTATTTTCTCCCCAAGAAAACAAACTGTCTTCTTGCGTGTGGCATCACAGGTGTCTTGCCTGGTGACTTAATAATCACTGTTGAATAAAGGAAGCAATCTCCAAGATTCCAAAAGTGAAAAGTGAAAGTGTTAGTTCCTCAGTCGTGTCCAGCTCTCTGCAAGGCTATGGACTGGAGCCCACCAGACTCCTCTGATCATGGAATTTTCCAAGCAAGACCACTGGAGTGGGCTGGCATTCCCTTCTCCAGGGGAATCTTCCTGACCCAGGGATCGAACCTGTGTCTCCTGCATCAGCAGGCAGATTCTTTACCGTCTGAGCCACCAGGGAAGCCCAAAGGCCCGTGTCAGCCACCCCAACAAGTCGTTTAGATGGTGACGTCTAGAGTGGCGGTGCCACATCCACGCGCGTGGCTCACGTCCGCATCTCCCTGAATGACAGGTGCTCTGCCTAGAGACACGCAGGTCTCCACAAGCCACCCAGGGGGTTCTGGTTGAGGAGCCCTTGCAATGGGGCCAACCACAGTCGGAGTACATGCGATAGTTTGGTAGCATGGATGGCTGCCTGCTTACTACGTGCGCAGAGGAGCTGTCCAAACCACCACTCCCTGGAGAGTGACCGTGTTGTTCCCGGCCAAGACCTCCATTTGGTTCAAACCTCAAGATGGGAAAACACTAATCTTTTTACCCAATAAGCCATCCAGCACCTCCAAACCTTGAGAGTACATACACAATCCAATTATTCCAACGGTTGTTCCAGAGTCTGACTCTTTCACCGTATTCCAACTTGCTCTAGTGTCTGCCTCACCATCAAGCAAAGTTGTTTTTTCTGGCCTCTCTTTACATGTTTATCAAGTAATCTTTTACTTCATGGAACCAAAGACTTCTGAATTAAAAACTGCACACTGGCCACTCACATTTGCTCTGCTGACTTACTGGGGGGCTGCGTGCATAGTGGTAAGAGGTGGGGCACTGGGATCAGAGTTAACAGAAAGAATGCGCCTGCAGTGTGGGACACCTGGGTTCAAACCCTTGGTTGGGAAGATCCCCTGGAGAAGGGAACAGCCACCCACTACAGTATTCTGGCCTGGAGAATGCCATGGACTGTACAGACCATGAGGTTGCAAAGAGTCAGGCAGGACTGAGCAACTTTCACTTTCCACATCATTTAACTAGCACGCCATTACATGCTAGTTAAACGGGCTTCTCTGATGGCTCAGATGGTAAAGAATGTGCCTGCAATGCAGGAGACCTGGGTTCAATCCCTGGGTCGGCAAGACCCTCTGGAGGAAGAAATAGCAACCCCCTCCAGTATTCTTGCCTGGAGAACACCATGGACAGAGGAGACTGGTGACCTACAGTCCATGGGGTCACAAATTAACCCTAGATTGAGAAACTAACACTTTCAATTTCTAAATGATCTTAGGTAAGTCAGCACCCCTGGGTCTCAGTTTTAGACTCTGCGAAATGGAGCTGACAACTTTATCAGTTTTTGTGGGGACTGGATGAACTAATGCCTGAGAGACAAGCGCAGAAAACCTGAAAGCCAGGGGAGACGGGTTCTCTATAAAGTGTGTAAAGGCCCTAAGGTCCACAGGGGACCTACAGGGGACCAGTTCCCTTGGAAAGGCATCACTCAACAAGGCAGCTTTCTCTTATTTAATGAGATAATTTCTTAGTTAAAGGTAGCAGCTGTGTCAGTTCCATTTCTCCAGTTGCAAGAGAAAGTTCTTGAGAAAATAAAAATCTGTCTTTAATTGCGGTATTAAAATCAGAGCAGCGAAACCAACCGCACAAAAGAAATTGGCTCAACTTTATGAAAGGCATTTGGGCCCTTGCCTTGCAAGGCTGAACTGCATGCCTTGGAAGTTGCGGGCAAGGGGGAGAGGGGGTTTGGAGCTGGGGGGAGCGAAGGGGGAGGGAGGGAGTAGTCAGGCAACCAAGTGGGACAGAAACAATCCTATTTTGGTTTTTGTTAGCGAATGGCATACTACATAGATCAGAGACTTCTTATAAAATACAAACCCCCACTGTACACAAAGCACAGGAAAATGTGAGGAAAAAAGGGAAAAACGAAAAGCAGCTTAGGGTGTGTTAACGCTGCTATTCTGTCAGCTTAAAGAGTATTTTATGCTTGATCAACAGCTCTTTTTTATTGTGCTTTTCTTTCATTCATTCAAGACATCAAAGCGGGCCCCACCACTGTACCTGCCCTTCTGGAGCCGCTTGTGAGGGGGTTCTAATGAAGCACGACTCTGGGAGCCGGAGACCCCCGTGGACACGGCAGTTCAAAGGGAATATTTCAACAATGATTACATTTTGTAAATCTTTTTATGAAAGAGACAGCTTATTTCCTGCTTTTTCATGAAAAATAGATTATCCATTAAAGTGAGCCCGCACCACGGAAGCTGCTTCAGATCTGAGGTGCAGCATGGAGATTAAGGGGACAAGGACCCGATGAAATTGTCCAGAGTTCCTATCTGTTTGGCCTTGATGGCACAGCCGAATGTTCTGGGAGGAGCCCGGACAGTGCGCTGGGTGGCTCTGCAGTGGAAAAGGCGATGGCCAGGGTGTTTGGGGGTCCTGTGCCTATCATTTGCTCTTTCAATTTTTTGTTTTTGATTCCACAAAGTCCAGCCAAATATCAGAAGGCATCAACTGACTCCTTTGATTGGGCAAAAGTAAGGTGAAAAATTTTAGTTACAGATTCATTAAATGCTGTATTTTAACACTCTGAAATGGGACGAGTCCTTTTCCATACAGGAAGTTAGCCATAAAAAAAAAGCTAGCTCTGGGCTGAGATACAAAACAAGCTTTATCACTGGTTGATGTCAACCCTAAAGGCAAAAATAAAGAAGGCAGCCTGGCCCTTTGTAATTTCTGATTTTCAACATTGAAATAATCTTTCCCTTAGTCTGTCTTTTTTTTTTTTCCCTTTTTCGGTGGTGGGGAGAGTTGAGGGGAGCAGGGCAGGAAGACAGTATGACTTCCTGCGGAGAACTATGAAATGAAAAAAAAAATGTATGTTTTCTACACATTGGATTCCAATTTTAATTAAACGCCTGCTGTCTAACAAGTGCAGACAGTCACACTTGGGGCTGGCCCAATGGTGGCCCAGGGAGGTAACCTTTCTGATTTAAAAAGAGAGGCGTGGGAGTGGAGGTCGGCGCTCAGCCGAGCGTGGCCCCATTACAATAATCATGCCAAGGCCTGCCTCCCTACTCCTGCTCTTCCCCCAGAGCTGAAAAGCTCTTCCCAAACATGACTCAGGTTCACAGGAAACCTAACATGCAAATTTACCGTTTCAGTGGTGCAGGTAGATAAAATCTGGTTGGGGGGGAAATAACACTGAAGTGAGAAGTCCAGTTACTTCAAAAAGTCTCCCAGAGACATTCCTGCCTGAGTATGACAGAAGATCTGCTACAAACAGAAACAAATCTCCAAACTAACCTTCCCAGCTGAGGGGCCCCCTTAAGGCACTGGACGGCACTTGGCACCTGTGCCCGATACCACCCCCCAACAGGCGCTTTTCTGCTTGGCCCTGAGCGTGGCTCTTGGCTTCTGACCCCCTTTGTCCTCCTCTATTCACTGTCCAAGGTCCTTTCTTCGGTCCTTTCCAGTCCCCTTTCCTGCCTCCTCTCACCCCTCCAGCCAGTCTCTCTCTTTCTCTATTTCTCCATGTGCTTCCGCCCCCACAGGAATGAGGGAAGACCTCTACCTTTTCAAAGACTCTGCAAACCAGCTGCCTGCCCCACTCCGTTCCTGATTAAGGAAAAGGAGGAGGGCATGCTCAACTGGCAGTGGGGTTGGGGCTTCTGTATGGAGCCAAGGAAGTGAGGTGCAGAGGCGGGATTTGGATGGAATGCGAAGGAGACTGTACATCTTAGCTCTCAGATTCTTGACAGAAGAGAGCAAGAGAGCAGTAAGAAGCAACTCTGCACTGGACTGCAAGGCAGGGGCCCTGGTTCAAGTCTCAGCTCAATCTCTGGCTGCTCTGATCATACTATAAAGATCCCATTCCTATACTTGTACCTTCTGAGAGTACCTGCTATTCAGCCTCACAGGTGCAAGAGTCATTCTTTTTCCTCATTCGCTGTGTAGATGTGATATTGGCAGGGATAAAACTGTTCCTACCCCTCACTGAGGTTAGAATGAGCTTGACTATGGAAAAAGTCAGAGACCAGATTCTAGTCTGTGGGACGTCAGGGGTCCAACTTATCTGTAGAACAGCCCTTGTATACCAGTTATTATAATATTATTCTATTATTTGGGGGAGGAAATAAGACACACAGAGACAAAAGTTTGAAATACTGGCCTAAAATATAAGCAGCATTATCACAGGAAACATTGATGTGATCTAGATGTCACAGAAGGGGTTGGGGTTTCATCAGAGCCAATTGCCCTGGATAAAAATGGAATGATTTTCCCAAGCCCAGTCAAAGCTCTTGTGTGACATCCCAGAAAGCACAGACCGACTGGGGATAAGTGAACAATACTTTACTCCTTCTTCTGAAAACGTGGTAGGATTTAGGGTTTTATGACAACAAAACTTGTCTTTGTTAAGACGTGACTTGCAAAACAAACCCACACGGAGGAGTCGGCAGTTTCAAATGATAGTATTTTTTTTTAAGTGCTGAAACAGCAAATGCTTTTTATGTTCAGATTTATTTCCTTTTAAATTTGTAGAGTAAACTTACAACTAAGCAATATTCATTACTATAATCAATTGGATTCTTCCTGAATATTTCCAGCGGAGGTGAGTGGGAAGCTTCCTGGTGGAGCTGGGTTGGGGAATTGTACAAAGGTGAGATCTCATAGTAGTCATAGTCTCTGTCAATGGTCTTATCAATGACATCATTGTGAACATAATCTCTGGGATCACCAGAGCTACGAACCTTCCCTGTCAGGAATCTATGCTTCTTACACAGAGGCAGCATCATTCTAACGCAGAAAATTTAATTCATTTTTACTTTTTAAGTAATGACTTTAAAAACGGTGATCTCCTAAGTAAAGATTACCTAAGACATATTTAGTGAAAGTGTTAATCACTCAGTCGTGCCTGACTCTGCGACCCGGTGGCCTGTGGCCCGCCAGGCTCCTCTGTCCATGGAATTCTCCAGGCAACACTGGTGAGGTTTGCCATCTCCTTCTCTAGGGGATCTTGCCGACTCACGGATCAAACCCAGGTCTCTCTCACTGCAGGCAGATTCTTAACCGTTTGAGCCACCAGGGAAGCCAGAAGACATATGTAAGAATATGTCATAAAATCAAGCATGCAAACAAAATCATTTACTTTGCTTTCAGATGAGTTCTATTTGCCAGCATTCTCCTAGTAACTGAGATGTAGGAACAGACTCGGAACTCATGCACACAGTACTGATCTGGAATAGTTCCATACCTCTCCTATCACTTTATTATATTTTAATGAAACCAATTACAGATTGGATGACGGTTATATGTTCATTGGCTTTTTGAATATTCTTTTCTCTTGTTAAATCACCATATGGCTAAGAGGTCCTATAATTCACTTTGAAGGAATGGTGGCGAGTTCAAAGGACACATCTGAACTGTCATTCTGACTCTGCAATCACAGCCTCTTGGAGAGGTGTCACTGCGCGCTATCCTAAAGGTGGTTCAGTTAAAAATTACTTCAAGACTTTTCTTTCCCTCTGAGACATGAATCGTCTGAGCTGAAATATGGCTCCTGGTCCACTGCACCAGCTCCCCTGTGCTTCTCCAGGAGCACTTTACAAGTCCAGGTTCAGGTTGAAACTAAATAACACACTCCCCCGGAGTTTATAACTGAGCCTCATTTACATGTGCTCTCTCTGAACTCTGCCGGCCTCAGTAAGCGAGTTTCCAAGGCTTGGGGGAGGAATGCGTTCCAGTTGGAATCTGTACTGCTTTCTCAGGCATTTTAGACGCAGATGCCAGGCAACACCAAGCTTTGGTTAGTATTAAAAGTTTCCTCAGATGTACTGTAAAGTCAAAGAAAGAGGGAAGGAAAGAGAAGGCTGGGCCTAGCAAACAGAATCTTCTTAATTTTCCCAATAACGTTTTAGTGTGAACATTTTATTAATAGTTAAAAAGATTTTAGACGCATATTCTAGAATTTCATAGTCATGACTTCGGATTTCCTTGCAACCATTTTCAACTCTTTGTGGAAAGTGGTCAGTACATATTTATACTCTTCAAAGATAAGATCTAGGGTTTGCATAAGCTGGTTTTCTGACTTGAAAAATGCAGTTAAAAGGTGTTATGAAGAGAAATATTCCCAATTCAGAAAAGATCTCTTATTACGTTTATGAAAAAATTCTACGGGATTTTTCAGGTTGAAAAGATTTCAGGTGTTTTCCAGTCAATAAAGTTATACTAGAGAGGAAGAAATGGCTATTTTGGGTTTGGAAGCAGGAGGAACTGAAGTAGGGATTCTGAAATGCTCATAGAAACCAATCTGGAGAGAACTAGTTTCCTGGCTGGCTGAGCTTAAGACTCAATCTCTTTGCTAAGCAAGGGGCCGGGAGTTGAGAGAAAGCAGCAATGGTCTTCGTGGACAGAACCGGAAGGAAAGCTGGAGAAGTAACACCAGGGCCTCTGCCACTTAACGTCTGTGTGAATTTGAGTTAGCAGGAGACTGGGTACAACAGTGATAGGCCAGTGCTGCACAAGCACCTTCGACCCTGGAGCACGCAGTTCTTTCCCGATAGGTGGGCGTACCCGGCGGGGCAGGCTGTGACATCCCAGTACTTCAGGTTCAGCGGCTGCGTCCCTGCACAGCGACAGGTGATAAAGTCAGAAAACAGTTTAAAAGAAAGCACTGCTCTGGGGGCTCAGAGAAGAAGCTACCTGGCTCAGCGAGTGTGGACTGAGTCCATCATGAATCTGGTCTCCATTTGTGCCTCTGACTAAGAACATCTTCCCAGCATGGCAGTTGTGAGGATGAAATAATATATGAAAACATGAAAGTGTTTTGTTTTTTAACTTAAGTTAAACTAAGCTGTTAAACTAAGGTGATGCTTTTTCTATGTGTGCATCTGCTTTTCTGACATGAGGAAGACAGAAACCTCATCTCTATATGCTAGCCCATACAGCTTTTTGGCCCTAGTATATTATGGGCAGTACATAACACAAAGTCACTTTTCTTGGACCAATACAATAACAGCATGGCTATGCTAGCTATCTCCTCTTTTCCTGCAATCTCTTGAACTTAGCCTAATTCAAATGCTAGAAACACAAAGGATTTTTAAAAACCCAAAGAAATATGAATATGCTTCCAAAGAAAACCCTTTGCTATGAACAGAGTTTCTTCTATTGGATAAAGACATGAATACAAGTAGCATCCACATAGATGATATTCTATAAAAATGAATGATCAAATTAGTTTCTTTGGGGGCGGCAGTTTACTTATGATGACTGAACGAAATTGGGGCTTAGAACCCTAACAGGTTCTCTGTCTTTGGCCCTGAATGACTGGCCAAGCTGCAGAAAGATAACAATTTGCAATAATCTCTACTATCCTATTGATCACTCATTCCCAAAATACTGAGAATCACATGTTCTTTCTTCTGTCTAGTTTTTGTTTCTCTTTTTTCTTACTCATAAATATCTACCTAATTTTAACTCATTCTCCACTATACTTTGAACTTCTGCCTTAAGGGTTGCTGTAGGAAACATAACTGCTGACGTTACTTTTTTTTTTTAGTAACTCTAGCAAGATGGTGGATAGGAGGAATCTGAAATTCAAATGCTTTACAGATTTTCCTGAAGATTTAATTTATCCATGCAGATCTTAATTCTTCTGAAGACAAAATAATTTGATAGTTGGCTTGATAGTTCAAAAAGCTTTATATTCATCAATGTGTTGTTTGGGCTTCTTTAGTGGCTCAGATGGTAAAGAATTCGCCTGCAATGCAGGAGACCCGAGATCAGTCCTGGGGTTGGGAAGATTCCCTGGAGGAGGGAATGGCAACCCACTCCAGTATTCTTGCCTGAAGAATCCTATGGACAGAGGGACCTGGTGGGCTACAGTGCATGAGGTCACAAAGAGTTGGACACACTTTCACTTTCTTTCAAAGTGTTGGTAGGCACATGCAGATCTAATGTTCTTTCATTTATGCCAAATCTTATGGCAAAACAGTAGTCTTATCTGTCGGGAATTTTCTTTCAGAAACAAAAGGCACCAGATTTGGAAACATGCTCATTGGATGGAGCTACACAGAAGGCATGGGATGAAGATGGCAAGCTATTTCCTGGGTGCACACTGGACACTTGGAAGAGCTGCCTTTTCTCTTCCACTCCTTACGAGTTATTCTGGGGTTACAACCCCTCCTCTTTCTACGCAGCTTAGCTCTGTGCCTGGTTCTTAATTGGAGCAATCAGCCAGGAACAGGACAGAGGGACAGTCCAGATTTGATAGCACTGAGCCCAGAACTGAGGAGCACTAGTGAATTCCATATGAAGTGTCCTTCTGTAGTTCTTGTTTTACAAAGGTCATTGTGATAAAAGGCCTGGGGGAAGAGCCAAGCAAATAGCCTTCCTAGAAGATGGTGGGGTGAGGGAAAGGGGAGGGATGATGTTACTAGGAGGGAGGGTGAAGAGAATTTGGGACATCTTTAGACTTTGACAGGAAAAAGTATTTGGGAAGAGACCAGTGGAGAGACACAGCATGGTCTTAGCTGAATGGTAATGATGCAACAAACAGCAACATTCAGAGCTACCCCAATACCAGAGAGAACAACTGGCAGATATTAAAATCATTATTAGATGGGAAATTATACCTCTCACTGCTTCATTATCACTGTATTTCATAATATTTGTCTAGAAAGGCACACAAAGCCTATCAGGTTAAATTAATCCTAATGATCAATTTCAGTTTTATTCTAATTAAACAATTTCAATTTAATTAATGTGAGCACAGAAATTAGTCAAAATTACAAATGTAAATGTTGAACTTTAAATCAAAGGTCCTCCCTACTCCCTGCCTCCTGTAGAAGCACTTTAAAGTGTTTGCCTATGAAAGTAGATGGGAGTTTTAACCTTTGTCGGCACTGTGAAGGACAGAAGTTAGAAAAATATGCCACTGAAAGCTACCCCGGAGCGCAGACAGAAGCACAGGTCTAACACTCACCCACCCACACCCACACCCGCAATGCCAGGTGGTATGTATGAAGATAAATTCTGCAGGTGAACCTTTTGTTTCTCAAGATTCCAATGCACTTGGGTCAGTCCATGGATATTTGTTGTTCAGTTGCTAAGTTGTGTCTGCTTCTTTGCAACCCCAGGGACTGTAGCCCACCAGGCTCCTCTGTCCACGGGATTTCTCAGGCAAGAATCCTGGAGTGGGTTGCCATTTCCTTCACCAGGGGATCTTCCCAACCCAGGGACTGAACCCATGTCTCCTGCATTGCAGGCAGATTCTTTACTGCTGAGGCACAAGGGAAAATCTAATGGATAATGAGCTTCTATCAAACACCTCTGTAAAACAGAAACTGTGCACCCATATCCTAAGCCACACAATTAAATTACCAGTCCCTTCCTTCCCTGGTGTCAGATACCCTGCCTCTCAGGCTGATCTTGTCTCTGATTAGCTGTATGGCCTCACAAATCATCTCAACTCCCTAGCCTGGGCCCTCTAGTTCACAGGGGCTGTTTTATTAAAAATAACTTCTCAAAGTATTGGCACCTTAAAATGGATTTTCAAATGCCATGGGAGTATGCGGGGGTTTCCCTAGTGGTTCAGTGGTTAGGACCCCATGCTCTCATTGACAAGGGCCTGGGTTCAATCCCTGATTGGGGAACTAAGATCCCAGAAGCCTCACAGTGTGGCAAATAAATAAATTTTTTAAAAATGGCAATGGGGTACATGTGTCTGAGTCATCCTATAAACAACTTTAAATAACCTTAGTCTAAAGGAGATGGGATCCAGAGCTCCAAAAATGTGAAGAAAAGGACCTGCAAACAGATTTTTTTCCCAAAAAATAAAAAAGATGCCAAAAATATGAAACAGAAAAAAGATAATAAAAAGAAATGCATGCTCTTCTTCTTCTTCTTTTTGTATTTAAAAAACCTGTCCTGGTGAATCATAAATAGTCTGTAGTGTCACAGAATCTTGTCTTAGAAGAATGTTATATGCAGTGTAATATTCTATGTTATATCTCTTTATCCATAAAATAGCCACAACTTCTTTTCCCACATATAAGCCTTCATCCATGAGCCTCCATCATGACTTGTTCACCATTGTATATGAGAATTTTTTGATAGCAATCAATCCACTATCACTATTTGGGGACATTATATGAGAACAGCAGAGTAATTTAACAATATAGTTGATTAATGTAATAATTATCATTAAACTTAGTAATGGTAGTGGGATTTCCCTTTCCCTTGGTTAATGATCATGGACAATTCGTTTCTTGACTGCCAGTGGGAGAAATGGATTTTGAAATATTAACTTCTGCCCCATGGGAATGACACTTAGCCCATCACATTTAATTTTTGACCTTCACTGAACAGCATGATCCTAGTCCCTTGATTTTATAATCTTAACTAGGAAACATTAAAATATGGATTGACTCCAGTTGGCAGGAATCTTTATGTTCTTTTTACTAAAAAAGCTATAAATCCATTGGTTGACCTTTTATTTCCAGGTCACAAATGACACCCGCTCACTTTTGCCCATTCACATAGGATTTATGTTGGGGTCTACAGGTATAAGCCAGGAAAGCTGAACTTTAGTGAAATGTCTTTCAAAGGTGTGCACTTAACCAAAAATTTCCCACAAAACATTAGCGGATGGCCTTTTAAAAACATCTGTTATATCCTCGGGTTCACTGTTGGCTTCAACTAAATCTATTTTTCACGTGTAGTAAGTTTCTTCTAATAGCTGCATTTTTTCTGAGGCTATAGAGTAGGCTTGTGTTTGGGATGAGAGTAGAACCTTAGCGCCCAATGCAAGTTTCTAGACCAAGAGATTTCTGAAATGCTCTCTGTGCCATCACCATAATTCATCTATTTCCAGCTGAAAAACGTTTCTTGTCCTTTCTCACAGAATCGATTGTATTGATGGGAGGCGTTCTGCATTGTCAATCAGGGAAATGTGATTTGATGGGACCCCAATGCAGTGAGATGGGTCCACGCCATCCAAGCGAGATCAATGCTTCCCATAATACTCTTCCTCTCATGTAGCACCCTAACTGTCACAATTAATAATGCAGAAGGAGCTGATTAACTTAAGTAAAGTGCTCTCTGCTGTGTAAACACATAAAGATCTATGAGGCAAAAGAGGGGGAGGGCAGGAAAGAACAAACGTCATTTTTATTTTTCACGTGGACGCGCTCTCACTTTTCATTCTTCTCTTGTAACAATTACTGTACCAGCCACTCTCATGGAGTCAATAAATTGATCTGCATCAAGCTGCAGCAGGTGGGCAGATCTGAGATACCATTATCTGCCAGGGCGAGTGTGGGGGGTGGGTCGCACTTTGGTGGCAGAGGGCAAAGGGGGAAGAGTCATGGAAGGCAAGCCGGCATTGCTCCAGGTAGGTGATTAATGTTCTCCACGGAACTTCTGGGATGGGGAGACGCATGCCTCTGTGTGCACGCGCGTGTGTGCATGTTACCTGGGAGCGTGCACGTGTTGGGAATGGATGGAGAAAAAGAAGCCTTCAGCTTGGCTAAAGGATGCAGCCTAAGTGATACAGTATTTAAGTCCCGGTGGTGTTTCACTCGCTCACATCCATCTGCAATTCAATGAGGATCACCACCCCATTAGAGCTAATCATGTCAGCTGTGTATCTGACAAAGTAAACATTCAGAAACTCTGCTCCTATGTTCATAACTTGCTTTGGCACTGGGGTTTTTTTCTTCTCTCCCTCATCCAGCATAAAGTTTAATAGTTTTTTAATATGAAATTATACCATACATAGATGCTCTCCATATGCATTCCTCAGCGTATTTTTCCTCACAACCAGAAACTGCAGCTGTTAGCTGAGCTTTAACTTGCTCCCTGGGAGTATGCTAAGTACATTCTTAATAAATAAATATCATCCCGCGTGCTAATGAGAGAATTAATGGTGCAACGTATGGAAAACGGGCATGGGCGGATGTGGGCAGAGATGACGCAGCTCAGGGGGAAACTACCGGATTACCTCCGGGGTTCCCACCACGGTGACCTTCCTCTGTTTCTACCGGGGAACACAGGCGCCTGGTCCCAGTGAAGGCGATGCCTCCTGCGCGTCTCTGCCGCTGATGCAGGATCCACTCTGAGGGGTGAGAAGGCAACCCCACACAGTGGCCTTCCCCGTGCCGGGGTAGGGTGCTGGCGGCTTTACATTCTAACCATGCTGAATTTTCACAAAACTCTAAGTGGAGTTCAGGACTCAATTTATAACTTTATAAATGTGATATCTAAGGGTCAGAAAGCCTAAAAGTTGCCCCGAGGTCTCTGTAGATGTTTGCTTAGGCTGCCATGACAATACCATAGATCGGGTGGCTTAAACAACAGAAATTTATCTTCTCACAGTTCTGGAGGCTGGCAAGTCCAAGACCAAAGTTCCAGCTGATTTAGAGTCTGGTGAGGGTCCTCTCCCTGGCTGGGGGATGACCGCCTTTATCCTGCTCAGTCCTCACATGACAGAGAGCCTGCTCTCTAGGGTCCTTCCTATTTTTTTTTTTTTTTGCCAGAGTGTGGCTTGCTGGATCTTAGTTTCCTGACCAGGGATTGAACCAGGGGTCAAAACAGTGAAAATGCTGAGTCTACCCACTGGACCACTAGAGAATTCCCTGTCTTTTCTTAAAAGACCACTAATTCTATCATAAGGGCCTCACCCTCATCTGAATCTAATTACCTTCCAAAGGCCCCATCTCCAAATACTATCACACTGGGGATTAGGGTTTCAATATGAGATGGGAGGGGGGCGGTTACAATTTAATCCATATTAGTCATGTACTGAGATAAATCAAAATCAAGTCTATCTGGCTCCAAAGCTTCCATTTTCTCTACTAAGCTATACTGCTTGGGAGAAAACAGTACCCCATGACCATAGGTCTTAATGCTGCTATTCCTTGTAAAATCTCGTACTTCATGAGGGTTAAACCAAGGTAGGTTAAGGTTTCTTCCATACAGAGATCCCACTGTGTCCTTCACTTGCTTCCCGTCTCCCACAGAGTAAAGTCCAAGCGCCTGCGTTTAAGACTAGACCCTGTCTAACTTCCCAGCCTCATTACTCAACATTCTCTGTCATTTACCTTATATTAACCAACATACTGGGTTTCGCGGGTGACACTAGTGGTAAAGGAGCTGCCTGTCAACGCAGGAAACGTAAAAGATGAGGGTTTGATCCCTGGGTTGGGAAAGATCCCCTGGAGGAGGGCATGGCAGCCCACTCCAGTACTCTTGCCTGGAGAATTCCGTGGAATGAGGAGCCTGGCGGGCTACAGCCCATAGGGTTGCACAGTCAGATCCAACTGAAGCAACTGAGCACGCATGCTCACAACCAGCATACTAAACAGAGTTCTCTGAACACCTAGCACTAATTTTGGCACGTGCTATTCCCCTCTCCAGGAATGCAGTTACGTCTGCCTGCTTGCAAACGAGCTCATGTGAAACCTCCCCTAGAATATATCTTCCATGGATGTCCTGCTTCTCCCCAGGGTTAGTCACCTACTCTCTGCACTACCTGTAGGTTATACATACTTCAAGTGTTTCAACATATCTTACTATAATTTTTTCCTTTTCTCCTTAGAAGTTGGTCAGGAATGTATGGCAGGGATTGGATCATATGACAGTAGACCCCTTCCACCCTAGTGTGATACTGGGAATAGAGTATGTACTTAAGTAAATTCTGGCTTCTCAGGTGGCTCGGTGGTAAAGAAACCAACTGCCTGCCAATACAGGGTTTTGACCCCTGGGTTGGGAAGATTCCCTGAAGAAGGAAATGGCAACTCAGTCCAGTATTCTTGCCTGGGAAACCCAGGGACAGAGGAGCCTGGAGGGCTAAAGTTCATGGGGTTGCTAAAGAGTCAGACACGACTTAGCAATTGAAACAACAGTAAATTCTGGTTTGCTTTCCCTCCCTAAGGACAAAGACATAGCTGGTGAGTGGGAGAGATGAGCTAGGAGTCTGGGTACTTTGACTCTTAGTCCAGTGTTCCTTTTACTCTACCAGAGGCACTATGGTCATTTCCCTTACTGGGCCTTTCTCTTGTATTGTCCTTCCACCCCCCTGGTGCTATTCCTTCCTCAACACACATACACACTTGGCCACAGATCCATGGAAGGAGAATTGTGCTTGAGAAGGGCAGAAGCTATGTGCCACCAAGGCTGGCCTGAAATTTCCTTTAACATGTAGCACATCCAGCTGACTCACTGAAAAAGACCCTGCTGCCGGGAAAGATTGAAGGCAGGAGGAGAAGGGGGACGACAGAGGACAAGATGGCTAGATGGCATCATCCACTCAGTGGACATGAGTTTGAGCAAACTCGGGGGAGACGGTGAATGACAGGGAAGCCTGGAGTGCTGCAGTCCATGGGGTCACAAAGAGTCAGACACTACTCAGTCACTGAACAACATCCAGCCTTGGAAGGTAGTGCTGGGCCTTCCCACAAGGCTGTGCTGAGGATGTTTGTGATTGTGGAGGGGGCGGGGGTATGGGGGAAGGGAGAGTGTGAGGGAGAGGAACACAGGGCCAGGACAGCCTGTACTAACCCAGTGTCCCAGCTCCAACCCAGGGATCCAGCTTATCACAAGCTCATGTGATTCATTAGTTAATGTGTAAAGCATTTGGAAAGGGAAAAGCCAATTAGAAGTGCTAAGTTATTTCATCTCTGCTGTAAAGGAAGCCATGCGAAGCCTAAGGAAAAATTCTCATGCAAATATTTTGGAGGAGGCCTGTACTTTGGAATGTAACTCAATGAATAGGCTCCATTGAAGGGCTATATCCCCCAGACAGAGGCCACTGATAAAAGAATGTGCCTTCCTCCTGAATAAACAAACAGGAAGGTAAACAAGTGGGTGTGGGAAAAGTGGCCAGGAAGACTCACTGAGAACTCATACGAGATCTTGGAGAACGGTCTCAGGTCAGACAATAGGCTCTGGCCTTGACCTGTGCTTTGGTAGAATCTTCAAGGTCTTAGACTCATTAGATGGCCTGGAAAAGCCTGTGTCTGAAAGGAACCTCTCCTAATGTGAACGGTCATTATTTATAATCAGAAAGCCTTTGCTTTACTTCCTTTCTTTTTTTTTTTTTTTTGGCCATGCCACCAGCGCATGGGATCTTAGCTTCCTGACCAGGGATGGAACCTGTGCCCTGTGCAGTGGAAGCACTGGACCCCTGGACCACCATGGAAGTTCCGTGATCGGTCATTATTCAGAATGCAGAAACAACTGGTAAAGCAAATGCCTCCCTGATACAGGGTTTTTAATACAGGGGCTCTGTGGAAGTGGGAACCCCACCTGTACTCCCTTCTCCCCTCAGAGAATGTAGCAGGGCCAATCCATTTTCCTGTTCTCTGAACTCTGTTGACTCAAGCTCAGCAAAACCAGGCTCTTTTCTTTTGCAAAGGAAGCATCTGGTTCCAAGTCATAAAAGAGAAACCCAGAACCTGTTGCTGACTGTCTGATAAGCACCTGGGAGTGTGCATGGAGGGCACTGTTTCCCAGAGCTCCCCTGTGATTACAAAGGCATGTGTCTTTCAACACAGCCTTTTTGGAGGGCTCATTTACCAGGGTAACCTTGACTCAGCCCCGAGGTGGGGGTGGGGGGAACTGGTTTACCCAAAACTCCAGTGCTTCTGCCCAAATCCTGGAATCCAACAGAAGGCTTAAATGAGATGATCACTATCCACTCGTACATACATATAGCATACAGGTCTCCTAGACACACAGGGAGTGAGTGTGAAAGGCATTGAAGCAAGAGAGGAAAGGAGTCAAATGCAAGAGCTGGAGTTGAAAACACCATGAAACCGGCCAGGGCATGGGAAAAAAAGGAAGATGACATACTGTTAACAGTCCTCCCTTCTATCTATTGCTCTTCTTTCTCAGGGCAATTATGTTTAGGGAGGACAATGTGACTCAGCCTTGAGTCATGATCTTAGCCAATCAAGATAATTTTGTGGTGGCTTTACTGGCATTCTTTGTAGCTAAAGATTAAAATGTGACCATTAGCTTTAGTCAATGAAACCCAAAACAGCAGGATCCTTGTTCCTTGATATAAAGGGAATAATGGGGAATGATGTGGGGATGATGTCTGGAGCTGCAGCAGTCATTTTGTAGTCAGAGGCACCTGCGTGTGGATGCTAAGGATGGTACAACAGAATGTTTGAAAGAGCAAGGCTCCTGCTGGCATCCTGTAGCAGCTGAAACAACGCCAACAACCATTCACTGACAGATTTCTTGCTATGCAGGAGCCAAAAAATCTGATTGGTTTAAGCCGTAGTTAATTGGATTTTCTTCTATGAGGTGGATAATATTATCACTTTCATTTCATAGATGAGGAAACAGAATTTTAAAGGGTAACATGTCCAAGATCACTCAAATAAATGGCACAAACAGGATGTGAAAACAATCCTACTCAATCCTAAGTCTATTCTACTCTTCAATTCATGACTTTGGCCTTGTTCCCCTAAAGACATCAGATCATGAGTGTCTGTAGAGTACTTCCCTCAGGAACTTCCTACACCACTGGTGGGAATGTAAGTTGGGGCAGCCACTATGGGGAACAGTATGGAAGTTCCTCAAAAAACTAGAGTTGCCGTTTGATCCAGCAATTCCACTCCTGAGCATATATTCAGACAAAATTACAATCCAAAAAGATACCTGCACTTCCCAAGTTCACAGCAGACTCTTCACAATAGCTAAGACATGGAAACATGTCAAATGGTCAAATGTCCATCGGCAGATGAATGGATAAAGATGTGGTACATACATATAATAGAATACTACTCAGCCATAAAAAGAATGAAATAATGCTATTTGCAGCAACATGGATGCAACTAGAAATAGTCATACTAAGTGAAGTAAGTCAGAAAGAGAAAGACAAATGCCACATATCTGTTATATGTGGGATCTGAGTGAAAGTCACTCAGTAGTGTTCCGCTCTTTGTGACCCCATGCACTATACAGTCCATGGAATTCCCCAGGCCAGAATACTGGAGCAGGTAGCCTGTCCCTTCTCCAGTGGATCTTCCCGACCCAGGAATCGAACCGGGGTCTCCTGCACTGCAGGTGGATTCTTTACCAACTGAGCTATCAGGGACACGAATGAACTTTTATGAAACAGAAACAGAACCACAGACATAGAGAACAGACTTGTGGTTGCCAAGGGGGAGGGAAGAGTGGGAGAGGGAAGGACTGAGAGTTTGAGACTAGCAGATGTGAGCTGTTATATACAGAATGGATAAGCAGCAAGATCCTTTTGTATATAACAGACACCTACATTCAATATTCTGTGACTAAACCATTGTTGTTGTTCAGTCGCTAAGTTGTGTCTGACTCTTTGCAACCCTGTGGACTGCAGCACGCCAGCCTCCCCTGTCCTTCACCATCTCCTGGAGCTTGCTCAAACTCATGTCCATTGAGTCAATGATACCATCCCTCTGTCATCCCCTTCTCATCTTGCCCTCAATCTTTCCCAGCATCAGGGTCTTTTCCAGTGAGTTGGCTCTTCATCAGGTGGCCAAAATATTGGAGCTTCAGCTTTAGCATCAGTCCTTCCCATGAATATTCAGGGTTGATTTCCTTTAGGATTGACTGGTTTGATCTCCTTGCTGTCCAAGGGACTCTCAAGAGTCTTCTTTAGCACAATTCAAAAACATCAGTTCCTCAGTGCTCAGCCTTCTTTATGGTCCAATTCTCACATCCATACATGACTACTGGAAAACCCACAGTTTTGACTATACGGACTTTTGTCAGCAAAGTGATGTCTCTGCTTTTTAATACGATGTCTAAGCTTGTCACAGATTTTCTTCCAAGGAGCAAGTGTTAATTTTGTGGCTGTGGTCACTGTCCTCAGTGATTTTGGAGCCCAAGAAAATAAAGTCTGTCACTGTTTCCATTTCTTCCCCTTCTATTTGCCATGAAGTGATGGGACCAGATGCCATGATCTTGGTTTTTTGAATGCTGAGTTTTAAGCCAGCTTTTTCCCTCTCCTTTTTCACCTCCATCAAGAGGCTCTTTAGTTCCTCTTCACTTTCTGCCATTAGAGTGGTATCATCTGCATATCTGAGGTTGTTATTTATCCCAGCATATGTGTGTGTGTATATACATTGTACATACATACATATATACATACATTATGGTTTATCACAACTAGTGATGCTCAGTTGTCATAAACCTTAAAGGAAAAAATATATTAAAAAGAATGTGTACATTATATATATGCATATGTGAGTGTATATATATGTACATGTATAACTGAATGATTTTCCTATATAGCAGAAATTAATGTAATATTATAAATCAACTATATTCCAACTTTAAAAAGAGAACATCTCCCTTAGTGTTCCACTCATTGGAAACATCATTATCAAGACCCATTTCAGAGCTGGACACGTTGATGGCAGTTGTGCATCTGATGTTACAATTTTCTGACTTCACTGGAAGGCTCTCATCAAATTCTGACCCAACTCCTCTCAGCTCTGTACAGCCATTCACAGCTTCTTTTGTCAGTGTTTCCCTCCACTTCATTTTCTATCCCACTTTCCCCAAAATCCAAACAGCTAATTAAATGTCAGTAAATACCAGACATTTAGTCCATTCTCTTCTTCCATGAAGTCTAAAATTTCCTGAAGAATCTCCCTTTTACCTTCCCCTTCTCCATTGCCACTGATCTCATTTAAGTACTGGCAAAGAAGCAAGCACAAACAGAACCAGTACTTGTTGAGCACCTACTGTGTGCCAGATTCCAGGCAGGCAAGCACGCTTGGTTGTGTCCGACTCTTCGCGACCCCATGGACTGTAGCCCACCAGGCTCCTCTGTCCATAGGATTCTGCAGGCAAGAAATACTAGGGTGGGTTGCCATTTCCTTCTCTAAGGGACCTTCCCAACACAGGGACCGAGCCTCGCATCTCCTGCATTGGCAGGTGGATTCTTTACCATCCAGCCACCTGAGATGGAGAGGAGGAGAAGGGCGGCAGAGGATGAGATGGTTGGACGGCATCATCGACTCAACGGACAAGAGGTTGAGCAAACTCCGGGAGATGGTGAAGGACAGGGAAGCTTGGCGTGCTATAGTCCACGGGGTAGCAAAGGGTCAGACATGACTGAGTGACATGACACTACCATCTGGGAAGTGCTGCCAGATCCCATATAAACACCTTTACTCCTTTCAGTGATCATCAGTTCACTTAACTGAGGAGTTAACTCAAATTTTTTTTCAAGCAAAGCAAAACACAAAAACACTAAAACCAAACTAAAACATGCCATTAAACATGACGGTATCTCTGAAGTTACAAAACTGAGGAAGAGAAAGCAGACCAGTACCTAGAACTGAGGCTCTGGCTTGGGCCAGAAGTGAAATTTGTGGCTGAGGACAACTAAACCATGCTGCCAAGTTAAAACTTGAGAGACAACGGTTCTGTTTATTGAAAAATGTATTTTAAGAGTGTCTCATAGGCTGTCCGTGAGTCAGCTGCCAAGTGTTTGTGAAGAGAAACGTGGTAAGAACATACAGGCTGGTGTGGGGGCTGGGAGGCTGGAGGAGTCACTCCTGCCCGCAGTAGAAGGGAGCAGATGGCAGGGGGAACTCATCTCCCTGAGGCGGTGCTGACTATTCAACACCTACGGCTGGAGCTGAGAACACAGAGAAAAAATGATCAGGCCCTGTTTTCCCTGCAGATGCTGAGGGTCCATTCATTTGCCACAGCCCTTAAACCCTCAGAAAAGGGGCTTCCCTACGTGGCTCAGGTGGTAAAGAATGTGCCTGAAACATGGGAGACCAGGATTCGATCCCTGGGTCAGGAAGATCTCCTGGAGGAGGAAATGGCAACTCACTTGAGTATTCTTGCTGGGAGAAGTCCATGGATAGAGAAGCCTGGTGGGCTACAGTCCATGGGGTCTCAGAGAGTCGGATACGACTGAGCAGCTAACACTTTCACTTTACTATCCTCAGAGATAGGACTGATTTCCCCTTGGGAAGTCTCTTCTCCCTTGGGGCACAACTTACCTTAAGGTTAGATACCGGGTGAGGGCAAGGACAGAGGTGCCCAACGGAATGAGGCTTTTGGAGTACCTTTAGGGGAGATGCTCAATGGAAGAATCCATGAGATTCTAAACTTGTGGAGTTTCGTCCAGATTTTGTCCTAACTGGACGGTCACTTTAGATCCAGTGTTTGGCAGGTGGGTTCTGCCCATATCCACAGAGCAACACGTGATGATATGCTGAAAGACCACACATGTCCTTTCCTGATGGGGGCACTGAAGGAAGTGTGGGCTCTGGATTCAGAAGTGGGTCTGTGTCCTGGTTCTGCCCACCTCTGGCTATGTGGTTCTGGGAAGTCACTGCCCTCTCTTTAAACTTTTATACAGTTTTTAAATCTATACAATGGGGGTAACAGTAGTAACAGCTCTGCCTACTTCAGAGGGTTGATCTGAAGATCACATGAGAAAATACTTTGTAATTCAGAAAACAATGTTTAAATACAAAACCCTTAGTTATCAACCAAACAACCAATGCTATCACTTGTTGAGTATTAGCAGGTGTTAAGCATTTACTTTTTCTGCACTGAGTTTAAGACTCAAAACAACCGTAGGAGGTAGATAAATACAGTTATCACCATTTTACAGTTCATAAAGCAGGCTAGAAAAATTACCAAGAAAAAATTTTAAAAATTATCCAAAAATGAAGCACGCATACCACGTCTAAGTGACCAAAGAAAGCTCCAACCAAGATCTGAAAAGAAAGCTCATAACCTCAGCTGCTCTGCTCTCTGGGCAGAGCCTGGCTGTTCTCACAGATGTTGACTAATGTCATTAGTAAAGGTCTTTTTCCCAGGCAGGATGAGAGAATGAGCTCAGTCTTGATTTCACAGATGCAGGAGCTAACAGGAAACCAGGGCAGGTCTTCAGAAGAGCCAAGTACAGCGGCGGTCCTATTCTTTGGTGTAAGAGTCCATCTCAGGCCACAAAGAGAACATGATCAGTCACCTTTCATCATAAACAGCTAAGGATGCAGACAGTATTCAGGAGAGAGATGTTCTGGAAACAGACTGGTTCAAATCCTGGCTGCCTCATTTGCCACGGGACAAGTATACTCCCTGAAACTTCAATGTTCTTATCAGTAAAACAGGGAGATTCCCTTCCCATACCAGGAAATTTCTCTCCTACTCGCTCAGTGGTGTCCAACTCTTTGTGACCCTTTGAACTATATAGCCTGCAAAGCTTCTCTGTTCATGGGATTTTCCAGGCAAGCATACCAGAATGGATTGCCTTTTCCTTCTCCAGGGGATCTTCCTGGACCAGGGATCAAATCTGCATCTCCTGTGTCTCCTGCACTGCAGGCGGATTCTTTACCCACTGAGCCATCAGAGAAGCAAAAGGTTAATGGCGCCAATCTCAGAGGGCTCTGAGGCTTGTAGGTAGTGCAGGCAGAGAAACTAACATGCGTCGATTCACGTCGGTGCTTAATACAGAATGCCCATTTGGCCAATTGACTTTTTTCAGAGTTGGAAGTAAACGGAATTTTATCTGCTACTCCTCTGCAATCTTGGGAGTTTTCAGCTGTACGGGCTTGTAACTCAAAACTCAGATCCAGTTCTAACTAGAAGCAGGAGGATAGTTTATTTTCTTCTCTATAAGGAAGTCTGAGTTTCTTGCCTTTGCAGCTGTCCAGCTGCCCCTTGAACTTCTGTGTGGTACCCAACTTCCTACAGGCAGGCAGCTGGGGTCAGGACGGGCAGGAGGCAGGGAATGGCTTCAGCTCACTGCACTGCAATCTCAAGTGAGCTTGGTGTCCGGGGTGAGAATATTACACAAGGAACAAGGAGTGTTGCTTCTTGGAAATGAGGGATGGTGGGGGATGGAGGGTCTGGCTGATATACCAGCAGCAGGAAAGGATTCTAATAATTTCATCTGCTTGGTTCAAAGAAGACAGAGCTCAACGTGTCTCCTTACATAGGATAAAGTTTTATTGTCCAGCTCATGGCTGGTCAAATTAAAAGTAGCAGAAAAAGGTAAAATGTCTTACAGCCAGAGCCGTATCATCAGTTCAAAATTAGACAAGGACAGAAAAGCTATCTTGCCTTGTCTGTCCCTTCCACTCTTTGAAAGGTCTTCTCCCCAACTCCAAGCTTCATAGGCAAATCCTTACTGTAACTGGTATCACATTGCATCATTAATATTGTTGTTATTAATGTTATTTTTTACATCTGTTTCTTCTATCAGACTTTGAGCAACTTGAGGAGAACTGTTATTCCCTGCATTCTGTAGGTGTTGGGAATACAGTCAGAAATGATGAGTGATTGATGAAAGGGATTTAGAAAGTTTTGCATTTTGCAGATCGCCTGAGCACTGATTTCTTAGGCAGAGCTTCAGAAATATGGCACACAAAACGGCAACAGATCCAAGCACTCTCCATACCTCCCCCCCCCATGTTCCTTGTGCAGCCCACCAAAGACAGACAACGGGCGCTGTGCCCATAGCTGGGCTCTGCGGGGACCCCTCCAGGTGAGCAGGTTTCCAGCACAAGAAGAGCGTGGCTCCTGCACACGTTTGTAAATTTCATGAGGCAAAGGCAGTCACGCTGCCTCTGAGTCAGGCAGCTAAATGATTTATTAAGCAAAGGTTACAGCACCTGTGCCTTTTTGTCAACAAATCAGGCCCGTGCCATGCCAAGCGATTCTTCTAATAACCCAAATGGTAATTTGGTTTTAAATAGCCTTTCAGATACCACAATTCTGTTGAGGCAGAACAGTGATAGATTTGGGTGGCAGGGAAGAAATGCCTGTTTTTAATATTGTTTGCGCTCATTTTTCATTTTAAAGAATTAGTCCTCATTGGCGTTCTGCAGGTTAAGCATTTTATTTGAACGTTCTGATTAAACTAGAACCTGAATGAAAATGAGTTCTTTGCTCAGTCCTTCTGTGTGGGAATTGGTATTTCTATTTATTACCTGATGATGAAATATTAACTTTTCTTCTCTAAATAAATGCCTCCTTTTAATGGCTCTCGTTTTCAGGGATCAGATTAAATTATGAGATGCAATTGAGGTGGTCACTGGCTTTCTGCTACTCGATACGACGGCATGCTCTCAATCATTCAGTGGGCATGAGGGCACACTAACAGTGTCCCAGGTGAAGTGAACGCTCTGTGCCCCAGAGTCATTTCTCTAGGTTATTATCAGCTGTCAAGGGACAATACTGAAAAATGGGAGATTCGGAATGGTCGTGTTTTCTCAGAACAGGTGGGTGTTCTAAAGGCTGTCTGGAGGTGGCTACCCCTCCATGTTAATGATGAGTTATCAAATGGACGATAAAGAAAAGGCAAGGCAAATCATGATAGTAGCAGAGGTAGCAGAAGAGTGAGGCAGAAGAATGGGATGGGTAACCTGGCAGGAATGTTCCAACAGAGCCAAAGCTGGGGTGAGTTATATTAATACAATGCAATTGGAAGGCAGTTTGAAAGAAAACTAGCTCAGGGCAAGGCTGAAAAGAAGGCAATTCTGTCTCAGTGAAGGGAGGAATTCTCTGGAGGAAAAAAAAAATAGACTGGAAGGAAGGAGGAGGAAAAATGGCTTTCAATTATCCATGTTATCTTTCCCTACCAATCATTACAGATGATGAATAGGTGCAATAAAAGCCAATATTCAATTTTTCCAATTTACATGGAAAGAAGGCCATAATATATTGTTAAGGGGGAAGAAACAGCAGGTTACCAAACAGTGTATATAATATGCTCTCATTTTTGCAATATACTTGTATGCATAGAAACAGTCTGGATGGATTTAGACAGAAATGTTAACAGTAGGACTACAAGAGACTTTTTCATTATTTTTCCCATCTGTATTTTCCACAGTTAACATGTATCATGACAGTAATAAGAAAAAGTCATTATTTTTAAACTTCCTTGTGAATCATTTAGATTCAGCGCATATTTGCTGACTACCCACTATGTGCCTGACACGAGAACAAGCACTTTCAGAGAGCTCAGCACAAAATGACATTGGATTATTTTTTGATAAACAGTCCACTCTTCCTGGCTGTTTTACAGAATTCCAGACGCTCAAGAGGTGAAAGGGTCATTAAGAGTTTATCTAATAATTACATTTAAAAGTTGTGATGAAATGTACATAGAATTTATCATCTTGACCATTTTTAAGTGGACAGTTCAGTGGCACGCAGGACACTCACACTGTGGTGTAACACCAACATCAGGCACCATCCACCTTCAGAGCTTTTTTCATCTTATAAAACGAACACTCTATACCACTAAACAATAACTGTCTATTCTGCCTTCTCCCCAGCTCCCCGCAACCACGGTTCTGCTTTCTGTCTCTATGAATGTGACTACACTAAGTACTTCATATTAAGTGGAATCGTACAGTGTTTGTTCTTTTGTGACTAGCCTGTTTCACTTTGCATAACGTCTTCAAGGTTCATCTATGTTGCAACATATTGCAGAATTTCTTTTGTCTTCAAGACCGGATAATGTGTATTATATCACATTAAAATGGCATATACACATTAAAATGTATATGCCATGTTTTGTTTATCCACTTATCTGTTGATGGACACTTGGATTACTTGCCTCTTTTGGCTCTTGTGAGTGTTGCTACGAACATGGGTATACAAATATCTCTTTGAGACCTGGTTTTCAATTATTTCGGGTATATCAGAGTCTATCTCTGATCAGAGCAAACTCAGATTTAAAACCAGGGAATATGCCAGGGTTATTCCTGAGAGTTGAGCATCAGTCTCTGTTTGAATATCTGCAGGGAAAGTAGCTCATCACTCTATAAGGCATTGAGTACAATACAGTAGTTAAATAACATCGGTCTTGAAGTCAGACAGAACTGGGGACACAGTCTTGCTCTGTTCCCCACTGTACAGCCTTGGAAAAATCAACAGCTCTTTAGATCTCAGGTTTCACATCTATAAAATGGAGATAATTATATATATCCTAATGGACGGCTGTCAAGATTTGTTGGATACTGTACTTAAGGTACTTAGTGAATAGAAAATGCTCAATAAAGAGGGGCTATATATAATCAAGAAACTTTTTTGTTTTCAAAGAATGGTCTTATGATAAACTGAAAGCTGTCTACCTCAAATGTCTATTCGTTAGTTCAAATTCTATCTACTAGAAAGAAATAGGGACCATCAGTTCAGTTCAGTTCAGTTGCTCAGTCATCTTTTCCACAGGTTGATGCTCCAAGTATCTGAAGAGGTTTCTTTGGGGAAAAGAGAGACCATTTTATTTTGTATTTGTTTATGGATTTCTGTGCAGGATACCTTTTCTGCATTTATAAAGCTCACCTATCTGCTTGGCTGACAACTCAATTTTTACTTCTTTAAGGCAGAATACAAAATTTTATTTTCCCAGAGAACTTTTCCCATAGTGCAATTAATACAAATTTCATGCCTATTAAGAAAAATATTTATATTAAAAAAAGGTAAGCTTGCCTAGGAAATTACTAATCTGCAGGTCATGTTCAGATTATGTCTTTAAAAATCCCTATAAAAATTCCTCTTCTTAACTGATATCCTCTCAGAAAGATTATTTTTAAAATATTATTTTTATTATTTATATCTATGTTTATGCCCTCCAAATGGTTCCAGAAAGTAGTTCTTTAAAAAAAGAGTTAATATATACATCTAAATATTAAAAATTTAGAGCACATAGTTTTTATCTCAGAATATATTTTTGGGAAAAAAGAATAACTCCATTAATGCAGTTTCTCATAAAAAAATTGAGGATGGCTTTCTCCAAGCCAAATGTGGCAGGTGTCACTGTGATAAGAAACATTTAAGCTGTTGTCCCTATGATGCCAAATATTTAACAGAAACCCAAAAAATTCAGTTCCAGATGCCAATATTGGGCCTACATGACATCATTCATCCAGATGCGTAGAAAATCTGGATTTTAAGAATTGAATTTTTGTGGTCAACATCATGAAGACTCAGTTTGTGGGTTAAATAAGGCATTTGTGAAACAAGGCCATATTGGAATAGAACATGTTTTGATTATAGAGAAACAAATTGAATGGAATGCAGGGTACAATTTCAGCGCAGTGAATCACAGCTTATATAAAAATACTATGTAAAATACAAACAGGGCATTTCCAAACTGCATTTCTGAGGTTCCTAATCAAGTAACCTGAGCCCACTGGTGCTTTGAGAGAAGCAATCGTCCAATATAAAGCTACTGTCCCCAGTTCTTCCCTTCTCATTGAATTTGACCATGTAAGCCAAACGTACAGCAAGAAATATTCTACTTTAATGCATCTGAGGTAATTATTCAACTTCAAATTCAGCAGTTAAGTATTTGAAGGTGTGGGAAAGTAAGCAATAAACCTGAACAATCTTGTGGGGAGTATGGAATAGGCAATGTTAATCCCGGCTGCCAATATACCTGCCCCCTCCTCCCCTTCCCTCCCTTGCCAGTTTCAGAAGAAACAGCAGAAGTGGGAAATTCAAGAGTTAACTTTCTTCCTCCCCTCTTTGCCTCCCCTCTCCTTACAGCTGCCTCCTCCGAGGCTGTACTTTCCGTGACCCTGCTCCAGTGCAGGAAGGCTTCAGAGGCAACGCTGTTTAACCCGCACTGTCGACACAGCAATAAACTAAAATCCTTTACAGAGAAAGCAAATGGACCCAGGAAAGCAAATCTATTTCGTTCATGAGCACCTGCTCGCAGTGTTACAAACAAAGATGAACAGTTAGAAATTAGGCATCTGGAGATTGCACACCACAGCACGTGCACAAAACATCGTGAAGTTTTTCAAACACTGTGTTGAACAGAAGCTCAAAGGGAAAACATTTTCTGTCGATTCTGATAATATACAGTCACATTCTAGTTGAGAATGAGGGAGGAGCTTCTTCTAAAACTCGTTTCTACTTCTGTTTCACAAAGCTCTAATTATCTTCCGAGCTACTACCCTGGAGTTCTGAAAGCCTTTTGCTGCTTCTCAATTCACAGCAGCTACTTCAAAACTTTTAAAAGAGAGACTTTCTCCTTGACCTATCCTAGCACAAAACACATCTACTGAAAAACAAACTCTAGATGTCTGGCATACTCTTTTTTTTCAATCACCTACCTCAAAACATGACATTAATTCACACCCATCCCCTCCCACCCCACTGGGGCCAGCAGAGCCGGTAACAAATACTTCCTATTTCTGCACCAATACCAGCAACTTAACAGGGCTCAGGAACTCTTTCTTTCCTTCCTCTTAGAAAGACTGTCAGGGTCCTGGGGACCCCATAACGAGTACCGAAGAGTGGCTGCCCCCCACTCCCAGCACGCACTCTGATGTCACTGGCAACCAGAGGGTACTCTCCAGGTTCAACAGGGGCCTATTGCTGCCTGCTCACACGCAGAGACAGGATTCCTGAAAAGAGGGAGCACACTCTACCCAGCCCTGGGAAAATCTTCCCATAGCAAAAGCAGGTCTGGCACAGAAGCCCTCCTCTTCTACCCCCTCAATACAAGAAACAAAACTTGCAGGCAGTGTTTTCCATGATTTCTGAGGACACATGGAAAGGTGGCTGAAGGGCCGGGACGCGGCGGGGGACGGGGTGGGAGGTAAGGGGACCGAACAGGGACTGGGAAACGCAGCCTGTTGTGGCGCAAGATGTTACAACGCACTTGATGGATCAAACAAGCTGCAGCGAGAACAGAAAAGATGAGAGCGGCCCACCTGTGTCTGTTGAGGGATATTTACAAAGCTTGGATCCCGTGGTCCAACACTGACGAATCGGTTTGCGGGGGAGGTGCTGGGTGTCGAGTAGGCTGTGAAGGGAAGGGACACATGCGTTCAGGAAGCAGCACGAGATTGCACACACAGACAACACCAAAACACAGTCTCCGAGCCTACGCAGCTGGTTAACGCGGAGATGTGCAAACTCCGGAGCCAGCAGGGGCTCTGGTGAGCGAGGATGTTTTAGACAGTCAAAAAGGAAGGGCGCTTGGCTCCCAAAGACTGTTGGGGTAACACAGCGTCAAACCAGTGCTCAGATGAGCTCTTCTCGCCTTCCATCATACAAATTAGAACATGCAGGACATTTGCAAAGTATACTTTCTGAGTGAAACATGAGTTCTGGGGTCAGAAAGAGATATCCTAGTCTTTAAAAGCACAGGAGAAAGAAATTAGGTAGAAAGGGGAGGAAAGCAGTTCATTGCACAGTCTTGCTTTTCACACTCTTACTCTCCTAAAGACCATGGGATGTTCCTGTTCCTCTGTCTCTAAATACAATAGAAGAGTCTTTACAAAGGGACTGGGTTCTCCAGAAAGGTGGTGGAAAACCATCCAGAGCACACCAGCTTTACAGGCTTAGTGGGGGGTCTAGAACTTTACGATCACAAAATGTGCTTACAGTATTAACATTTGTAGTCTTCCCATCCTAGAACCATCAAGACCCCATGTAAACCTGGGACCTCAGGTACCACACTTCAGCCTACTATCCTTTTCACAGTACATAAATGTTCTGTTGCTGGCTTATATTGAAGAGCTTCACTCTACAGAGAAAAAATTCTGTAGTTTTAGTGTTTCGTTGGCTCATATATCCAAATGAACATTTTTTTCCCCTAGTGTCCTTCAATTCACTTCTTAACTACAAACTCCAAGGATTTATTCATACTCTTTCTTTACTAGAATTTTTAGACAATTACTTAATTTCAAATTTCTTAACCATACTTGTAAAAAGCCTAAGTTTTCTGGACTAACACAAGACATGAACTATCTAAAAGATGAAAAGGATTTACACTTTTAAAAAACACAAATAATTGAAGGAATAATACCAAGTTCCTTTGCTAGATATTTTCCCCCACATTAACATCATCTGCCTCTCTTCCTTTGATTTTCTGTTTCACAGAAAACTGCCCAGACTTCTTATTTCCCTTGTTAAGCATATCTAGAGACAATTTCCAACTAATCTGGCCCAAGTCCTATTGGTCTTAGAAGTAAGTCACCCACGCAGAGCTGTGATGGTCATGTAGTATGGTTGTGTTGGAACAGAGGAGGAATAAAAGGGTCCCCTGATGTCTATTAAGAAGAAACTTTTTGTGGAGGTAGTATTTGTTTGAGAAGAATTTGTCCAATAATAGCTTTATCTAAAATGATCTAATTGTATGATACATTATATTGTCTAGCAACCGATTTCTTCCCCAGCCCATCCTGTCAGATTAACCTGTACAGATTTGAAAAATACATTTAGTCTTTCTGTATGTGCCTCTCATGCATTGCTATGGGGAAATTTACTTTTTAAAAAGCTCAGTCAAATACTCCTTATTAATGGTTTCATTCAGCCTATTGCTCTACTTTGATGTGCTTTCAGAAGTTTTAACAGAAAGTTTTATACTGAAAATGATGGACTATAATTACCTGATAGTGAATTTATCTGCTCCTAGGGCACAAAGAGGATGTGGGAGAGATAAGGAGGAAACTTGTACATAAAATAACCTGCTAAGTTTGGTAACAATTAGGAGGAAAAAAAGTAATTTTTACACATGCATAGGTAGGTAGGTTGAGAAGGAACAAAAAGGCATGAAGAATAAGTTAAGGTTCTAAGAGTAAGTGACTGATGACAAATGCTGAACTGTAAGGCCTTGGTGTGATGGTCCTAGCAGAGCTGTGTGTGCATGCCTGCACCGATCATCACAGGTATACACAGGATTTCCTATGATGACTTGACTGTCAAGCATACTGACTGATCCTAGGAAACATATGCTTTTGTTCTTTTCTTTTTTCTATGAAGATAGGTCTTCACTGACCATAAAAGTGCTAGTCTCTCAGTTGTGTCCAGCTCTTTATGACCCCATGGACAGTAGCCTGCCAGGCTCTTCTGTTCATGGGATTCTCCAGGCCAGAATAATGGAGTGGAGAGCCATTCCCTTCTCCAGGGGATCTTTCCAACCCAGGGATCAAACCTAGGTCTCCTACATAGCACTAAATCCGGAAAGGTCTGTCTGTATTACATTTCACTCTCTCTTTAATATTTTTGCCAGACATAAAATTTGCCATTTTGAAAGGAGGGTTAGCATCTAAACAATTGAGCTACTCAAAATTACAATGAGACTAACAATTGGCTCTTGTTTCTTCTTCAGTCCTGAGACCAAACATCGCAGGAGGCCCTTAATGCTCTCATAGGCTATTACAACTGCTCCAAAGTTTATTTTATTTTATATTTTTTAAAGAGCAATGCTGAGAGAGGTGGTAAGGTGTTTGCCTTTAAAAAAAAAAAAAAAGACATCACAACTATAAAGATCTGGGAGTCTTGGAGTATCCAAGTCATTGAATGGAATAAAGGGTGCTCAGGGAAACTTATTCTATAGAAAGTTGATTCTGGGAAAAATCAAGGATACAGGAAAAACAAGGGAAGGAAGAAAGAAAGTCTGACTAATCTTCCATTATTGTAGTTACAACAGGCGGAGTGTTCACCTATAATAGGATGCAGTTCCAGAGATGATATGACATGGGGCGAATTTGATTTTTCCCAAAGAAACAGTGGAATGAGGGAGTTATCCTGTTGAACAAAGCCTCAGTTGAAACTTTTTGTTAAAACAATCATATATGCCATGGTGAATCAATGCCCAGTTAAGTGCTTTCAACATGAATATAAAATGAAGTAAAGGGGGCTATATGGTAATTAATTATATACAACTGTGCTTACTATACTCTTACATTACATCCATTATCTGTCTTAATTATACTTTTTTTCTATTTACAGCAATAATCAAATGTTGCAGGAGGAGCTTCAAGAAATCAGTAAGTCCAGAAAATAATTTTCTGGGAAGAAATTTGAGAACTCTGGAGGGAAGATTCAGGGGCAGTTGATGATTTTCTGATATAGTCAACAGGGAAATCAATTTGCTTATATAACCTCACTGTGAAAGTCCTCATGACAAACACGACTATTAGAAATCAAAGTATTGATTAGTTGTCTGCTTCTGAAACAGGAAGTGGTTGCTCTTTTTAGCAGCCATTTGACCTACATGAGCAGAAGCATCATGGACCATTTCCTTAGCCTTATAAAAAACATTCCTATAATAAGCACCCGCCAGCTCTTATATGGGCTAATCTGATCCTATTTGTTCTCTTCCTATGTGTTTCTTCAGATTATCCAAGTGTCTTAGTCTTAGCCACAGAGGTAAGTGTCAAAATTTCAAGTCAGAATCTGATCCCGTATCTTCTGTGTTGCCCAGTTAGCACCGCTAACCCTATCACCCTTCAGCTGGGCAGTACAAGTCGGCCTCAGTGTGAGCAACTGGAAAATGGTTCATGAGCAATTCTTTCTTTATATGCAATTGAGCCTCTGCGAATACTGGAATCTATGTCTAGGGAGACTGTCGGATGGCCAGGGAGAGTGGCTGAGACCACCCATTAGCTCTGCTCTTTACAACTGGGCAGGTGTTCCCTGGAGAACAGCTTCTGTGTTCTCGGAAATGGATGTAATTGACTGCCTGTGAGTCAATGAGAATTCCAACTTTTGTTGTTCCCAGGTTATCTGTTTGGTTTTTTGCTTTTTGCCCCTGAGTAAGAAGGAATAAGGGAGGTGACTGAATAGAGGAATCACAGAGTTTCCAGATGAATCAGTTTTGAGTTTGGAATAGCCTTGACCCAAAAATCATAAGGTGACCATGGGACTAAAAAAGTGGTTCAAATGTTCTGAGTAAAAGATAGTTGGGGGGAAAAAAAAAGATAGTTGGAGCTTTCCTGTTTTGGGGGAAAAATATGACTGCAAAACAAGGTATTAAGACATTAAAATATCTGTACCAATGTCAGTTGATGGTTTAGCATAGAAACAGTATTAGTAAAACCACTCAAATCTCACAAACTAGAAAATGTGAGTGCATCAGCTTGTTTTGAAAGTAGGCAGCCAAATTCAAGATCTAATTCAAATTTAGCAACCCCTGAAATGTGTGTCATCACTGGAAAACAGAAAAGGGAGAAAATTATAGATTTCTGTGTAGAGCCAGGGTGTGAAAGGAGAGCAACTCTTTGGAGGAAGGCCTGCCCCCCCCAGTGTCACAGAGTGGACACCAGGAGGCTGAGCACAGAGGCAGCCACCTCCTCTGCTGTGGTGGGAGAGAAGGGGATGATCCAGTGAGGCACCTTGGCAGAAAAGATAATGTAAGAGAGCTAGTGTATTTTGATTTTCTTTTTATGTGTGTGTGTGTCTTAGATATTTGTCTTTTAAAAAATCTTTTTATTGAAATATAGTTGATTTACACGGTTGTTTTATTAATAGTTTCAGGTTTATAGCAACATGATCCATTTGTGTGTGCATATATATATATAATTTCCTAGATACTTTTCCATTATAGGTTATTCCATGATATTGAGTATAATTCCCTGTGCTATACACTACGTTCTTGTTAGTTCTGACATTCTGAATTTACTTCCAGACACAGGAAGCAACAAAGTCCCCTAAACCTTGGCAGACACAAAATTTGAAGAGAAGTTTGTGTTCTGTTCATGAGAGATGCCAACTATCTAAAAGGAAGGACTACCCAATTTCTCATTCTCTTAAAATAAAAGGAAGGCATACCCGATTCATCATCCCCTCCAACTCTACCAAGTCTAACTGTTGTGGTGCACCCAGGAGAGATATCTGATATAGCCTTACTCTTCCTCTCCTTTCTCTCTCTCGCTCTCATGTGAACACTCCCTCTGTGCCAGGCTCTATGCTGAGTTTTATGGGAGATAAAAAGATGAGCCAGACACACTGCTATCCTTGAAATGTTAGCATCTAGTGGGGAGAGATGAGTACAGAAAGTGAAAATATGAGTGCCTAAAAGTAATATACATAAAAATCTGTGGGGTGTTTAAGGACAGAAAAGTGACACCTGGCAGGGGAACAGGAAAAGCTTTGTAGAGGAGAAGGAGATGGCTTTCGTGACGGGCCGTAAAAGACGTGTTAGTTGACAAGTTCAGATGAACTGAGGGTTACAGAGGAAGATGCACGAGCAAAGGAATAGAGGTGGAGGATGGGGGTGTCAATTGTGCAGAGAAAGAAGAAAAGATGAAACGTTGCAAATGACACTTTGCCATATGGTCTGGAAGATAAAAAGTTGAGGACTGGGGACTTGAATGTTTGAAATCGAAGGAGAAAAAGTCCACTGAATTTTTCTTTCAAGAGAAAGAAATAATTTATAAAGTAATCAAAGACACCAAATTTTAAACACCATTAAGACCACTAGGGGCTTCCCTGGTGGCTCAGATGGTAAAGAATCTGCCTGCAATGAGGGAGACCTGGGTTCGATCCCTGGGACAGGAAGATCCCCTGGAGAAGGGCATGGCAACCCACTCCAGTATTCTTACCTGGAGAATCCCTATGGACAGAGGAGCCTGGCATGCTACAGTCCATGGGATCACAAAGAGTCAGACGCGACAGAGAAACCAAGCACAGTACAACATAAGACCACTAGGCATCCTAACACTTTGAACCTTTCCTGTCCTATCTCAAAATCAGTGTGCACTTCACATGTTGTCTTGTGTTCAGAAACTCAAGACATTTTCACATGTGGGGATTTTTCTTTAAAAACGCTAGACAAAGATTCAATTTCACTCAGCTAGACTTACTGTGATTCCACTACCTGCCCAGGAATGTGCTAGTTATTGGACCAAAGTCATCCAAACAAGTTTAGGAATGGAGACTTGAACAGATCCCTGTGTTTTCAAATTGCAAGTTTATTAAACGTTTATCAGTGACGCCTGACAGTGCATCAGAATGCACGCAGTTGCAAACTGAAGCAGTGAGGTGACTAAATACCTTACTGAAATCATTTCTGGAATCTTACCTGCACTATCAGATGTTACAATGCTATTTTTTTTTTAAAGCCCCGTGGATAAAACTTTTATTTGTAAAAAAATAAATGCAGAAACTATGAGAAAATAGACTGGGTACTTTCTAAATGAACCTATTACAACTGACTCATCTGGGAACTTGAACAGCACTATTTCTTGCCAGGTCACAAAAAAAAAAAAAAAAAATCCTGGAGGATATTGGAATGCTTTTTCCTTCGAAGAAATCTATCTATGAGCATCAACAAATTTACAGGGCCTAGGTTGGCATTATTAATGTAATTATACCGCCAAGGAAACACATATAGCCTTTGCTGACACATGATCCAGTATTCAGAGGTTTATAAATTCCCACGTGGTTGAATGGATGTTGTAGTTTTTGTCCAGATATTTGGAATCTAGAAGATAACCACACTGAATTTCCAGTATTTTGATCATGTATGTGCGGTCAGTTACTTCCGCTTTTGTCTATACAAACAAGTTACCAACAACAAAAAAGATAGCCTTCAGAACATGAAATTAAAGCCTACTTATCACTAGTAAATTATGGAATAACATACCCACAAGCCTTCTTCCTGAAAATCTAAATAATTCAAACTTTAATATATTAGCATTACTTAACATGTATGGTAACAATTTGCATGAAATGTTTAATGAGTCACTAGTTCACAAAAGTCATGGAAAGAATCAGTTTGGGCAGATGGCTTTGCTCTGCTGGTCTCTCCACTTATGTTAGGGATCTTCATAGCAGGTAGGGCTCAAATGACATCATGATTTGGGGTGAAACATTCAGAGAAGAAGGTGTAAGATGATTCACGTGTGCACACAGAGAGAAGGGAATCAGAACAATTTGTAAACTGGAGGTCTTCTGACTTTATGTTCTCAAAATCTGTGTAATGAAGAGGCACTTAACAATGAGTGTTTCCTGTAAACAATCTATTTATACTGCCTATAATATTCTTTTTCATAATGATTTAAAGGACAGAATACAGCTTTGTTTCAGTTCATTTCAACTTATTTCTAATGACTGATCTGCATGCTATGTCATTTATTTTTATGTGTATGCTGTGTGTTATTCAACTGAACATATTTATTGATCAAAAACAACCACATAAATGGTAGGCACAGGTGAAAGTAATCCTGAAGAGCCAAAGGGAATAAACCCTGGATTCCACTGGGGTTTACTAAAAAAAGAAACCAAGATCAATATATTGGATCTCTCCCTCTTGAAAGGCTTCCGTAGCCTCTCCAAAAGCAGCGTAACTTTGGAAACCTACTTCTGGGACTATATTCTCAACCAATACTTAAAAGTCCATATAAAGATTTACACTCCAAGATGTTCATTACAGCATCACTTATAAGTGCAACAAATTGGAACCAATGGATAAATTGACGTTTTATCCATATGTTGGAATACTGCAGTCATTAAAAATGTTTTAAAATAATAATGACACCATGATATGCTTATAATATGAAATTAAAAAATTAGTTTATAAAATTATATCTATGTATATACGTATATAAACACATACATATGATCAATTATGTTTAAAATAAGCACAGAAAATGAGTGGCGAATATACACAGAAAGTAATTATCTATAAAGACTGGAATTATGAGTGATTTCAAAATATCTTCTAGTAATCTTTAATCTTAAGTAAAGACAAACAGAATCTGAAAACCCCAAATAATATTTTTATTTTTATTTATTTTTTTTCTTATGAATTTTTTTTTTATTGTTTTTGCCATACAATGTCATGATATCACCATGGGTTTACATATGCTTCCCCTCCAGAACTCCCCTCCCTCCTCCCTCCCCCCCGGGAAATCTCACTGCACCAGCCCCGAGCATCAATCCTGGGCTGGCGATTGATTAGACATATGATAATATTTTTATTTTTACAGCAATGCAATGCAAGAGAAAATAATTTTTTTTTCTAGAATCAGAAAATTCTAGACCTAATCCATTCAGTCTCTTACTAGAAATGTGATCTTGGCAAACCAGTGGTAAAGCATCTACCTACAATGCTGGAGACCTGGGTTCAATCCCTGGGCCGGCAAGATCTTCTGGAGAAGGAAATGGCACCCCACTCCAGTACTCTTGCCTGGAAAATCCCATGGACGGTGGGAACCTGGTAGGCTACAGTCCATGGGGTCTCAAAGAGCGACTTCACTTTCTTTCTTTCTTTCTATGTGTAAAAAAAGACCAGCATAATAAACCATTATTTGCTCTAATACTCCTAACTCTTTAAGGCTTCACTCCACTCTGTGAATTTCTAATAGGCTACTTTCTCCAAAGGAGCAATCTAGAGAGTGATCTCTAAGGAGAGGCTTAGCCAACAAGATGGGAAATCTCCAGGGTTCCACTGTACTCTACATTAAGACAGCTGAAGAAAATGGCTAAAATCATCCAGTCAGGGACTACTGATACCAAATTCTGATTAAGGGCATCACACCCCAAGGTATCTGTCTTCAACCAACTGAAAAAATAATGCTTAAATCTCTCCAGGGTTAATGTTATGATCAAATTCATATATAGTTTCTAAGGGTGTAAACTGGCACAACTTTTCTGAAGAGCAGTTTGGTAATATATATCAAGAGAAATATTTATACTATTTGCACTAGTAATTTCAATTCTCCAGCATCTATCCTAATAAAATTATTCAAGTTGGGGACAAAAATATATGTTTGATGATTTGCTGGAGTATGTTCCATAGGCAAGGACAAAAGTTAATGTTCTATGGTAGGAGAAAAAATTATTTAAAATAACATTTCCTAGCTTTTTCTTATAAAGTAAGAAAAGATGTAAAATGCTAGTTAAGAAAATAACATAGAAAATATATGCAGTAGGTCACAATCATCTTATATAAATATAAGCACCCACAGAGAAATGCACTGAGAAAAAGGGAGAAAATCAGACTAAAATGTTAATTACTAGTTGGTTATAAGAGAATGTAATTTTTAAAATACTTTTCTGTATTTTTCAATTTTCCTACATTGCATTGCCATATATCATCTTCATGAAGAAAATCTTAAAACTCATCTGTCATTTCTGTCATTTGAAATAGTAAAAAACTGAGGCAAAGTAAGACATAAATGGGTTATGATAACTTAAATAATCCAAATGAATGTAATCATCCATTGTCTGCTTTCTTTTGTCACTCATTCTTTCTTGACAAAGTTCTTTTTTTTTCCTGCTCAAGAGTTCCTCTGTTTTTCATCCAATTCAAGGTACCCAGGAGTCTTTATAAAAATAATGGAAAAGTTCTTTTTATGGCATGTCTTGAAATATAGTTAAGTGGTAGAGTAGAAAGCACTGGCTTTTAGCATCCAACAGACCTGGATTTGAATTCTGGTTCAATCTCAGTTTCCTCTTTTTAAAAAGAGGGTTAACGATTCCAATTTATCAGATTAAAATAACAATCAAGGGCAACTAAGGTAACGAATATGCAAATACCTATCAAGTGCCTGATTTGCAATAATCATTTTTTTTTTGCACCGTTAGACATTACAAATTTGGGTTGTGCACAAAGTAGAAATGCTCTGCAAAAAAGTATTTACTGAAAATTATAACTTAAAGATAGCACATGTATATTTGTATCCAATGGGTTCCTAAAGCAGAACCTGTAAGCAAATAATGGTTATTGAGAGTGAAAATGTTATCCTTGTACTAGATTCCATGCTCTCTGGAAGGGAAGGAGAATATAATTCTCTATCAGAAATAGCACATATTTTTGCTATCATACCCAAAGTTCAGGTGAGTGCAACTAAAAACTAGATGTACAAAATTTACCAAGGCTTTTCTGGATCACCCCCTTTACCTGACCCCACTGTGTTGAGTTTTGGTCACTATAATTAGTGATTGAGATTTAAAGAAAAATTTTAGTTCACTAGAAAAATACTTTAAAAATTAAATAAATCATTATATTTGACATAAAAGGGGATTTAAAACTCAATAATCTCTTCCATTCTCATTGGGTAAGGTACTTAAGAACTACCTCCCAACAAAGCAACTTCTACCCTGCAGTACACAATCAAGTGTATACATACATCCCCCACTCTGCAGTGTATATGCTCTATACATACTGTTTCTTAGCACTCTCCTTTGCTGACTTAATATAACTCAAAGATTAGCCCATGAATTCATGTAGACCTATCCTTATTTTTGACTTCCCTGGTGGCTCAGACAGTAAAAGCATCTGCTTACAGTGCAGGAGACCCAGGTTTGCTCCCTGGGTCGGGAAGATCCCCTGGAGAAGGAAATGGCACCCCACTCCAGTACTCTTGCCTGGAGAATCCCATGGAAAGAGGAGCCTGGCATGCTACAGTCCATGGGGTAGCAAAGAGTCGGAC
Organism: Antilocapra americana; assembly: GCA_007570785.1. Taxonomy (NCBI): domain Eukaryota; kingdom Metazoa; phylum Chordata; class Mammalia; order Artiodactyla; family Antilocapridae; genus Antilocapra; species Antilocapra americana. The sequence continues at coordinate 1,575,634 of ML664246.1, read as the reverse complement.
ACAACTGAGCGACTTCACTTTCACCCTTATTTTTCATTTACTTACTTACTTTTATTTTTGACTGTGCTGGGCCTTGGTTGCTGTGCGGGCCTTTCTCTAGTTGTGGCCAGTGGGGGCTACTCCCTAGCTGCCGTGCACAGACTTCTCATTGCAGTGGCTTCTCTGGTGGAGCACGGGCTCTCGGGCACAGGAGCTTCAGTAGCTGCAGCGTTTTGGTAGTTTCAGCTCCAAGCTCTAGAGCACAGGCTCAATAGTTGTGGCACACAAACGTAGTTTCTCCATGGCATGGCATGTGGGATATTCCCGGATCAGGGATGGAACCCATGTCTCCTGCAGCTGGCAGGCGGATTCTTTACCACTGAGCCATCAGGGAAGCCCCATCTTTCTTATCAAAGGGTTTTCTAATGTATATCATATTAGTGGATATTTGGATATTTATGTTTTGATCCCTGGGTTGGGAAGATCCCCTGGAAAAGGGAAAGGCTACCCATTCCAGTATTCTGGCCTAGAGAATTCCACGGACTATATAGTCCATGGGGTCACAAAGTGTCAGACATGACTGAGCAACTTTCACTTTCACTCTTTTATTATAATCACTGTTGCAATGAATACTTGATGTATATCTTTGCTCATATGTCCAACACTATGTATGACTTACATTTAAAATTTATATACATATAAATATATCTGTATTAAAATAGTCCTCTGAAGAGGTTGAACCAATTTACAGTCCTCTAACAGTATAGGAGAATGCCTATTTTTCACACACTCACCAAGATTATGTCAAGATACTTTTCTATATTATTTGAAAGGTCTTTCTCATTCCAATATTTCAAAAAAAGTCTGTCCTATTTTTTGTGGTACTTTAAGGCTTAATATTTCTATATTATATTTTTCGTACCACCTGGAATTTATTTTGGTATAGGGAATTTTATTTTTTGTGGATAGTTAGTCATCCAAATATACTTTATTGAATAATTCTTTTCCCTCTTCCATATGAAATGTCACTATTATTATATACGAAAACATTGTAGTTAAACTGGTCTCTTTCTGATTCAGAAGAATATAACAAATTAAAATATAATGGGAATAGAAGCAGTGTTGGCTGAAGAATAAAATTCAATGTGGAAATAGAGAGATCAAAGTAAAATATGTTCCCTGGCACTAAATGACATCAGACATTAACTTAAGAGTAGATAAGAAGGAGGGAGCTCTTTGGAATTGTTTAGTATCTTGTATGTGGTGTTGGCTGGAAGAATCTATGATGTTTTAAAAGCTCATAGAACTGTACACCAAAGGGTGAATGTTGTTGAATATAAACTTTATATGGAATTTAGAAAGACGGTAACGAGAACCCAGCATGCGAGACAGCAAAAGGAACGCAGATGGATAGAACAGACTCGTGGACTCTGTGGATGAGGGCAAGGGTAGGATGATATGGGAGAATGGCATTGAAACATGTTAATTATCATATGTGTAATCAATCACCAGCCCAGGATTGATGCTCGGGGCTGGTGCACCGAGATTTCCCGGGGGGAGAGAGGAGGGAGGGAGGAGGGAGGGGGGTTCTGGAGGGGGAGCATATGTAAACCCATGGCGAAATCATGTCATTGTATGGCAAAACTAATAAAAAAAATTAAAAACTAAATGAAGAGTCAGGTACCAGTAAAGAAACACTATTTTATGAAAGGAAGCCACTAACTTTTGTTTTTATTCTCTCTTGTCATTATCCACTAGCTCTTCTCTGAAAGAGGAAATACAGTCCTTATATCATTCAAAAATTGTGTATATGACATATTCCCTGACTTGTTCTAAATTCAATTACTGATTAAAATTACATGTTTTACACATAAAAAAGTGTTGATGAAAAAGAGCCATCATTATTTGGGTGAAAACTCGGAGAGTAATTCTTCTCAGCATTCATCAATAGGCCAAGCTCTGGAAAGCCCTAAGGAACAAAGAACCTCTGCCTTCAGCGATAGCTCCTGTTTTCCTATCTTTTTGCTATTCTTTGCTTGTCTCCCTCCTTCTGCTCTCTTTCCTTTCCCTGCTAACAAAAAGTTATTCTCAGCAACAGAAACTGATCCACACTGAAGTATAAATGACCACTAATATCTTCCTTTGTACTTCTCCCATAGGATCTGCATTGCAAACCTGGAAACTGGGTTAAAGTGAAGATCCTCAAAGGATGCTCTGGCCAACTGTATGAACTGTATGAACTGCAGGCACAAGGGGGCTGGGTGTGTGTCATGACGCTGATACACCTGACTGAGTGATCTTGAGAAAGTTATTGATCTCTTCACACCCTGTGTTTCTCAATTAAGGTACTTACTTTTCAAAGTATGCACTTCACAGCATTAATGTGAGGATTAAAACAAGATAACACATAAAAATAATTTATAATGTGCTTGGTATAAATAAAAGCTCAACATTTTGTTGTGTTATTAATTTCAGACAAGAATAGGCAGTTGTGGTTCCCTGGTAACCAGAAATCATGTCATATTGCTTTGTAATTTGGCTACAGTGGGAGTTAGTACCATGTGACCATAGGATTATTCTTTTTCATCTAGATGGCTTATTGCAGTAAAGAATCAGCCTGCAATGCAAGAGACACAGTAGACATGGGTTTGACCCCTGAGTCAGGAAAATGCCCTGGAGAAGGAAATGGCAACCCACTCCAGTGTTCTTGCCTGGAGAATCCCATGGACAAAGGAGCCTGGTGGGCTACAGTCCATGGGGTTGCAATAGAGTCGGACAGGACTGAGTGACTGAGTGCCCATGCACACTATGGGATTATAATCTTGGGAAATTCGAGATTCCATTCTCGAATCTCAGTTTCCTTATCTATAAAATCCTGACTTTCTGAGTCTTAAGAAGATGGAAATGAGATAATATATATGTGTAAAGAGCTTTGCTAACTAAAAAGCACTGAACATATGTTAATTATTATATACTAGGAAGTTTAAATCCTGGTCAGAGATTATTGTTACATTCTTGGTTAACAGGTTCAAACTCATTCATGTAATGAATGTATACAAGATTCATCAGCGATATAAAAATAAAAAAGGGAACTTGTTATTACATGCTTCTAATTTAATAGAATTCTAGTTGAAAAAAATAAAAAGTTCATGGTGAAGACAGGATGGAGAAAATTGTTTATAAGTCTTTCACGCATTTTTAAATTGAGTTTTTGTGTTCCTAATTAATTTAAAAAAGGAAAATATTCATGTTTTATCTTCCATCATAATTCAAAAATGTTATTTTTTCTTTTCATTATAATTCTAGGCTATGATGCCAATCTTCAGTTTCTTTTCTGGAAAAGTCCATTTTTATAGTATGTTCTTGGTGCCAACCTATTATAAAAAATTGAATTTTACAATGCAATTAAGAAAATGAATTGTGCATTTTGAATTATACCACAAACAGATCTAAATGTAATGAGAGATTTGCCTATTCTTGAGCTGTTGTCCTCAGGACTCTTAGGAATATCCATTCGTTTTATTACATGTTTGAAAAGGAGTCCCTTCCCAATTAATGAGATGGTGCATGTAGAAAGACTCAGTACACTGCAAAGAACTGCAGTAGGTAGGATGTTATTATAATTAGTCTCACCAGTAAAATACCTAACATGCATGGATGCATGCTCAGTTGCCTTTGACTCTTTTGCCACACCATGGACTGTAGCCCACTAGGCTCCTCTGTCTATGGGATTTTCCAGGTAAGAATATTAGAGTGGGTTGCCATTTCCTCCTCCAAGGGATCTTCCTGACCCAGGGATTGAACTCGCGTCTCCTGCATTGGCAGGTATATGCTTTACCACTGAGCCACCTAGGAAGCCCAAGATACCTACTAGGCATCTCCAAATATAACTTGGTCAAACTAAACTTATGATCCCCACCCCTTGCCCAGAACTGTGCTTCCTGCAACTTTTTTCAACTCATCTTGTGGCAACTCCATCCTTCCAATTGCTCATGTCAAAAATCTAGGTGTCACTGCTGATATCTCCAGTTTTGTGTGGTTTTTTTTTTTTTTCTTCTCAGCTCACATCTAACATGTCAGTAAATACTATCAGCTTTACCTTTCAAATATTTCTCACCACCCCTACTGCCTCCACAGGGGCTTCCCTTGTGGCTCAGTGGTAAAGAATCCGTCTGCCAATGCAGGAGATATGGGTTCGATCCCTGGGTCTGGAAGATCCCCTGGAGGAGGGCATGGTAACCCACTCCTGTATTCTTGCCTGGAGAATCCTATGGACAGAGAAGCCTGGTGGGCTACAGTCCATAGGGTTGCAGAGAGTTGCACATGACTGAAGCGACTGAGCACACACAGCCCCCATATGGGTTCAGGTCATTAGCAGCTCTTGCCTGCGATGCTGCAATGGTATGCCACCTCCCTTCCCCGTGTTCCTTTGTTCCATTGTACTTCCTGGTCCCTAATTTACTAACTTACTTATTCTTTGTTGTTTGTCCCCTCCCTCTAGAATATAAGTGCCACAAGGGAAGTGGATGGTCTGCTTTGTTCACTTTTGGATCCCTCTGCCTAGAATAGTGGCTGGCATGTAGAAGACACTCATATTTATTGATTTAAAAATAAGCCTCATAACTGGTCCTCCTATTTTAATTCTTGCTCCCTAAAATCTATTTTCATCAAAGCCTTCAAAAAATTTATGTTAAAACCTAACTTGTGTCACTCCCTTGCTCCCCACCTCAGAACAAATGCCAAAGTCCTAACAATGGCCCATAAGAACCTTCAACATTTGCTGCCTCCACGAGCCTGAGCCTCCCCTCTGCCCCCCAGCTCCCAGTCATACCCTTGTTCATCCACATTACCTCTCAGACATGGCCTCCCCTACTTTCATTCATTCACTCATTATGGTCTCAACACACTGGGCTCTGGGGTTTGCTCCTCAAACACGAAGGCTGGACTGGCTGATCCTCCTGCTCGGAAAGTCTTCCTTCTACAACTCATGGCTCGCCTCTGCTGAACCTGCTCAAACCTCCCCTTCTCAGACAGACCTTCTCTGACCACCCTGTTTAGGCTGTATCCAACTCCCACTAATCCCAACCCCTCTGTGCTTCACTTTCCTACTATTGTTTCAGCATCTCACATCACTCCTACCTATTATAGTTATTATTTTATTCATCGTCTTTCTTCCCTCTGTCAAATGAATGCTTCGCAAAATCAGGGATTTTTCATCTTTTGCATTTCCTGCAGAATCCTAGCATCTACAACACTGTTTTGCATATAGAGGCTAGTCAATAACTATTTATTGAATGAATGAAAGAAGTAATATTCTCTCACTGGTTATCGAAATCCAGTTAATCAGCAGAAGGAGAATCCATCCACTGTGAATTACTCTTACCAGTTATTCCTTCTGTTTGTCATGGCATCCTAAAGAGATCTGGCATAGTATATATCAATCTTCCTTCAAACATATCAACAATATGAATGTCCTCCTTGAGAGAACAGAACCGTTATTTCCACCCTCACTACTCTTTTTTAGGCCTCTGGTAAGGATTTTCCCCATTAAAACATATTATTTTATAGGCAAATATTTTCCCCCAAATCTGTCTTACCCTCATTTTCCTGGCCACAGCTGCAAAGTTGCACATTGGTGCCAGAGGCAACTGATTAGTTTAAAAACACATACTCTGCTCTAGGCTGGCACCCATTTGTATTTTATAAATGAGCACATTCAAAACGGTGTCTTGGATGTTGTCTACAGCAAGCACATCTGTCACCCACCTTTGTCCTGATGACCTGTCTGTGACGGTGTGAGGAGCAGTTAGGGTTATTCTTGTTAACAGACACGGGGGTCTAGGCCCAGAAAAGTTGTCAGTCTAGGTGATTTCTACTTTCCTTTTTAAAACCTGATTTTATCGCAAATCATCTTAAACCTCTCAGTAGAAAAGACTGTCCCAGGTTATACAATTAGTGGTTTTGAAAAAGATTCAATATCAGATATACTGTTGGGATGTTGAACATCTGTACTTAATACCCTGTCATGATGTTTCTTCTTGCTAAAGTTGAGTTCTAATAAACTGACAAAGATAAACAGGATCCAACCACCCTGTGGTTGTAATTTCTAAGGAAGCACAGAATTAATGAAATGATACTTCTGCTCTAAATTTTTATCCAGTGGTAATCCAATCTCAGACACCCCCTCCTTCCACCCACAAGCTGGTTTCTGAGGTTCTACTTTCTCCCTCAGGCTTGAAACATCAGAATGCTACCCCTAACTAGCTAAGAAGTCACTCCCTCCCAAAACATCTTACCTGAGGCCTCACACCTGGACTCAACTCCCTCCCAAGTCCTCTCATGACACCTCTGTTCTGGTGCTGTCTGGGCGAGCTGCCTGCACCCCAGCTGTCTCCCACAACAAACCCCAAGTTTCTTTGGAGAAGGAGTGAATCATCTTTGTATCCCAAGTGGCTAACACAGTCCCTGGCACCTGACAGATGCCTAATATATGAAGGATGAATAAATGAATGAAAGAAGGCAGTCTTTCCAATGTGGGCTGGTGGACTTTTAGATTTTTAATTTGAGAGGCTTCTCCTACACTATAAATTACAGGTTTCCCAGACTATCACTGTCTTAAAAATAAAGTAGAAGATAGCTGATATATTGCTCTGAAATAACATATTACTGTGAACTCTGCAAACCCCAGGAAAGATCAGAAACAAGGGCTAAAATTTATGATGATAAAAACCTTTCTATGCCATCAGTAGAACACTTGGTTTTGTCTATATTCCCAGAATCCTAGGATTCCAAAAGTAAGTATAAAATTATTATGTAAATATCAAACTTTGGTTCCCCTTTCCTGAAACTTTTTCCAAAAATCTCTAAACCTGGTGCTAATGAACATGCAACCATATGAGCTGGATCTGCCAAGGCCTCCTCCACACCTCTTCCCATCACGTTAAATGAATGCTTGGGGCTGGGCACAAGAAGGCAGTGGGTACGTTCTCATACAAGGCATTAGATTCAATCCATGGAATGAAGCCCAGGGAAGAGACTCAGAGGTACCAAGAGGGGTTGAGTAGCTTCTACATGTCCTACAGACATGTTTCTTCATTAGCCTAGCCTGGGAGGCTTCCATTAGGTAAGAATTTTGGTAGATAATGAAATGAAAGTGAAAGTGTTAGTCGCTCAGTCATGTCTGACTCTGTGCCACCCCGCGGACTGTAGCCAACCAGACTCCTCTGTCCATGGGATTCTCCAGGCAAGAATACTGGAGTGGGTTGCCATTCCCTTCTCCAGCGGATCTTCCCGACCCAGAGGATCGAACTCGGGTCTCCTGCGTGGCAGGCAGAGTCTTTACTGTCTGAGCCAACAGATAAGCCCCTGGGAGATAACATAATGCTCCAATTTATTTGGTGGTGGTGCTTATCGTGGCTGATTTCACATAACCTTGCCCAGCTAGGGATTACAGCCCACATTCGACAGATGAGGAAACGGGACTGGAAGATAGCTACCAATGTGAAAGATTGGGGGTTGAGCCCTTATCCTTTAGACTTATTCTATGCAGAATAAAGAGAATATTAAACAAGGCTTTTTGAGAGCTCAGCCAATGTCCTGTACATATAGAGAAAAAAGAAAAGTGGTACCATAAGCGTAAGTGGTACAACAGCACAGTAAGCATGTAGCTGCCGATGTGTAAGTCAATATCCCCAGGGACTAGCTTTAATAGAGCCTGAGGATGGTTCTTCTCTGCCTAGTTTGAAGGTGTTACATGAATACACAATAAGCAGGACTCACCTATAAGCTTCTATGTCTCAGAATCTTCTTCTTTGAACTGAGCTTCCGAGACCCTTACAGAAAGCCTAGTTTGCTTCCTGTGTCATCGGACACTCAGGGTTTCCTCATTTCTTGAACCACTTCTTACCAAGAGAAGTAAGCCTGCCCAGAATTTCCTCTAGACTCTCGGTCTTTTTGCTATAAAATCAGAATCCATGCACAATGCCACTCACTTCTGAATGCATTATCAAAATGAATACATACTAGACAACCTGAATCTCACCCATACCCATGAGGGGCTCTAGATATTTGAAATCAGGATCCCCCACATTAAGTTCCATGAACACAGTATCAGCAGAGGCTCATGTTTTCTCTTTGGCCCTCCTGTACTCAGTACCACACTGTCCCCAACACTGAGAGGTTTGACTTGTCCTTCACTATACTCATCCAAATGGCTGTCCAGGCCCAAAGCTTATGTCTTGGAAACAGCTCTTCTTGGGCTTTCTTCCATTCAATTTCCATAGCTGCTGCTCAAGTTCTTGATCTTACTGCTTCTTTCCTAGTCTGTGCCCCCCTCTTCCTCAGGAGATGCCTTGTGCCCAGCCTCACTTCCTTGAAGACTCCCTCTCTTTAGGGTCCCTGTCACAGTTCCCATTCTCTCCTGTGCCTCGACCCTGCTGTAGTGCTTTAGGGAAGGTGGTCATCACACCCCCTATGAAGATTAGATAGTCTCATCCATTACCTGGGAACTCTGCCTGCAGCCACCACTCTTCCTGTCATTATTTCAGGTATAATAAAAGCCAAATTTATGTGTTCAACCTATTTCTATTCCCTTGTCATCTTTAAACTATCAGGGAACACCAGGAGAGTTGTTCTCTCTCTAATTTATCAAGTAATGCTATATTGTCTGATCACACTTCCCAGAGTATGCAGAGAAGAGCCAAGAATCCTTTTCTCTTTCCTTCCAATTCTACCTTCCATCTCCTCCCTGTGCCAATCTTAGCTAGGCAACTGTCATGGCTACTAGCTCTGATCTTCTGCCAGGCTCTTATTGTTGGTGAATGATCAATGTACACACCTTTGAATTGGTTCCTTTGATCTAAACTTCTTTTTCTATTTGATGGATGAGGTGTCTAGCCTTTGTAGCTCATCAAATGCATTTCTCTTGGATTGTAAGTTACTGGAAGGCAGGGCTCTACCAAAGTATGAGGAAGTTTTGCTAATAAGAATTCATACAGGTAGATGCTGTTTGAGGATCACGAGGACAGCATCCAAAGCCACTGAAATAATATGCACCACTGAATAATTCATCTTTTGACTTTGAGTCCTGGGCATGTAGTTATACCATTTCATCCACCAAACATCCAGTCATTTTCACACTTGGTATAGTTGGTGGTACCTGAGAGTTGTATCTGCTTTAATCTAGTCTTGGTTCTGCAGACTCATGCTACAACCATCCCTGGGGATCGTGCCTTTCCCTAGAGCCTACGCAGTGAGGGGCCAAGCTGAGATGTGGGTTCAAGTGTACAGAGCTTTGTCGGTGACCGGCGCCTTGTCTCAGCCACACTTACTTGGTGAGGTGGGGGAGGCTGCGCCCCCTTCTGCTGACGTGGTCGGAGGCTTTGTGTCTGGCACGGGCAGGGGCACGGGCCTGGCCATCGGTGGCGGCGGCGGCGGCGGCAACATGGGGGTGGGAAGGAATGGGTTGTGCACTTTGCCTTGGCTGCTCCCATTGGGCTGCGAGGTGGGAACAAAACAGAACACGCACAGGGAGGAGAAGACACAGATAGGAACCATTAGCTGCTTCTGCAAAGGATTCCTGAGGCGGTAGGTGCATTTTACACAAGTTACTAAGTATTCTAGCTGCTTGAATTCTTTATTCCATAAGAGCGGATGGATGACGAACTGTAGGTTGCTCTTAAGACATTCCACAGAAGTACAGTCTTAGGCCCACATGCTCCACGTATCCTGAACTTACCTCTTGAATTACTCTGACCTTCTTTGCATCTGAGTCTATGAAATGACCTGCCAACGAGTGCTTGGGATGCTTTCATTCGGTACTGTAACATCTGTCATCATTCTCATGATTATTAAACATTAATTTAATTTATAAGTGTTTTATAGAATGTGGAATTAGTTCATCATGCCTATTTATATAGATACAATGAAGTTTCCTAAATATGCATTTGAGACTGAAAAAATATTTTATTTTCACTCTTCAAAGTTGATATTATATAACATTTAATAAATATGTTAAGTGAATATAAAAAATTTCTTTCACATATTGTATAACATCAGGCACAGAAACTTTAGAATTCAGCTGTCAAAATTCTGCTAAGGAAAAATATCACTTCTAATTTTGATTTAAATTATATAAGCATATGCCATAAGAGTCATATTTATTTGGCTGCCTGATGTTAGAACAACCAAGTAACAGCTCTTTAACAAAAGAAAAGTTTTCTTCTGCAGAAAGCAATAAAATCCATTTATTTTCAAGTTTTTCGACATAGTCCCATGAAGAGACCTGCCTTAAACCCTATAAAATTTTGATCAAAATGCAAAACTGGGCATTTGACAGTTATATAGGATGACGTCAGGACTATTAAAAAAAGAAGTCAGAAATCTGAAAGTCAGATGCTTGACGCTGGTGATCAGTTCAGTCTTTTCATGGCTTCCCAAGTGGCCTTTCTGCCTCCGGTCTTCAGGGACACCGTTCACTCAGCAATAACAGCTCCTATTTCAGCTCCAGTCCTGAATCAAAATTTAGCTGAAGGAGATGCTGCTGTCCTAGGCTTTTAAGTGTAAGCTTAATAATTCTGCAGAGGAAGCCTTACTCCCTCATCAACATTCACTTATATATTTAGTATTGTTCCTCAAAGACAATCTCATCTGACAGTCAGAATGTTGTGCTTTCTTGCCAACAAACTTGCCTGTGTGTTATTTCTGAGTGGGCTAAAAGTCCGTAAGTGAATGCTTTAGAATAAGCCAAGCAAATGAATACACAAGCAAAAAGAAAAAAGGCTCCATATTGATTTGTTGTCTAGACAGAAATGTATCTGCTAACACATCACCAGACATTAGTCAAAGCTGCCTTTTCTGTCTCAGATATGCAGAATCAGGTATTTCTTCAAGCAAGAAAATCAGCGATAGAATGGTGTGATAAAATATTCTAAATTAGGCAATCATAAGTAGGTTCATCTGTGGCTTAATGTGAAGTTATCAAGGATAAAAGGAAAATTACATTAGGCTTTATGTTGTTCATTGCTTCCAATTTATTATTATTGGCCTTGGGATATAGCTATCCATTGTAAATGTTTGGTTCTACACTTGAAACAAAATTTGTGATTTTTAAAAAATGGGAGGGGAGTCTGATGGAGAATGGATAACATGTATATATATGGCTGAGTCCCTTTACTGTTCACCTGAAACTATCATAAAAACATTGTTAATTGGCTATTTCCCAATACAAAATAAAAATTTTTTTTAAAAAATCACTTTTACATCAGGAGTATTGTCTCAGTTTGTGATTTAGCTTATTTGAGAGAAAAATTAAAATCTTCATTCAAATCTATTGAAGACTGTTTAGCTTTATAGAAAGATAAGTGGGAAAGATAACTACTTGCAGAAATAGCAAACTATAATAAACTGCTTCGAGCATCTTGAGTTCAAGGACTGGTCAACTTGATGTAAAGTGCTAGAAGACTATTTTTAAAAAATACCAACTTAGTTGATCTGAAACATCTGTGCCCCCACCTCCCCCTACCACTCAAAATCATTATTTAAAATTATTTCGTCTTCCTATTTTGTTAACTGTGTGAGCCCTTGGGTTAGTGTGCAGGAGGTGGAATTCTCTGCCCACAGACCTTTGAAAGTTATACAGTTCACCCTTGAGATGATTTATATCCATAAACTTGACAGTTGCGAAGTTAACACAAACACTGTTTTCAAATCCCGGCCAATCCCTCTCCAAGTAAGTTAACTTTCCCACAACCTAGAATAAATATGACATTTGCCTGTAGTCAGTCAGCACGACATTGGAGCACCACGTCACATGGTCATAAGGCCTCCCCTTGTTATTTTTATATTCGGGTAATATTTCTAAAGAAATTGAGAAAAAAAAGAATTTTCCTTACATTGAGGAACCCCACCTGTCCAGCCTGCTGACCAGCATCAGGGCAGACAAGTTGGACAAACTCTTTCAGCGTCTCCTGAGGGTGATAGCGGATGGCTGGGTGAGAGAAGTAAGGCCCGGGCTGCTGGATGATGGGCGATGTTGGGAAATGAAGAGTCGATGGTGTCGCGTGTGGACTTGCTGCAGGAAAACCAAACACCAGAGTTAACAGAGAACGACCTGCTTTGCCACAGCATTTAAGCCAGATTCAACTTCCTCTTAAAATTTCTTCTCCTAACTCAGTTCACAGTAGCTGCTCATGTGACAGCATGTAATACTGGAGAGGGCTGATAAATTTTCTTCTTTAAAGCTCTAAGACAAACATGAAGGTTAGATTAGGGTAGAGTTTCAAGCTGTCTTTCTATTTTCAGTGGACATGAGTTATAAAGGCATTAATAATCCTTTGTGAGGCTGAAGATTATTCATTACCTTAAGAGCCTTTTTAATGAAGCAGGCAATAAAAAATGTATTTGGTAGATTAGACCTGATTTAACTGACATTACATATGACAAATTCTAGTTTGCACATATGGATCCCCTTTCATGCTGAGCATTCCATAGACAATAATTCATTGTTAAAGCTCTTATACCCCTTTCAAGGAAATTTCTAGGGACTAATTCAGGATGAAATTTTTTTGAAGTCTGTAGTAAATGATCACTTAATGAACCCAGGCAATTTGGGTGCCTCACTTTACATGGAAGGTTTCAAAGCCAAACTCTGAAATGCATAGATGTTAGTTAGAGCAGGGGAAGCCACAGGCGGAGGAGATAGACAGTGACCCCTGCTAAACTGCTGGCCCTCTGCTCATACAAACTGATGAAAGACTCAGACGACTATCACTCCCTTATACCTAAACCTATATAGTGAGTTTCACTGATACACGAAGAATATTATATTAGGCTAAAAAACTGTAGGTGAAGTGCTTAATAATTTTGCCTGGGAAGACTTCTGCCCTTGACGTGGAAGGGTGATTGGTAAAGCCTGCTGGAGGGTGAGAGGGTAAGAAGGGCTGAAGACACAAACCAAATAAGGCCAGCGTGGCAGCTCTCATCTCCCAAAGAGGGCCAGAGAGACATCTCCCAAGTAGAAGCAGATGAGAGCATTTCTTTTGCCTTACTTTTGGCAGTTTAAATCTTTAAACTCAAGGAGTCCCTGCAAAGAGAAAACAAACGAACACCCAAATATTTGGAAAGTAAGACTTTCCTGACATTGAGAATGACTCAATAAAACCGAAGAGCAAGTAAGCAAGACTGGCCACACTTTCTACCACCATTTGATCAGTAAGGCTGAGGACTGTCAAAAAAGGATGCATCTCGATTGATCCCTGGACATGGGTTTTTTGTTCTCTACTGTATCTGTAGGACTGGGACATTTTCTGACTAATAACTGGAGTAGCAAGAACTCTGAGGTTTTGAGTGGCATCTGTAGTTTTTCAAGAGTAGAAACAGGAGTTTGGAATGGAGCAACGGTCCAGTCCATACCATGCAGATGACTTGATAAGATTCCTTCATTCATGCAACCTTTAATCTATCCAAAAATATTCCTAGGCTCTTACTACGGGCTTGGGATACAACACTGAGATGACACAAAGTTTGGTCTTCAGTCCTACAATTGAGGGCATCACGAAGAAAACCAATTCGTATTGGCTCTTCTCTCTTTACCATCTGAGTAAATAATTTCTCCATCCATTTAATGGATTCACTGTCATATCCCCAGAACAGTGTCTGGCACTCAGTAAATATCTGCTGATGGTACAATGAATGATCAGATATATGAGTGGTACAGAAATTAATAAAGTGGCCATACAAATAAATGTAAACTTAAAACATTTTTTTTTAACCTGACAGAGAGCCATGGAGCTTATAGAAAAACTGGTAAAACACAGGACTTAATGTGGGCTCAGTCGTTTCAGTCATGGCTGACTCTGTAGCCTGCCAGGCTCCTCTGTCCATGGGATTTTCCGGGCCAGAATACTGGAGTGGGTTGCCGTGTCTTCCTCCAGGGGATCTTCCCAACTCAGGGATCAAACCTGTTTTCTCTTACGTCTCCTGCATTGGCAGGCAGGTTCTTTACTGTTAGCACCACCTGGGAAGCCCAGGACTTAATACACTGGATGATAAATCTTGGAATCCATTATAATCTCTGAGTTAAAATCTGCAGCTAGAAAGTTAAATCGCTCTAGCCATCACTTACTATGCAAAAGGCTTTAAAGAACCCAAGGAATTTTTTCATCTAATATGGTATGCTCGTCTTTGCTGGTAGCAAGAAACTTTGACCCGGTGGCCTGTATTTGACCAAATAGTTTCTAGTTAGAGACAGAATGTGGCATTTCCCAAATGAGGCTGGGAATGTACTGAGCACAACGAAATGACACACTCAACTGTTGCAGCATGTCAAACACAAAGCTGGCACCTCCATTGTCAAGAGCCCATAGGAAGCAGACCTTAATAATGAAGAGACGGTGCTTCAGGTGCTCAAGTGGAAAGTGATGAGTGGTTGTGTGATTATGAAACTGTGGGGGCCAGCAGAGAATGCGGTCCGAGGGGAAAATTTACTTCAGCAAAGACTGGACAGATAAAAGTTAGAGAAATCTGATAGAGGAAATAATTTAACAGGACCATGAAATGCCTCCCTTAATTGTGTAATTAACACCCTTGCCCTTTCTGTTGCTGTTGTTCTTGTTGTTGATAAATATATAAAAGAAAATCATTAACAACTGAAATGTAGATCTTAGTTTCTTTGTTACATTTTACTAAAAAAAAAAAATTATTCCCCTTTTCCTTGTGTCATACAGTTTACTGTAACACAAACCTGAAAAGACACGGTACTATATGGAGTTAACTCTATAATGGTTGATTTATAAGAATCAATTAATTCTTAATTAACACCAGGAAATCATTTAGCCTGTAGATTCAAACGAGACAACTGCTGAGTCTGCATGTCAAAGGGTCATTCTTCACAACCCCTACTTTCTCATGCCTTGGATGTCTGTTTCAGCTACTAGTTTACTGGGACAGGATATAAATCACTCAAGATCCTGTGCTTTCATTTCTTCAAACAGAAAACAGTTGTGTCACACACATCACAAAGTACGTTGGGTGTTGGTTGTTTAGTCGTGTCCAACTCTTTGTGACCCCATGGACTGTAGCCCACCGGGCTCCTCTGTCCATGGAATTCTCCAGGCAAGAATACTGGAGTGGGTTGCCACACCCTTCTCCAGGGGATCTCCCTTGATCCAGGGATTGAACTCGTGTCTTCAGCATTACAGGTGGATTCTTTACCACGTGAGCCATGAGGGAGTACTATTAAATCCATGTGATTTCTCTGGATAACCTTCTAGTAGCATTCTTTTCCTGAACAATGAGACTGTGTTGGGTTTTTCCATTGCTCTAAAGCTTAGATTTAAGATTCTAGCCATGTCTAAATCTGGTTTTCCTTCTTCTCTATTTCAGTTCTCTTTTATCTTGGATTAGATGTTTTTAGTGTGCTGAAGTTTTCCAACAAGTGGTCACAAATTATTTTAGAAAGCGTCACTGGGGTTAAATTAACCAACCAATTATTCAATCAGGAAAATTCACTAGCTGTATTTTGAGATGGTCAGCTCAGGCCCTAGAGGAGAAACTACTGTTGTGAATCTGGCATAGTGCTAATGCAATGCACAAAAAAGAAAAAAAGAAAATGGTATGAGTCCAAATGTTTTACGGAGAAAAACATCTCTTATGGATGTGTGTGTGTGAGTAGTTGACACAATAAAAAATTATGGCACATTATGTAAATGCATATTTAGATCTTTAAAATGTGCATTATTTACTTGAGAGTCAATAAAGGCTTTTCTCAAGTGGTTACAGTTTATTGCAGTGCATCCATCTGTATCCATGTTGATGTTAATACAATTTTGTGTATTAAAAGGCACTACGAAATTGGCTGCTTCTGGGGTCTAATACTCTTAGTACCCTAGGCCAGGAGCAGCAAAAAGTGTCACAAACACTCCATTTGAGATGGATCTCACTACTAGTTTAAACTTTAACCAGAGGCCAGACTTGTTTCAAACAACTGCTTGGGCTTTTCATAAAGAATACAAATAAGATGGGAAGGAAGGAAATTTGATCAGGTTTCTTTGGCTGGAATGGCACCGCCTGTACATCTGAACAAAGTAGCCACAATTAAAGAAGCAGAGACCCAGAATTTCCCAGAGGTGTAGGCTCGGTTATTTATTGTAAAATGATCATATTACTGGACACTTAAAAGCAAGGGAGCAGGTCAGGCAGGTTGGTTTGCTTGTCTGTGCACCGGCCCCACCTCCTCCCCACTGTGGCCCCAATTATTTAAAACACTCTTTGGTTTTAGTTTGAATGAGGAAAAGTTTAGAATGAAATGTTATTGAATATATATATATATATATATATATATATACATATATATATGTGTATATATATATGTATATATATATATATTTAACTTAAAAGTATTCTTCCTCCTTTAAGGCATAATCGATTAAGACTGGGGAAGGAGAACGTCAAAGTCATTACTGTATTACTGTGTACGTTGAGAGACTTCTAAGGTCCAACAACTGATTCTTGGTCTGAGAGTCCACTATAGGGAGGAGACTTTATGGACAATTTTTCCAGCAAAGATGGCCAGGGAGTCATGGCCACATAAGTTTGGTATCTTGTATTTCATTCTAACTCATTCTAAGTCTTAGGGAAAAAAAAAGACAAAAGAAAATCACCTCTCTTTACCCACTGCCAGCAATTTTGCCAAACAGAACCTTTAAAAGTTCTAATAACCCTCCTACATTTTTCTCAAACCAAGAAGTCATGATTGAAATATATTCTTCCACTTAGGCTTGACACTGACTTAATTTCTTGTCCAGGAACAACTGCAGACTCTCATGGGTTAGATTCATTTCATATGAGATTTTGCTTTCCGGCACCAGCCCTTAGATCCTAGTCTCTCTTCTATGGGAGGCTCCAAAGAGCTGTTAGGAGAGCAATGCAAACAATAAAATCAAATCCTCCTTCAGGTGCAGCGTGCTTGTAAGATGGCGTTACAGTCTTCTTTGCTCATAGAGCACAGGACTGCTCCCAAGGCCTGGCATTTGGGAAACTTCAGTCTTACCATTAATTGACACTGTCAGTGGCAACAGCTGAAATTCCAAACTGCTTCTCTCTGTTAGCACCATTACAAAGAAAAGCTACTCATCTGTCTTCAGCGGTAAGATGTTATTTAGACAAAAATAACCATTTCTGTAAAGTACAAGGTGGCATTAAGAAATCCTGACTACTCATATTTAAAAGTAAAGATTTTAATAGGGCACAGTTCTAAAAGGAGCAGAAAGTGGAAGAAAAAAAATTACACTTAAAAAAAAAGCATTCCATAAGGACAAATGGAACTTGAATTGTTTGGGTTGTCAACTACTCTGGAGTTTGCTTCTTTAGAAATTCAAAACCACAATATGTAACATCATGATGGCCTATGTAAAGCTGAGAAATATTACTGGTCCACAGGTATAATTTATACATCATTCATGAGTCAGACCTGCCATTCATGAAAGTTTAGAAGTTTGGAGTTCTGGGATTTATTTTAACAGAGACACAAGGAACAAGGAACGGGCAATGGTTTTCAAGCCTTTAGGAGGTGGAACTTTTTCTAAATAACAAACCTTTGACTCAAACCAAGGTTTTCAAAACATACAGTATATATCTTTAACATCACTGAATATATGTGAAAGAACGTGAGTATGTCAAATGAAATATATATTTCATGATGACTTGCAAAACACCAGTATTTTTATATTATTGCTAGCAAACAAAGTAACTTTCTGTTACAGTAGACTCCAAGATAACTGATATATTCTATTCTATTTGAGTTAAGGCAGAAGTTCAGGATAGAGATCAAATTCCATTATCTTTTGGAAAAATAAATTTAAAAAATACAGAGAGGGGTGAGGGGCAGCGATCTTTTAAAATTTTAATTTAGATCAATTTTTGCTACTTAAAGACCTTCCTTTCTCAAAGACCCTGGTTTATCGTCTAGACTAGGGCTTGGCAGACATTTTCTGTAAAGGCCAGAGAGGACATAGTTTAGGCTTTGCAGGCCTCATGGTTTTTGCTGTCATTACTCAATGCAGGAGCAGCCACAGATATCACATAAATAAGTGAGCAGAGACATAAAATGTTCCAGTAACATTATCTTTTCAGAAACAAGCCGAGGGCTAGATTCGACTGGTGGGCCATAGTCTAATGAACCTGGGGCAGGCCCACATGTTTCCTGCTCACTCTAAATACCAGCAATGCTCTGTGAGCTGAGCACCAGACAACCACCGTTCCTCCTTCCCACTGCCTACCAAGCCTGGTCCTTGTCCCAGCTGGACATCCTGCTGACGCCTCATCTCTCTGAAGGCTTCCGAAGCAAGCTGCTGGCCTTCTGTATGCCCACTAACCAGCCTCCATCCCCCTTTGACTGAGCCTTTTCACTAGTTCACATGCTTCGGGCATGGGTGCCAGTTTCCCACACCCACGTGGATGTGCGTGAGTACATGCTCAGTTGCTTTAGTTCTCTGCGACTCTCTGTGACCCCATAGACTGTAGCCCTCCAGGCTCCTCTGCCCAAGGGATTCTCCAGGCAAGAATACTGGAGTGGGTGGCTATTCCCTTCTCCAGGGGATTTCCCATACCCAGCGATCGAACCTGTCTTTCCTGCTTTGCAGGCAGATTCTTTACTGCTCAGCTACTGGGGAAGCCGCATCCATGTGCATATCGTGTCAAATCAAACATAAGAGAAAAGTAGGAGA
The DNA here is from genome assembly GCA_007570785.1 of Antilocapra americana. Taxonomy (NCBI): domain Eukaryota; kingdom Metazoa; phylum Chordata; class Mammalia; order Artiodactyla; family Antilocapridae; genus Antilocapra; species Antilocapra americana. The sequence continues at coordinate 1,556,933 of ML664246.1, read as the reverse complement.
GAACCAACAAGGACCTACTGTATAGCACAGGGAACTATACTCAGTACTGCGCAATAACCTTCAAGGGAAAAGAATGTGAAAAAGAAAAACATAGATATATAAATATATAACTGAATCATGAAACTAACATGACATCATAAATCACCTATACTTCAATTAAAAAAAAAAACACCCTGAGTGAATGCACTAGTTCAAGCTCTTTCTGTGAGATAGAGCCCTAGCCTTTAGGTACTGACAGGGCCTCTTCTCTGAATAGACGGTATTTACGCATGAATCAAATAAGCCTCCATGACAGCTAATGTGCAATGCCTCCAAACACCACACAACAGCTGTGATTATTGGAGACATGAAGGGGGACTGTTTAACAAGCAAAGTTGACAAGATTCAGTTCTATGAAGGGAACTTGAGCTTATATGTAACATGCAAGATACACTATAAGACAAGAGATGAAGAAGACATACATCAGAACATTCAAGGGAAAAATAACCACCATAAGTTGGATGATCACATAGGTTAACAGAGAATTAATCCTCAAACAACCTGGAATTTGAAACACTAAGCTCCGTGGAGGTTCTCTGGCCTACGGGGGTCTACTAAGTGCTGGGATCTGTGCTGTTTGCAAGTCTTTGCTGACATTTAAAATAAAAAAATGCAAGACCAGTACAAACAAACTCCACAACAAACAAAGCAACGACTAGCTCATGGTCTATCTTCCCACTACCCAACTGATACAGGTGTACACTGAAGTTCAAGGCCCTATTTCTGAGTAACATGATTCCTAAAGCACAGGTTTCAAAGTACCCTCCTGAATTCACCCTATAGGATTTAGGGATTTATTCCTACTGCCGATAAATTTCACACAAGGAGAAGTATGAGACGCATTGGGCCAGTGTTTGAAGTCAGGGTACCAAAGTTTACCCCATGTTGGGTATCAACTAGCTCTGTGTCAACCTCCTAAGCACCTTGGTTTTCTGTGTTGCAAAATGGAAATCCTATGCCTGTGTGATTTTTAGAGCTTGACTGTTTTGGGTTTTGAAATCATTCACCCCCTATGTGAGTTTAGGAAAAGTTATGTGACATTTTCAAACTTGCATATCCTTGTCTGTAAATTGGATAAAATAGCACTAATTTAAGAGATTTTTCTGAGAATGAGAATTAATGTATGTAGGTGCCTAGTACATAGCGGGCTCACACCTTTACCAGGTATGTGTTGAGAATCTGCTGTGTTCCAGACAGTGTGCTGGACTCTGGGCTATTTATTACCCTTAGAGTTGTGTTCTTAGGATAAGTAATCAGGATCACATAGTACCATGTGGCAGCATAAGACCATCGGGATCAAGAGTTGAACTGTTCTCAGGACCTCCCTGGTGGTCCAGTGGTAAGACTCCATGCTCCCAGTGCAGGGGCCCTGGGTTCTAGTCCCAGTCAGGGACTTACATCCCGCACACTACAACTAAAGATCCTGCCTACCGCAACTAAGACACAGCACAGCCAAGTAAATAAATAATTTTAAAAAAGATTTGAACTGTTCTCAGCGGTTCCCATGGACCTGGAGTTCCCTGGTATGGACCGCCACTCTTCTAAGGCCGAGGTTTGAGCGGTGCTCTTCAAGCCCCACCTGCAACATGAAGTCACCTGGCTGGTGGGGGAGCTGATCCCACTGCCCTGGGCACGGGACAGCTGTGCGCTTATCTCCTGGACTGGACAGCCATCAGCTTTGCCAGCCCAGGAGTCCTTCACCTGTCCTTCTGGAAGCAAAGCCCGATGGTATCTTTGGGTAAGAGCCTTCCCTCCACATCCGTCTATGTCGTTGACTTCACCCTCCCCCCAGCTCTGTGGGTGGGCATAAAACCCAGGCCACACCAACGAGAAACCTATTACCTTTATTTTTAATGTCAGGGAAGAGACCTCTGGGCCAGAGGCACAGGGAGTCCTGCTCAGGGCATCAGGCCCCCAGTATTGCTGTTGCTATAAGGTTGGGGGGCAGTGACTGTCTTGTGGGAGGACTGTCTTTTTCCAGGGTGTGCTTCTGCATGCCCTGGATCTTTCCAGCAGGCCAGAGACAGAGGCCTCAGTGGGCTTGTAACAATCAACCAGCAGCCCCTTGACCTGGCAGCTGGCTCTCATCACTCTCCACGCCCAGGAGTTCATTCACATCACTCTCCAGCTCCGGGATCCCCTCTTCCTGGCAGCCATAGAGGCTGGGGAGCTGCTCCAGGATCCACTCCACAGGTTGGGGTGCTTCCATAGCTCCTTGAGATCAGACCTGACCATGCGCTTCCCTTGATGCTTCCCTGAAGCCTCGCCTGCAGCCCCGGGGCAGGGTGGGTGGGGGTGGAGTCACCCCTGGCTTTCGAGCCAGGGTCACCAACACTGTAACCCCTGTGGGGCCACATAGTGTTAGTTGCTCAGTTAGTCTGATTCTTTGTGACTCCTGTGGACTACAGCAACCCCAGGCTCCTCTGTCCATGGGCTTCTCCAGCCAAGAATACTGGAGTGGGTAGCCATTCCCTTCTCCAGAGGATCTTCCTGAGCCAGGGATTGAACTCAGGTCTCCTACATTGCAGGCAGATTCTTTCCCATCTGAGCCACCAGGAACCAGGTCATTATCTTTTAAACATAAAGATTATCTTAAAAGTAAGCAAATGACCCACACTAGGCCACTTGGAGCATCCAAGAAGGAGTTGGGCTTCCCTAGATCTCTTGTGAAAGAGCTGTTCTCTTTCCCTTGGGACGTTATGAGGGTGGGAATTAAGCTTGGAACTGCTCACATCATCAGTGTCATGATCTGAGGAGATTCAGCCTGAGAACGATGTTCACACAGAGGACAGAAGATCTGAGAGTATTGCCTGAGCATCTGGACCCAGTTCTACCTGAAGCCACAAACCCTTAGACTTTTCCATTACATGAACCAATCCATTACTTTCTTTTGGGGAGAATGGAGAGGTGATTAAGCAATCTGGTTGGGTTCTTCCATTGTAAGAATATTTCACTTGAAAGACTACGTATTAACATGTCTTCTGTTAATTATCGCAGGAGTCCCCAGTCTCTGGATTGTAATGCCTCATGGTCCGAGGTGGAGCTGATGTAATAATAACAGAAATAAAATGCACAATAAATGTAATGCGCTTGAATCATCTTGAGACCATCTCCTATATCCCAGTCTGTGGAAAAACTGTCTCCCATGAAACTGGCCCCTGGTACCAAGAAGGCTGGGGACTGATGCATTACTGGGTACACAACAGTTCAACAACGCTTATTATGGTATTCAGGAATTTGAGGATTCGGGAAGATCTACAGATAACCCTCAGGGAGACTAAGGTTTCCTAAATTCATGCTTCCCAATAGAAGGGACCCACACAAACTGACAAATAAACCCAAATGCCCACAAACACTTTTATTACCTTGCTCTATTATCCATTTCTTTAATTCATGAATCTCATCTGAGTAATAATTGTTGGTTCTTCTGGTCTTTCAGGTTGCAGGGCAGGACAGGCTTGTCTGCCTTGTTCACTAGGGCCTAGCACAGTGCTTGGCAGATGGCACATTCTCAAAAATTATTGGCTACTTTGACTTGTGTAAATAACAGTGGTGCTTATCCCTTAGCAAGAGCCATGAAGACAAGCCAAAGCGAAGTCGTCACCATGGCTGTGGCCTGGTCATCATGGTAGGGGGTTCATCGGCCCCACTAGGGAGACGCACCTGTTCTTCCAACCAAACAAGAGTGATGGGATGGTGTAACGGGGCTGGCTCATGGCCCATTTCTGTCCTTTATCAAGCCCAACTTTGCATGAAATGTTCCCTTGGTATCTCTAATTTTCTTGAAGAGATCTCTAGTCTTTCCCATTCTGTTGTTTTGCTCTATTTCTTTGCACTGATCGCTAAGGAAGGCTTTCTCTTCCAGGCTATAGGACTCCTCTCAGTGAGGAGAAATACACACACCTTCTGGACTCACAGGAGCAGATAAAAGAGAAAGCTGGAGTTGAGGAAGTGAGAAATGACAGAAGTGAGAATCCTTTGAAGAGAACCACGTAAACAGACAGCAAAAGATATGGGGATGGGGGAATCTGATATAGCTAACATTTAGTAACATACTAATCACAGGCGTGGCCCTTTCCATATGTCATTTCACTTCTTCCTCTTATTAACACTTTAAAGTTCCATACAGGTGGGAAAACAGAGGCCAGCAGAGGCCCAGGGACTGGCACAGCTTGTGCAGATACTGAGGGGCTGGGCCACATTTGAGTTCTATTCTGTCTGACCCCACAGCCCATGTGCTTTTCATTGCACTCTTCTGCTCCCATACGAACTATTTTTCAGAGGTCAAATCGTTTATTTTCTTTCACAATATTTGCCTCATAGGTCCCTTATTCAGTTCAGTCCTTCAGTCATGTCTGACTCTTTGCGACCCCATGAATCGCAGCACACCAGGCCTCCCTGTCCATCACCAACTCCTGGAGTTTACCCAAACCCATGTCCATCAAGTCAGTGACACCATCCAGCCATCTCATCCTCTGTCATCCCCTTCTCCTCCTGCCCCCAATCCTTCCCAGCATTACGGTCTTTTCCAATGAGTCAGCTCTTCACATGATGTGGCCAAAGTATTGGAGTTTCAGGTTCAGCATCAGTCCTTCTAATGAACACCCAGGACTGATCTCCTTTAGGATGGACTGGTTGGATCTCCTTGCAGTCCAAGGGACTCTCAAGAGCCTTCTCCAACACCACAGTTCAAAAGCATCAATTCTTTGGCGCTCAGCTTTCTTCACTGTCCAACTCTCACATCCATACATGAACACTGGAAAAACCAGAGCCTTGACTAGATGGACCTTTACTGGCAAAGTAATGTCTCTGCTTTTCAATATGCTGTCTAGGTTGGTCATAACTTTCCTTCCAAGGAGTAAGCATCTTTTAATTTCATGGCTGCAATCACCATCTGCAGTGATTTTGGAGCCCCCCAAAATAAAGTCTGACACTGTTTCCCTGTCTATTTCCCATGAAGTGATGGGACCAGATGCCATGGTCTTAATTTTCTGAATCTTGAGCTTTAAGCCAACTTTTTCACTCTCCTCTTTCACTTTCATCAAGAGGCTTTTTAGTTCCTCTTCACTTTCTGCCATAAGGATGGTGTCATCTGCATATCTGAGGTTATTCATATTTCTCCCGGGAATCTTGATTCCAGTTTGTGCTTCCTCCAGCCCAGTGTTTCTCATGATGTACTCTGCACAGAAGTTAAATAAGCAGGGTGGCAATATACAGCCTTGATGTACTCCTTTTCCTATTTGGAACCAGTCTGTTGTTCCATGTCCAGTTCTAACTGTTGCTTCCTGACCTACATACAGGTTTCTCAAGAGGCAGGTCAGATGGTCTGGTATTCCCATCTCCTTTTAGAATTTTCCACAGTTTATTGTGATCCACACAGTCAAAGGCTTTGGCATAGTTAATAAAGCAGAAAAAGATGTTTTTCTGGAACCCTCTTGCTTTTTAGATGATCCATCAGATGCTGGCAATTTGATCTCTGGTTCCTCTGCCTTTTCTAAAACCAGCTTGAACATCTGGAAGTTCATGGTTCACACACTGTTGAAGCCTGGCTTGGAGAATTTTGAGCATTACTTTACTAGCATGTGAGATGAGTACAATTGTGTGGTAGTTCAAGCATTCTTTGGCATTGCCTTTCTTTGGGATTGGGATGAAAAGTGACATTTTCCAGTCTTGTGGCCATTGCTGAGTTTTCCAAATTTGCTGGCATGTTGAGTGCAGCACTTTCACAGCATCATCTTTCAGGATTTGAAGTAGCTCAACTGGAATTCCATTACTTCTGCTAGCTTTGTTCATAGTGATGCTTTCTAAGACCCACTTGACTTCACATTCTAGGATGTCTGGCTCTAGGTGAGTGATCACACTATCATGATTATCTGGGTCATGAAGATCTTTTTTGTACAGTTCTTCTGTGTATTCTTGCCACCTCTTCCTAATATCTTCTGCTTCTGTTAGGTCCATACCATTTCTGTCCTTAATCGAGCTCATCTTTGCATGAAATGTTCCCTTAGTATCTCTAATTTTCTTGAAGAGATCTCTAGTCTTTCCCATTCTGTTGTTTTCCTCTATTGCTTTGCATTGATTGCTGAGGAAGGCTTTCTTATCTCTCCTTGATATTCTTTGGAACTCTGCATTCATATGGGTATATCTTTCCTTTTCTCCTTTGCTTTTCACTTCTTTTCACAGCTATTTGTAAGGCCTCTTCAGACAGCCATTTTGCTTTTATGCATTTCTTTTCCATGGGGATGGTCTTAATCCCTGTCTCCTGTACAATATCATGAACTTCTGCTCATCAGGCACTCTGTCTATCAGATCTAGTCCCTTAAATCTATTTCTCACTTCCACTGTATAATCATAAGGGATTTGATTTAGGTTATACCTGAATGGTCTAATGATTTTCCCTACTTTCTTCAATTTAAGTCTGAATTTGGCAATAAGGAGTTCATGACTGGAGCCACAGTCAGCTCCTGGTGTTGTTTTTACTGACAGTATAGAGCTTCTCTATCTTTGGCTGCAAAGAATATAATCAATCTGATTTGGTGTTGACCATCTGGTGATGTCCATGTGTAGAGTCTTCTCTTGTGTTGTTGGAAGACGGTGTTTGCTATGACCAGTGCGTTCTCTTGGCAGAACTCTATTAGCCTTTGCCCTGCTTCATTCTGTACTCCAAGGCCAAATTTGCCTGTTACTCCAGGTGTTTCCTGACTTCCTACTTTTGTATTCCAGTCACTTATAATGAAAAAGACATTTTTTGGGGGTGTTAGTTCTAAAAGGTCTTGTAGGTCTTCAGAGAACCGTTCAACCTCAGCTTCTTCAGCACTACTGGTTGGGGCATAGGCTTGGATTACCGTGATAATGAATGGTTTGCCTTGGAAATGAACAGAGATCATTCTGTCATTTTGGGGATTGCATCCAAGTACTGCATTTCACACTCTTTTGTTGACCATGACGGCTACTCCATTTCTTCTAAGGGATTTCTGCCCACAGTAGTAGAGATAATGGTCATCTGAGTTAAATTCACCCATTCCAGTCCATCTTAGTTCACTGATTCCTAGAATGTCAACATTCACTCTTGCCATCTCCTGTTTGACCATTTCCAATTTACCTTGATTTATGGACCTAACATTCCAGGTTCCTATGCAATGTTGCTCTTTACAGCATCGGACCTTGCTTCTATCACCAGTTCCATCCACACTAGGTGTTGTTTTTGCTGGGTATTAGGTCTCCTATTATTGTACTACAACCTGTCCACTCTGGCGTTCCTCACATGTGTTTTGTACATAGGAAAAATAAATTGTTTGGGATGGGGAGGTAGTAACTGCCCCTTAATACTAAGAAATGGCAAATGTAAAATTTACTGTGGAAATACACATTTTAAAAAACCATCCATTCATGTGAGTGATTGAATCCATGTGTTTCAACAATACAAAGGATGTGGCATGAAATGGGTGACTGCGTGATTCGACTGTGCCTTCCCATTTCGAGTGTCAGTGCTCACCTCGCTTTGCCTACATGGATGATAAGCTGATACTACACAAACATTGTTAAAGCTACAGTTCCATGCTACAGTAATTCACTTAACTTTAACATGATTTATGGTTCTGTCAATCGGTGAGGTTGAAATCCCTGCATTAAAGCTTAAACGCAAGCTTCATATTTAAAAGAGCAACTACGGAAGTGTGTGACAGAAGAAAGCATTCCACATAAAAGGGAGATACAAGCCCAATACTGACTTTTTATTCTACTCTGAAAAAAAGAAAAATAAAGAATGAATCTAAACATAAAATCAACATTATATTAAGCTCAACTAGAAAGACCTGATCGGGATTTATCCAGTTATATGTTTTACAGAGCAAGCAGTACCCAGAAGTCTTATCAATGACATGATTTCTAAGAAACCTTGCCCAGAACTAGTGCCTTCACTGTGTCTGTATGTGTGGATTTATAGTTGGGGGACAAGGAGGTGGGGCTGGAAGAGAGCGAGGGAGAGATGAAGAGAGAAAGGGGCAAGAAATTCCAAGGGAGAGCAGCTCCTTTTGTCCAAATGTGTTTCAATCTGGGTCTACGTGGTTAATCACCAAACCCTATTCTTTTCTCAGGCACTCACCAGGGGCCGGGGGGCGGGGTGAGTGTGTGCATTTTGCCTCTTTAAGAGATTAAGGAGCCAGTAGGTCTTCCGGCTCTAACCTGTCCTCCTTGGGACCACATATTAACAGATAGCACTGCAGAAGAGCTCTCTTTAGAAGTTTGCTGCAGGGATGACAAGTTAACCCAGCAGGGTGTCCCACACATCTATCTCAGTACAAATTATTAGTGTAATAGAGCTTTTAGTTATGCATTTATCTAGTAATTATTGAACGGTTACACAAAACCAAGCTGAGCAGCCATGGCCCTTTATGAGGCTTGCTCGGCGGGTGGTCTTACAGTTAATTTAGGGTACTTCTCCACTAGGCAGTTCACTTGCAGACAAATTAGCTAAACAGCCTTCTCCTTTAAATATTTTCCATGTCACAGTGAAACTCTTTACAATACAATAAAGGTACAGTTTTAATTACACGCTTCCTGACTTTTGTTTAGTTGTAGTTTTAAAACATTTTGCTGGCACTGTTTTTTCCTTTGGCTGAGTAGTAATAGCTGGCTGTAAGTATCTGGCTAATGAATTTAATAATTTCCTGAACTGGGACTTAAAGGGCCTTTGCTAAAAAGCTGCTTTTCCTCTTTACCATCCAGTTCCTTCAAATCCCATCAACAGCGATTCCCATTAGACCGGGCACCGGCACTTGAGCTAACCTTGCCCAGTGTTCACAAGCCCTCTTATTCTCTTTTCAGTGCTCCTCAAAGGTGGTACTTGTTAGGTCTGTGATGCCTGCATCTGAAAGTCAATTCTGGCAATTCTGATTGTCGAAAGACAACATAATGTTTTCTCAAATGACACACTCCAATAATAAATAAACACTTTGCATCTGTTGGCAGATTATTTCAGCACCTTGTTAGCAACAGGTACTTAATTGCTTCTCATTTTCCTGAGATGATTCAATTCCACTAAACCAGGAGAGACAAATTAAATTCAGCTCCACTGAAAGGAGCACTAGCATGTTCTACAACTAAGTTAAAACGATTTCCTAAGAGGCAAAGGAGTCTGCTGATATGATACAAGAAAGCTAAATGAACCAACTGCTTAGGTAGGGGTGTATGCCAAGGAAGGATGCCAAGGTCATGAGAGCAATGGAGCACCAGGGCCTTCTTCCTTCTTTAGGGTCCTTCATTTGGACAGAAACATTTATAATACCACGACAAATATTCCATAAAAAGAAGATCAAATCATTCTGAGCTCAGCATTTCTTTTAATGTCCATGAAAATAAAAGCTCTTAATTAAAACTGAGTAAATGTATGGATGGGAGAGTTGAACCATAAAGAAGGCTGAGCATCGAAGAACTGATACTTTCAAATTGTGGTGCTGGAGAAGACTCTTGAAGAGTTCCTGGGATAGCAGGGAGATCAAACCAGTCAATCCTAAAGGAAATCAGTCCTGAACATTCATTGGAAGGACTGTTGCTGAAGCCCAATACTTTGGCCACTTTCTGACTCACTGGAAAAGACCCTGATGCTGGGAAAGATTAAAGGCAAACGGAGAAGGGGTCGGCAGAGGATGAGATGGTTAGATAGCATCACTGACTCAAAAGACAGGAATGTGAGCAAACTCAGGGACTGACAGTGGAGGACAGAGGAGCCTGGCACGTTCGGTTTATAGGGTCACCGAGGGTCAGACAAGACAGTGGCTAAATAACAAGTGTACTTATTCACTACGCTATGCCGCTCCCTAAATGCTGTGAAATATATGCATTTGAATATGGTATTCTTATCACACATGGAGGATGGAAAGAACTACCTGTTATTTCCAAACTTTCTGTTTGCTGTCAATCAAATCTATGTGCTCATTCAACAAATACCTACTAAGTGTTTTGGTAATGCCATCCATGAGGCTGAGGAATACAGAATCTCGGGAGGAAGAATAAAGATGTGGTCCCTGTTCTAATGGCCCTGCCATCTAGTGATAACTGAGCCTTCCTACTCTTCCTCTCCTTCCTTCCTTCTCTATTATTCTCTATGAATCTCCAGACTTCCAACATTTCCTGGGGACCTCAACTTCCTGAAAAGTTATCTTATTCTCATAATTCTCTAAAGTGTATTATCTTTAGCCAAACTGGGAGATACTATTGACTTCATATCCTCACATGTCTCATTACTAAAGGCAAGATCCTTGATTGGGCCATGAGGATCCTGGATTTAGAGAGGTTCACAGAGCATGTAAATGTCTGAACAGAAACTGGCAGGATTCTTGGAAAGCTGCACAAGGTATCTTAGGCTTATATGGCTATTGTTTTAATACATATTGTGCGTGTCTTCAAAATCAGGGCCATCTGACGTCTAAAATCCCTTCACGTGTGTGTGTGTGTGTGTGTGTGTGTGTGTATGTTTTGCCCCATAAAGAAGTAGGGCTTAGGCCATTTGCTCACATTTTGTGTGTCTGGATTCCTCAGTACTTAGTTGTCTAAAAGCACAATTGTTTGCTGTTGCTTTGCCTGCTTACAACTAGGAGGTACTCTCTGTGAGAGGGGGTAAGTCACACTTGTTTGGACTTGCCCAGCGTCAACTGCCACGGTAGTTCTATCAGGTGACCCTGATCTTGGCAGTACCCTGGGAGTATCCATCACAGTAATACAAGGCTGGCTTTCTTGTCTGCCATCCACTAGGAAGTAAGCAAGCTGAGGCCAGAATCCAAGCTTTAATCCCCACTCTATTCAGCAAGTATCGGAGCACCTTGTACCCTGTAAGTACTTGATAAATATTTGTGGAAAAGTTAACAAGTCCCTAGAGAGTAATGGGAGTCTGCACACTAATCTCAATATTAAAAAAAAAGTCAAACTGACCTCAAAAGCTATCTTTGAAATGACTCACACCTTCCAAAAACCCTGCATTTACAGTAGCAAGGATTCATGGGCTCATAAAAAATGGTCAAATGATCTGTTTATGGATGCTATTACAAAAAAACCCTCAGTATGATAATAAGAGTTGTATCATACTTATCAAAAGATCTAAATGGCTATGTCATGTCCTTGACTAATAAACATTATGAAAACAAACTAACTGTCGAAATAAATGCAGTTGATTTCTCCCAGTAGTGGAGAAAAAGGTAGAAACATGTTGAAAAAGGCTTAGCACTGGAGGCTAGATTTCTAGTCTTGGCTCTGGCCAGCTCAGATTTCATATTTCTCTGAGTAATGGTAACTATGTTGGTGACTGCTAGCCAGAATATTTTTCTCCCATTTACCTACTTATAAAACCCCAATTTTATACAGAGCAGCAAATGTGTTCAGTCAAATACTTAGATTTTCCAGCCTCCCTTGCAGCTAGAGGTAATCAAGAGGGGTAGTTTTGATCATGCTGAGTAAGAGTCTATGAAAGGTGACCTGGCCAGCACTTTTGGCTCTTGTCTGCGCCCTTCTTTAAAATGCTTGGAATGCAGATGCATAGCAGGAGGACGGTGGCTGCGGTGTGACCGTGAGGTCACAGCATGAGGATGAGAACAGTCCTCCAAAGCGTGGGTAAGAGAAGAAATCTCAATCCTTGACCGCACTCAGGGGCACCATGACAGTTCTGAATCACATGGTTTGTTTTTGTTTTTTAAATGTTATGTGTGTATTTACGGCTGTGATGGGTCTCTGCTGCTGTGAGGGCTTTTTCTCTAGTTGTGGTGAGCAGGGGCTACTCTCTAGCTGCGGTATGCAGGCTTCTCATTGTGGTGGCTTTTTTGGTTGCAGGGCACCAACTCTAGGGCGTGCAGGCTCAGCAGTTGTGGTTCCCGGGCTCTAGAGTAAGGCTCAATAGTTGTGGCCCATAGACTTAGTTGTTCCAGGCCATGTGGGATCTCCCCAGATCAGGGACTGAACTCCTGTCTCTTGCATTGGCAGGCAGATTCTTTACCACTGAGCCACCAGGGAAACTCCACATGTTTGTTTTAGAGTTCCAGTTACTTACAGCCAAACACATCCTTAAGGGATCCAGGAAAAGAATGAGACCAGAAGATTCCAAGAGCACTATTCTGACATTCTATGGCTCTAGACGAAGCTCAGTTGGTGCTTATTTGTCAATTACTCTCAACCCCTGCTTTACGTGTATAGTGCAGATTCTTTACTGTCTTTTGATCCCTAGAGCACAGAGTTGCTTTACCTTGTACTAAGCATTTAAATTAAATATCATCTTTTATCTTGTTTTTGAAAATAGCAAAGACTTAAGGCAGTAACATAAGTTTCGAGAAGACAACTTTCAGAAATTCTAAAATATCTCTGATGAGTACGCCAAGTAATTCTCAAACAGAGTTAGGCCCTTTTAAATCATCAGGCAAACCTACAACTCTTAAAAAGGCAAAGGGAAGAAAAAAGAATTTTTTGTCATTATCATGAAGAAGATGAATTGTCATGATTAAATACTTTATTATGGTTAAAATTTTAAGTACTGCTAAAAGAAAGCCTTTGAAAGCCCAATCTTGCAGTTTAAAGTACACAATACCTGTAACAACGTATAGTGATGTGACAAGCACCCTTATGGAAACTTAATCTCTTCCTCACTCATAAGGGCATTCCACAGTCTTTAACCTCTTCATCTAATTTTAACTGCGTAAGTGTTAGTTACTCAGTTGTATCTGACTCTTCAGGACCCTATGGACTGTAACACACCAGGTTCCTCTGTCCACAGAATTCTCTGGGCAAGGAGCCTGGAGTAGGCAGCCATTCCCTGTCTCAGGGAATCTTTCCAACCTGGGATCAAACCTTAGTCTCCTACATTTCAGGCAGATTCTTTACCATCTGAGCCACCAGGTAAGGTGGCCAAGTGTTATCCCCCATGATACATATGGCTAAACTGAGGTCACAAGGTTAAATGATTTATCAAAGCCATAAACAAGGACACTATCAGAGAGGGGATTCATTTTAAGAAACCACATGTCCCTTCCTTCACAAGGTAAATTGGAAAATTAGATTCCAATTTTAGATTAGAAGATTAGAATAGTATCAACTAAGAAACACCATAGCTTTTTAATAAACCTTACTTCATAATCTTGCAAACGCTTTTCTTTGGATTAAAGGCCATGGTTCTTCCTCATCTTGGACATTCCTTATAAAGAAGTGCCATATAAACTATTGTCACACGTCACCTTTAGTCCTTCTGAAGCAGTGAGAATCTGTCAGTTTCAGGGATGGGATGAATATCTCTTATGTACCTTTTATGCACAACTTGCATACTTTTCATTCATTCAAGTAAGATCTGAGCACAAAACCCACGGTGTGAGAAACAATGAAGATATCAAAAAGTGTTTATTAGAGATCCTCCCTCACAGAGGTTTTGTTTTAGAGGAAGAACAAGACATGTACATGAACTGTCAAAGTAAGACCAGGTTGGGTGGGGCGTGTGAATACGTGATGTGAGAGGCTCGCAGAGTCTGCAGACTGTGAGATGGTGGCAGCCTGGCTGGAGCTGAGCAGGCTCCAGGTAGAAAGCGGTACCCGAATGGGTCTTGGGATGGGCAGTGTGTGGACAGGCGAAGGCAGGAGGACAGCATGATAGTATGAGACTTCCAAACCCCTGATGAAAATGGGTGATTTAATGGTTTGCATGACCTGATCATGCCTGTAAGTAGCTGATTTCATCTACTCCTGAGATAATATAATTCTCTGAGGTCGAGATTAGATCTTCAATTTATAGATGAGGAACCCATGGCTCAGAGAAGCAAAGCTATGTGCCAGGTTCACACAGCTGGCAAAAGTGGTGGAAATGGGATTCAAACACCAGTCCGTTCGACTTCCAACCCTAGCTTCCGCACTTACTCACCCCCCTCAAGGCTTTGTTTTTTCCACCTCAGCTTTGCAATCATCAAAGAGAGGTTTCTTGTGTAAAAGGTGGGCATCAAATTTCCAAACATAGCTAATTTTTGCAGTGAAAAATAGGACCATTGCTTGTTTTCAGTGAATTTGGTGAATTCATTGAAATTTGAGGTGGGTTTGCTCTTGTGTGGCTCTGATAGCATGCCACCTCCGGCCTGGGTGCCGGGGTATGTTACACAGCTCCTGTCTACTGACTGGTGTTTGTCCAGTCAAGGTATTCCCATGAGGAATTTTAAGGAAGGCGGCAGAGGTCTTACAATCTAGGTGCTACCCAGAGGTGACTCTGAATTACACTACAGTTAACAGCCTCCCCAGTGCCCCAGGATCCTGGTAAAGGACACACCTTTCTCTTCTTCCTGGCCTCTTTGAAATCTGATTATCTATCTGGATTCTCTAACGATTAACCATTTCAGATTGTAGTAAGAGAAAGTGAAAGTGTTAGTCGCTCAGTCGTGTCTGTCTCTTTGCAACTCCATGGACTGTAGCCCGCCAGGTTCCTCTGCCCATGGGGTTCTCCAGGCAGGAATACTGGAATGGGCTTGCCATTTCCTTCTCCAGAGGATCTGACCGACCCAGGGATAGAGCCTGGGTCTCCTGCACTGCAGATGGATTCTTTACCATTTGAGTCACCAGGGAAGCCTCTCCTTCCAATAAAAAGAACATGTGAGGTTGAATTCTCCTTAATGTACATGCCATATTTATTCTACACTGGCTCCCTCTGCCAGACTCTCCTTTTTTATATCCAGCTTCATCTTCCTAAAACATCAATTCTTAGTTCCAGATGTGATGTCATTCCAAGTATTAGCTTTCCAACCAGTTCATAGAAGGATAAGAGGGAATATCATACCTATAGTAAGTATGTCTTAAATAACAAGTGTCTAAACACTAATCTTTAAAAAGGTCTTGGCCCAACAGGGTCTTATGTTAACCTATCTCAATTCTGTCATGCTAACCACAAAGATGCTGCTGAAGTATTTCATCCCAACTACCACTTCCCTTCACCAGACCACCTAGTTGGGCAGGATGTGATAAGAATGGGTTCCTGAGTAGATTTCCCAGAAAGGAGAACTGAGGATGCTGGGAACCATATTGAAGTCTGGTGAAAAAATTCTTTGGAATTCCATAATTCTTCCATAATTTTTAAATTGGGCATCTTTCCTCTTTTCCTTATAAACAATTCCATGAGTATGAATAGAAGACCAAAACTCACAGTTCTGTAGAATAAGAAGGTCCCCTCTGGTTCAACCCAGTGTGGATCATTTTAGCAAATGTGATTAATTGTTTAGCATGAAGCAGCTCCCAATCATGGCACTTTGGGTAAGTGCTAGAGTCATTTCTAGATCTATAGTTTTAAGGTAAGACATATAGAAAGCATTCGGTATTTACTGAATAAATGATAACATACGCACACTGCCTTATACCCCTCAGAGTCTCTACAAATATTGTTTTGTTGTAGTTTCTGTGTAAGAATGTGAGGTTGGGAGAAAACAAATCCCTTCAGCAGTACTGCTGTTCCCATTTTACTGGAGAGGACATTAAAAAAATCCAGAAGATAAGCAGCAATGGAAAGAGGCAACTTAACAAATGACCCTCACGGCTGGCATCGCTGCTTTCTAATCCTTCCTGCCCTGGTGTACCAGGGGTCTTTTCTTCGCTTGGAATGCCCTCCATTCATCTAAGCGACTTTTAAGATCTGACTTTGACAATATCTACCCTTTGAAGGTTCTCTAGGTGATATAAAGTGAAAAGTAACTGTGCATTCCACAACATATTCTAAATGCTTGTTTTTCTGTTTTGGATAATCCACTCTATGAGGACAGGAACCACTGAACTCCCAGTGTCTGCCCAGTGACAAGCACTCAGGAAATCCTTGATTGATGAAGGAACCTCCCCAGTTCCCTCTTCTGAGGTCCTACAGAAACCTCTGCTTTTAAGATCCATGAAACATTTAGAACATGTCAACCTGATCATAAAAAGATGAGAAACATACATGCCTTATCTCCCTGAGACCAAAAATCTTCTGACTAAATCCTCGTATCTCTTACTTCCCACCACAGTTTCAACGCTTAAGGAATGCTGACAACAAGAATAATATCATCACACTGCCCCATCCAAAGAGATTCATTCTGGGAGCACATAATCCCATTCAGATGCAAGGTTTTCAGTTTAGGGGAGGGCGGAAATGAATGTATTTTTCACTCTAACACACAAGTGAAATAATTCGGACACTTAAGAAAGTTCCATCAATGATCACAAGATCTTTAAAGGTGGGGTAACTGAGCTGTGTTAACTGTGGATAGAAACACTGCTTCATATAATAGTCAAAATACTTATTTTCTTCAAGGTGATTTCTACATGTGTACATTGGCCAGCCCTCTAAACTGCTGTATTTCCCTGAGATACACACAGAGTATTCATACAGGGATTCAGATTTGTGGGACTCACATTGAGATTAATGCAAGAAATATCAGTTTCTCTAGGCGTATGTCAAAGTAGACAAGAGACCATAACTTTCTAGGATGTTTTATGATAGCAGCTGGTAGATCACAAACTTACCTAAACAAAAATCTGATGGAAGAAAGCAAACGTGGTTACAATTATTCATACTCCTACTCTGGGAGTTTCATAAACAAACTAATAAATATTTTCATCTTGCAACAAGATCAAGTTAAGTGATTTGCTGACATTCTCTTGAGGTTTAAAGCTTGTCTTTAATGTGAAAAACAAATTATATTTCTTGTGGACACATATAAATAATAAACTTAAAAGCACACAACACAAAAATAATGAAAACATTGCAATGAAAACCAGAGAAACTATCTACCACTTCAAAAGGAGTGAATGAAGACGGCTCATCAACACAGTGATGCAAACAATCTCAATGCAAAATGCCACATATTGAAATCAGGTTTCAAGAAAGGGGAATCAGCAGGGGTGAGAGAATGAAAATAAGCTATTACACAAAAGTAAACTCACCTAACACACACACACACCCAGACACATAAGTGCCCCTCTCATACAATTTCTAAGATAAGGAAATGTTAGTCGCTCATTAGTGTCTGACTCTCTGTGTCCCCGTGGATTGTGCCCACAAGGCTCCTCTGTCCATGGAATTCTCCAGGCAAGAATACTGGAGTAGGTAGCCACTCCCTTTTCCAGAGGATCTTCCCAACCCAGGGATCAAACCCAGGTCTTCCGCATTGCAGGCAGATTCTTGACTGTCTGAGCCACCAGGGAAGCCCTTAAGACAGATTTTATTTTGGTTAATTCAAATTACCTCCCACCTCTTTGCAACACCCCACCAGCAAAGAAAGAGGTAAGCATAAGGATTTGATACCAAATCTCTTGAGTCCCTACAATTCCAAAGCAGTCCCTGGGAATAAGAAACTGGAACACTCACTTCCTTCAGACTACTCTGGGGGAGTCCTTGCTGTCTCTCATGTCCCTACTCTCATTCCAGGGTCATGAACTAAGCACAGTCAAGGGTGCCAGTGGAGCAGCTCACCTCTGGGTCCTGTAATGACGGGTCGGTGATGCTGTGTGAATGCCGTTCCCAGGGAGGAGGTCTGTGAAGGGGAGGGGCTGCTGAAACCAGACTTCTCCGACTTCTTCAGTGTGGTTGGAGATGGCATTCCTGGCAGGGAGGATGAATGGATAAGCACGCTTAAATCATGGAACACAGCTTATGCAACCTAAAAGATCAGACTTAAAAGAATCAAAGAAAGAAATCTACCGGCGAATGGAAAAGTTACTTTGAATTGGTCTGTATTTGTCATAGAAACAGACAGGTAACAGAAGGGTCCGCTGATGTCAGCATATAGTTGACTTTAACTTACTCTCCTAAATCCCAGCCCATTGAGGGTTACTGATCTTCTCTAATCATGGAACATCACTTTCCCAGTGCTTCCCGAACGTTGTTGTCTGGGCCAGAGGCTTCTGGACCATTCACAGAGAAGGCTATAGAAGCACAGGAGGATTCGTATGCAATCATCTCATCCTGCCCGTTACCCTACTTCAGTGCCAAGGCACATTTTATACAATTTAGCTATTTTAACATTTAAAAAACCCTCAACAATGGTAACTCAGTTGTTTACCCAGTGAATAATATACAATAGAAAAAAAGAAAAGGTAAAAGTTAAAAAATAAAAATTAAATGGTTAAAGATGTCATAGCCAATGCAAATAATACTGTAAAAGAAAAATGACAATGGAAAGGTATTTAATAACATGGGATAAAGACATAGCAAGCCATTACAAAATGGGATATTACACTGTGATGCCATTTTAAAGTGTATTTCTACGTACAGAGAAAGAACTGCAAAGAAATATGCATAAACTATAACAGCAGTTCTCTTTGCATGTCGGATTTGAGTGATTATCCCTGCTTTTTTCTGCTTGTTTTTTCTATGATGAACATATATTACTTTATTTTAAGAAAATATAATATAAGTTTGTTTTTAAAAATAGTATTTGTACTATAGTCTAAGCTTTTCATAGCATTTCCAGCATAGCAAATGCTCTAGGAAGAAAATCATGCAAAAACGGTCCCCTGTAATTACTGCATGTGTAACGCTCTCAGCAACCGCACTGACACACATAACTAGAGGCGTCTATCAGTTTGGTAGGGTGCCAATTAAAACCACGAAAACTTGGATGTAAAAATAAAGGAAATGATTCCTAGTCTCCACATCACAGGACAAATTTGGGCTCTTTTAAATTTGCAGTACAAAATTGGTCTGATTTCATGTCAAAGAACCAAATCTCATTTTACTTATATATCTATATGTATTATGTTCTGTGTATGGCCAGAGAATTATTTGGGTGACCTGGAAAAATAAATAATAAAAATAATAATGATATTAGTGTGTAACTGTTAGCAAGTAGTTGCTAAGTATCATTACTATTCTAAGCGCTTTGTAAGTATAGATCTGTTCAGAAACTTAGCTAGTTTGGCCTATGTCTAAACATGTCCTGATTTCTGACCACAGATTTCCTTAATGAGATTCTACAGGACAATCTTCAACTGTGACTACAGATTCTGTAAGAACAGAGAGCAGGCCTGCTTTGCTTGCCTCTATTTTCAGGCTATCTGACAAACAGTCTAGAACATACCAAGTGGCCTGAAAAGACATGTAAATTATTAACACTTTTACAGTTCTCAGCTTTATCTGTGGCTTTACTAAGAGATGCCTGGACAGAGCCAAACTTGGGGTTTTGACCCCAGGAAAGAAACAAACTACAAACTGTAAGTAAATCTGCATAGACAGACATAAGGACAACATGAAGTGGCGCGATTTTCACACAAACTAGACAAATCGAGATCAAATCCATTCTAGATCAATATCTATGTGGCTTGAATTAGAAACAAGTCACTAAGTGACTTCAGCCATATTAGTTTGCTTGCTGAATCAGTAACCAAAGTCATGCCATGCCGATGTCTTAACATCATTAGGATGAATTGAGATTCTGGATGAACATTCACTGCAAGTAACCTAACCTAAGGTATCATCATGAGAAAAGATTCAAATTTTAAAATGAAAGGAAAGAAATACGAAGCTCCAAATGTAAACAAATCTCTCAATTCATTCAAATTTCTTCTGTGCAAACAAATTTTTAGGCTTCCCACCAGTTCACTGATTTAAACTCAGCCAAATGCCTGAACTATGTGTCATAGAGCAGAAATAGAATAGAAAATGAAAATGTCAAAACTTTTAAGATGGCAGGATTTTTTTCAGATGATGGAACTGATGAAATGCAGTATCCGAACTAATCTTATGAAAGAAAGCAAAGGGTTAGACTCAAGGAAAAGCTGTCATTTCTTTGAAAAGTTCATGTTTTCCAACCCATGCCATCCTAAATAGGGTAGAAATGCTGACATGCTTTAAACCCATCAGTTCCACTTTTAAAAGGGGGAGGGAAATTATATTTAGATAATACACATCAAGATGATGAAGGTGGTAAATGGATTCAAACTGATCAAAATTCAAATCCTCTTAAAAGGGTTAAACTGAGAAGAAATACTGTGTGTACAAGAAGAACAAGCCAAACTCTGCATAATCTTCTAAATTTATCACAGCCAAGTAATATGAACCTCAAGACTGTCATGAATCTCAAAATTACTTTACGTTTTCAATTTTTAAAAACTCATGTTGAGTACTTTTCCTTATTATATACTTTAATATTTTCTCCATATGCATAATGTATGTTTTGGTTAATTTGCTCTCTATACTTAATTGATCAAATGAGTTTCAAAATGCTAGTCAACTGCTTTCTGTTTAAAGCTAGACAACATTAATCCTAGCTTTCCTTTCTGAAATCAAATTTGGTTTCTGTATGTTATGTTAAAAACAAACTCCTTGTTAAAATTTCTTTTACCAAATAGCTATACAACTGTTATACAATTACTGCACAGATGAATGACTGATTGACTTTCTCTTAATGAGTCAAAACTTTCATTTCAATATATTTTTTAGAAGTATCAGATTTTTAAAAAAAGATTATGAAGTAATGCCACACATTTTTCTGGAACAAACAGAATATTACTTCAAAGTTCTTTTTTATATGTAAAAATAAAGAAGTCTAGCTGGTTTTAGAAAAGGCAGAGGAACCAGAGATCAAATTGTAAACATCTGCTGGATCATCAAAAAAGCAAGAGAGTTCCAGAAAAACATCTATTCTGCTTTATTGACTATGCCAAAGCCTTTGACTGTGTGGATCACAATAAACTGTGGAAAATTCTGAAAGAGATGGGAATACCAGACCACCTGACCTGCCTCCTAAGAAATCTGTATGCAGGTCAAGAAGGAACAGTTAGAAACAGACATGGAACAACAGACTGGTTGCAAATAGGAAAAGGAGTACATCAAGGCTGTATATTGCCACCCTGCTTATTTAACTTACATGCAGAGTACATCATGAGAAACACTGGGCTGGAAGAAGCACAAGCTGGAATCAAGATTCCCGGGAGAAATATCAATAACCTCAGATATGCAGATGACACCATCCTTATGGCAGAAAGTGAAGAGGAACTAAAAAGCCTCTTGATGAAAGTGAAAGAGGAGAGTGAAAAAGTTGGCTTAAAGTTCAACATTCAGAAAACTAAGATCATGGCATCTGGTCCCATCACTTCATGATAAATAGATGGGGAAACAGTGGAAACAGTGGCTGACTTTATTTTTTGGGGCTCCCAAATCACCACAGATGGTGATTGCAGCCATGAAATTAAAAGACGCTTACTCCTTGGAAGGAAAGCTATGACCAACCTAGACAGTGTATTAAAAAGCAGAGATATTACTTTGCCAACAAAGGTCCATCTAGTCAAGGCTATGGTTTTTCCAGTGGTCATGTATGGATGTGAGAGTTGGACAGTGAAGAAAGCTGAGTGCCAAAGAATTGATACTTTTGAACTGTGGTGTTGGAGAAGACTCTTAAGAGTCCCTTGGACTGCAAGGAGATCCAACCAGTCCATCCTAAAGGAGATCAGTCCTGGGTGGTCATTGGAAGAACTGATGTTGAAGCTGAAACTCTAATTCTTTGGCCACCTGATGTGAAGAACTGACTCATCTGAAAAGACCCTGATGCTGGGAAAAATTGAAGGTAGGAGGAGAAGGGGACAACAGAGCATGAGCTGGCTGGATGGCATCACTGACTCAATGAACTTGGGTTTGGGTAAACTCTGGGAGTTGGTGATGGACAGGGAGGCCTGGCGTGCTGCAGTTCATAGGGTTGCAAAGAGTCGGACATGACTGAGCGACTGAACTGAACTGAACTGAATAGAATGGGAAACAAATTTAGCATAATGCTTGCAATGTGGGAAACCTGGGTTTGGAAGTTCCCCTGGAGAAGGGAATGGCTACCAACTCCAATATTCTGGCCTGGAGAATTCCATGGACTGTATAGTTCAAGGGGTCGCAAAGAGTCGGATACGATTGAGCAACTTTCACTCCACTTCACTTTGTTTCAAGGAGACATTCCCTCCACTGATTGCTGTAAAAACCCAATGGTGGTGAACAGAATAGGAGATGAATTTGGTGGATGAACCTAGAGCCTGTTTTACAGAGTGAAGTAAGTCAGAAAGAAAAACAAATGTCATATATTAATACATATATATGGAATCTAGAAAGATAGCACTAACGAACTTATCTGCAGGGAAGGAATGGAAACACAGATGTAGAGAATGGACTTGTGGACACAGTTGGGGAGGGAGAGAGTGTGATGAATGGAGAAAGTAGGTTGTGCTCTGTGACAGCCTCGAGGGGTGGGATGGGGGGGAGGTTCAAGAGGGAGGATATATATGTATTAATATAATTATGGCTGACTTGTGTTGTTGCCTGGCAGAAACTAAAACAATGCTATAAAAGTTAAAACACAAAACAAAAAAGAAAAAAAAAAGTATTTTGGATTGCCATTGGTTTTCTAACAACCAGACTTTCTGAATTTCTCTCCACTTAGCCATTTTTCTAAGCTACCTGAGTCATTTCAAATAGTGTTCAGTGGACATGGGCAAGCATATGTGAAATTCTAATCTTTCACTGACTCTGCTCTCTGGAGGCAGTTATGAGTGAAAGTGCAGGCCAAAAACATCATCACTAATGCTTGTGGTAGTCAGAATTCTAAGAAAGGCTCAAAGTTCCCCTGAGGTGCATACTTTATATTATCTTCTCCCCTTGAATATGGCTGGTACCTGTGAATAAAATGGATGTCATTCTGTGATTAAATTGTTATATTGCAAGGGGGAAGGAACTTTTCTGACTGTAATTAAGGTCCCTAATCAGATGATTTTGAGTTAGTAAAGGATTATTATCCTGGGTGAGCCTGACTTTATCAGGTGAGTCCTTCAAAAGAAGGATTAGAAGTCAGAGAGAGTCTCCTGCTTACTTTGAAGAAATAAGCTGCTACACGGTAAAAGGACCTGTGAGAGGGCCACATGGCAAGGAACTGTAGGGACCTCGAGGGCTAAGCAGGGATGTGACTGACAGAGGGCTTTAAGGATGCTAGAATCATAGTCTTAAAGCTGCAAAGAATAGAACTCTGCCAGTAATCATGTGTTGGGATTGATGTATACAAAATACTGGGAGTAAAAAATAGATAGCAGATGGAAAGCTGTTATAAAGCACGGGAAGGTCAGCTCAGGGCTCTGTGATGACCTAGGGGGGTGGAATGGGCAGTGTGGGTGGGAAGTTCAGGACGGAGGGATCTATGCATACATATGGCTGGCTCACTTCACTGCTCAGCAGAAACTAACACAGCATTGCAAAGCAAATAAAAAAGCATGTTCCCCCCACCAAAGAAAACCCTAAGCTACAGAAAGGAATCTGGCCTGGGCAAAATCTTGACTGCAGTTTTGTGAGTCCCTGAGGAAAGGAACCAGCCAAGCACTGCTCAGACTCTCGACCCATGGAGACTGCGAGGTAATACATGTGTGATGTGCTAAGCTAAGTTTGTGGTAACTTGTTATACAGCATCAGCAGACTATCATGACATTAAAATATAAGACTTGTTGACCCTAGTAATGTGTATATTAAAGATGCCTGGTGCTAAGTCATTTCAGTTGTGTCTGACTCTTAACAACTCCATCCATGAGATTTTCCAGGCAAGAGTACTGGAGTGGGGTTCCATTGCCTTCTCCACAGATGCTGACTATGCACTAACTAATCTCTAGAAATCCAGTTTTCAATATTTTTAATAAGTCTGTTCTAGTAATGAGGTTTTCCATTAGCCTATGCTCACCCAGAGAAAATGGTAAGACATCTTCTTGGGAAAGAGGCTTAAAGTTATTTCTAGTGGTGTAAACACTTTGGAAAATTTCTATTTTCTCCTGATTATTTCAAGAAATAACTAATAAAATGTGATCAAATGATATAAAGAAATTCAAAATAATTCTTGAGGTTTCTTATAACAAATCAAGAGTTTTGGGGGTGTAACTTTTTGCTGCAACCTGAAATAAAAAAAGAATACACAGGGGAAAAATCATAATCAATATTAACCCCCCCCTCTCCTGAGTCATGAGATTACCACACACCTTGACCAAGAATTTTATAGTGACAAGAAGCAAATACTACAGGAATGAGAAGAAAGTACAATAATGCTGTTCTCTGCTTGAGAAAGCTTCTAAAATGAGATATTGTTGAGTCAAGGAGCTACAACATAAGTGGGAAAGGGGGAAGAAGGAGAGATCACAATAACCTATAATTATTCCATTGACAATAGAACAACATGCTAGATTTTTAAAAGGAGGTAAAAAGTCAGGGGTGCTTAATTTGTTAGAGTACTTAGTCAAAAATCCAACTGTCCTGTGAAACTTATCCCTGTTTAACGTTGTTCAAGAGAGCAGGGCCTTATCTTTGTTGTTGGAGGTTGGGGGGTGGTTGTTCCAGTTGTCAGAGAAGATTTAACTGGTATATGTTTCTTTCTTCAAAGTATTAAAGTTGAGGACAGAAAAGTTCAGGACTTCCCTAGAGGTCCAGTGCTTAAGATTCTGTGGTCCTCCTGCAGGGGGCAAGGGTTTCATCCCTGGTCAGAAAACTAGATCCCACATGCCATAGACAAAAAAAAAAAAAAAAAAAAAAGGAAAGAAAGGTTAGTTTTAATACTGCTCATTCAGACTCACAATCTGTTCGGGTGAGGCTCTGGAAACCAACAAACTCTGCACTTTCATTTTAAAATCCAACATATAAGCCAGTAAGAGAGGACCACAAAATGCTGCTTAAGTTCGGTTGTTCACGTTTGACTTCAGACATTCTCCTGTTTGCTATCATGATCGAATTCCCAACAACCTTTCTTTACTGCTTTACCACAACAACTATTATACTAAACCTGAAGGCTTTTAGAAGCCTTCATCCACCGAGGAGCCTCAAGAGAGCCACGAGGCAGCTAAAAAGATGTGATCAAATTCCCACATATTGATCATTTCCCAGGAATCAAGGATATCACGCAACTTGCTCAAGATCATACAGCCATCCTCTTCTGTACACCTGTTACTAGCACATCATTGTTAATCAACCACACTGCAATTTATAGAATAAAAATTAAAAGATCATACAGCCATTAAGTGATCATTCTGACCCAGGTCTCTCAGATTCTAAAGCTTGTATTATATTGTTAAATATCACACTCCCTCCTGTAGTTTCCCTTGTACACTATAAAAACAGTGTCCTATTTAAGGCAACAAAATATAATTATAGTTGAACTTTCTCATATCCATAGAAAATATTCAAAGAAAAGTGATTATCAGCTGCAAAAGAATATGCAAAATATTAAAATGACTCTGAAGTACAGTGCTAAGAATCATCTTATATACCAAAGATTTTACTTGGCCTTAGTAGGAATCAATTAGGATTTTATTAAACATACTGAATATATTACCAGTAATTCCAACACAGAACCTCCAAAAGAAAAATATCACACAGACTTATAAGTCATCTAATAGATAATGATCCAAAGATGTTAAGCTCTAAAACAGCAAATATACACATTAATGCATACAGTAGGCTTCTCCCTATTCAACACCTTGTTTTCTCAATAGCCTTCTGCAGACATTAGCAGAAAGGATCACAATTCTTCTTTTAAGAGTCACTGATACTGATACTAGGCTGATACTCCAAGCCTAGTCTATATGATAATGCAGAAATACCTCACTTAATCAAAGGTATGTGGCTAACACACACAGTTATTTAGAATTCAGTAAGTCTTGACATCAAGGGAGACCTCTGAGCTACTAACATTGGTGTCAAAGTAGGTAACATCTGAGGCACTTTACTCATAGGAAAGTGCAGTTTTACAGAAACTAAGAGAAGTATTTCAAGAAGACAGTTGTGATGGAGTGAGGTGAGTGCTGTTGAGAGGTCAAGCATAATGAGAATAAACAAGCTCTGTGAGAGTGAGGAGCATGGAAGATGGGTTAGGATGGCCTGCAAAAATCAACAGGAGGGGAAGAAGCAGGCCAATCGGTATAGTCACTCTCATGAAGTTAGTCTGTAAAGGGAAGCAGGCAATTAGGGCAGTAGCTTTAGGGAGAAGGGAGGAAGCAGTGGGAGACAGTAAAGCATGCTGGCCTACTGATGGAAGTGTCCAGCGGACGGGCAGAAGGCCGAGCCTTGGTGGGAGGATAACCGAGCAAGGAAAGTCCCAAAGAGGGTGCGAGGCCGCAAGATTAGTACGCGGAGGAGCCAGGATTTGGACTCAGCTCGCCAAAGTCCTTCCGCTTTTCAGTGTACTATTTCACCCAGGTGCTGACTTCTGAAAAGAGTTCCCATTACTGCTACAAATCAATCACAGGCTGGTTAAAACAGAGCTTATTAATGGTACGCATTTTCCTCCAGCCTAAATAACATGCTGGCGGTCGTCCTGACTGTTCTCTCTACATTCGGGTCTTCAGATTCCCTTTTACATCCAGGTCTCAGTGTGGGGAACGGATATACCAGTCACGGACTAATGCTGTCGGCGTAAACCGCCGCTTCTCAAGCACAGAACGAAAGCTGAGGACCAGCGCTCTACTCCGCAAGTCCCCTGCCACCGGCAGATTGACACCCAGACGCTCAGCTTCTAGACGCAGAGCACTGTCCCAGTCTCTGGCCCCCACCCCCAAGCAAGAACAGGACCATTCCAGGGCCATTTCAGCTAGACTTTACATGAGATCATCTCCAACTGTGATGCTAAATAAAGACTGCGATTGGATAGATTAATCCCACAGTCAAAGGACCATCCTGTTTTGTGGCTATCAACACATGCTGTGTGATAGGAGGAGTTAGTTCAAGATACTATATTCACCCTAGATTTGTGTCCTAATGCTAAAGCCCACTAGGGTTCATTCTAAAGTAATTTATTACAATGAACACACTCAACAATACAAAAAGGTAAAACATTCAGACTGTTTTGACTTTTAACCTTTTTCAGTGAATAAATGGAGAAGGCAATGGCACCCCACTCCAGTACTCTTGCCTGGACAATCCCATGGATGGAGGAGCCTGGTGGGCTGCAGTCCCTGGGGTTGCTAGGAGTCGGACACGACTCAGCGACTTCACTTTCACTTTCATGCACTGGAGAAGGAAATGGCAACCCACTCCAGTGTTCTTGCCTGGAGAATCCCAGGGATGGGGGAGCCTGGTGGGCTGCCGTCTATGGGGTCACACAGAGTTGGACACGACTGAAGTGACTTAGCAGCAGCAGCAGCAGCCGCAGCAGTGAATAAAAATGATTTAAAATCATTTTTATGATGGAGAGAATAAAATGAAAGTTAATACAGCTTTTGAGGTGTATACTTCTTGTTCTATATGCAACCATTTAAAATGAACTAAAAGGACCCCCCAAAGAATTATCACATCATAAAGAAGTTCAGGTAATTTAAAAGGCTTGGACACAAGTGATTTTTTCAATTTAGAAAAAAAATGGGAGAATGGAGTAAAAAATTACATGGATAATTCAGGAGAAAAGAAATGATGAGTTCTCTAATGTATTCCAAATGTTCACTTGTTAAGTGAAAATTTACAACCAGAGAGAGTGAAGGATAGGCACAAGGAAAATGCCATACAAAAAAATCTGGTTCCTGAGCCAACAATGAAGTCTCATGACTTTTGAAGAGATTTCCTTTCCTTTCAGGGTAAATACAGACACCCCACTGTCAGGATTTCATTGCTGTTGTTCAGTCGCTCAGTCATGTCTGACTCCTTGTGACCCCATGGACTGCACCACGCCAGGCTTCCCGGTCCTTCACTATCTCTCGGAGTTTGCTCAAACTCATGTTCATTAAGTCAATGATGCCATTCAACCATCTCATCCTCTGTCGCCACCTTCTCCTGCCCTCAATCTTTCCCAGCATCAGGGTCTTTTTCAATGCATCAGCTATTGCATTTCATGCTCCATACAGTTACAAGCTGGAGATTCCCTACCCATCCTATCTTCTCCCTAACCATTTCACCCTCTCCCATGTATTCAGGGAAGGATTGATTTTGGCTCAACACAGCACTCACGCACATTCACAGAGGACTAAGAATGAAAAAGAAATTACTGAGAAAACTAAACTATTTTCTTTGCATGAAAAAATAGTACAATATAACATAATGTTTTATTCATTCTGCCTAGATACCCAGATGAAAAGTAAAAAACTCAATCATACATATGTTTGGTTTATATCTGCTCTGTCTAATATGGTAGCTACTAGCCACATGTGATTACTTAAATTTAAATTAATTAAAATTAAATGAATTAAAAACTTCAGTGGCTCAGCACAGCCACATTTCAAGTGCTCAATGGCCTTATTTGGCTAGCTGTTACAGTACCGGATAGCAGAGTTTGAATGTGTTGCATCACTGCACAGTTCTATTCGACAGCTTTGGTCTATATGCCACCAGATAAACTTTTAGTTTTTTGGTCCTGCTGTAATCTGTAACAGCAGATAAATCTTACTTTGATATACTTTATCAGCATGTTTAACCCTCTTTTAAGTTGTACAAGCAAAGCGCATGCACTATACAAATACATGAATTGCATAAAGGGAAATAAAACAAACAAACAAACGTTCTTTTCTCTTTATCTTCAACAAGCTGAGGGTAAGCCAGTGCTCAAACTTGGTACATAACCTTTTAGAGACTTTTCTCCACTCACAATACTCATTTAGATGATGTGGAGTTAAGTGTTTATCAAAATATGTTCACTCTGTCAGTTAAAACATGATTGAAAGCTTGGAGTTTAAGGTGCCTGCTGGTAGAATTTAATTTGTAAGAGATGCGTAGTCCGTGACACTCCATGCTTGGGATATGCCTACACTGGGAATCTATTAAGTCCTAATGTTCCTTGGTTACAAGCAGAGCACCCATCATTTTATTTAAAATCTGAAAACTGATACGAACATTTCATAAGGGAAAAAAGAAATATAATTTTAGGTCTCTTCAAATTGCTTCAACTGTGAAATCAAGTAATGAACGCTAGAAAAGGTTCTGTCAGCTAGAATCTCAGCTTAGTGTAGTCAGCATTTTCTTGCTAAACCTTATTATGGCAAAGCATTTGATTTTTCATCTCTGCACTCTGTTCATCTCCACAAATAAACTATTTTGACCTCCACCTGTTATGTTACGTAGTGAAATCTGCCTGCCATCCTTCAATAACCCTATTCTTTGCCTTCAAAGGCCTTTGAGTCGTTGAGAAAGTGGGGAGGTAGAGCCATGCAAGCAGCTGAGTGGATAACACTTTGTAACTATGCTCCGGATACAAGCCACAGGCCAAAAGGAAATGGATTTTTTTTTTTTAATGCTATGCCTGGGGATGCTGGAAGGGGGCAATACATTTAATCATTTTAACATTAAAAATTTTGATGGAAACATGTTCTCTTTTGGGCTCTTATTTAAGGCAGAAAACTGGCTTCTTCCTCATAAGAAGACCTCTCTCTAAAAGAGTCATACCTTTATTTCAGAGAGATAAGCCAACAGGTCATTTCAAAGCTTAAAAACACTTAAGCAGGTTTATGTTTCTGACAGCTGGCAAAACAAAATGAGCTGCTAACCTCAAATACAGCTTTGCGGATACCAAAGGCACACATTATTGTTAAAAACTACTAAAACAAACAAAAACAAAATCAAAAGGAAATAGCTGTGCACAACTACACGAGTCATTTTCAGAAGCAAAATGACATATCATCAGAAAAGAGGAGTCTGTGTAAAGTTGCACTTCTGATGAATGCTACATTCAACAGACAAGATGGTGTCTGTCTAATTACACTGAACACTTATCAGAGAGGGATTAGCAGGATGTTTCTGCTCACTGTCATTCTTTGTGACAACGTAATGATAGATCCGTTTACTTAGGAGTGCAATTATTAAAAACCGTGCTGTTTTCTTAACTGTCTTCATATCTTGGAAATATTTTATTAAAAATTACTTATCTGACATAAAGGGTAAATGCTTGGCAAAGCTTTTCATATCAATTAAGTAAATGAGTAAGCTCCATTCAGTCAGTCTTTGTTGAGCCTCTTATGCAAGTTTGCTGAAACTTGATCACTCTATTTTATACTAGGGTTAATGATTCACCCTTTTTTTCGCCTTGTCTTATTTGTCCAAATCCTGAAGTTTGGTTTTCACTTAAACTAAAAACTGCTCATGGCCGACATTTTCTCTGGAGTCATGATTTAGCACTTCTCCTTCATATTCACACCTTTTTTTGGAACCCAACACAAGGATCCAATTTTATACAGACAACTCTCCATGGGCCAATCAGAATGGGATGCTAGCAAGATACCATCTTTTACATCTTTTTCTATTTGAATAATTCAGTTTATCCAGTGCTTATTAGGAAAAGGTCTTCATGCACAATAAAAACAAGAAAGCAAACTACACTGGACTCTACAAGTAGGCTGGCTACCTCCCAAGCCAAAGGACTATTTCCATATGTATTTAAACAGACAAACCTCTTTTTTTTTGTCCACTTACCAACCCTCAAATAATAACTGTCACCAACTGAATGTAAAAAAACAACCAAATATATGTCCTGAGGGTAAGTTGCTGAACCTCTCCCACAGGGAGAGTTTATTTCTCAGGCTTTGGTCAACTTAAGACAACTATCAATTAGTCCAAGTGGAAGATAATGACATTTATAACAACTTTTCTCTCTGCAAAAGTCTCCAAATGTGTGGCTAGGATAGAAATTTATGTGACCCAATATAATAATTATGTGTCATAAAGATTTTTTCTAAACTAAAGGCATGTTAAGGCTTCAATGCCAATGGACAAACTCATAAAAATATCAAGCACATCAAAAGGAGAAAAATGACCAGTTAAGTCTTTTGAGGATACAATTTCTTTTCTAAAGAAAAAAAGAAATCACCCACTGGCAAAAAGAACTCCTAAAATTAGAAGCAGGTGTCTTTGCTAAGAAGTGATAAATATCAAAGAATAGCTGGCCCTGAAAAGTATTCTTATGCATCCCATATTACTTTTAATCTTCACATGTGTATTTTGACATTAGAACATGAAGAGCTGCTTTTGTAAGTCTCTAAAGAGTGTTAAAACATGAGGGACACTGCACAGCCATTTTGATAAACTGTCTCTTCGCTCAGGTTCATGAAATGGCTGAAAGGCAGACTGTGAATTCTAATGGGCATTAAGTCATAAGCAATCATGATATCCTAGAATGCATTCATCTTGGAAGCTCATCACAGCAAAGTGATTTCAGGGTCGACAACTAACAATGCAGAAGCATCTGGTGCTGCAGAGGACACCTCAGTTTAGAAATGGATATTGGGTTGCCATTCCTTCAAAGTCTAATGACTTGAGTGTGTTACAAGGATGCAAACGAAAAAACTTCACCTCTCCTTAGATGCAAAGTGGAAAAATCCCTAGAGGTTGGCACGCCCCTTCCAAATAAAGGACAATGAGATGTTTGGACCACGTTAAAACGTGGAGGATCATCTGAATGGACATTTGCAGCTGTCTATGAAGCCCTTCTCCATTATGGCTAGAGGTGCTGGACCACAGCACAGAGACCCCACTTCAAACAGACCCAGAGAAAAGGGAGCCAAAGTAACCCAGGATTTAAAAATCCAAATGTTTCAGAGTGGAGGTTTAACTGTTACAAAAGGAAGATCAGTAATACTTTGAAGAGGCAAGCTGAATAACTGTATTTAAACATGTTCAGTTATTCTATCAGGGCTTAATATTTCATCAAATTAAAGAGATGCTTTGAAATCAAATGATTTTTTTTTTTTACTCTTGAAGTTTTCTCCTGTCCCAGAGACATACTTTGTGACTTGGTATAGGAGAGAATGCTCTCCACTTTTAGTACCTACTGATTTACTGCATCAATGTGAGCATTTCTCATTATCTTTGAGGATGTAACTCACCCATCATCTCCAAAAGGGTGCCGTGTCTTTGACTAATTGATGAGCTTATGATGTACTTGAAATCCATGCATAGATTGAGTTGGATAAATAGGCATTATTATAATTCTCTGCTGAGCAGGAAAGCAACTGGGATGCACATCATTGGATCAAAAACTGCTGGACTGCACGGGGCAGAAAGTTACTCCTGAGACCTGTGTATGCCTGAGGACTTTTCTTCCTTTTTGCTCCCATCCCCATAGAAAGCCTCAATCTCAGTATTACAAATCGATTTTATTAAAAACACTGGTGGCCAAAAGAGAGAGAAACTTTTCCCCATAAAAACTGACAATATTATACTTGATTATTTAACATTTAAATAGAATCATCAGTGTGTAGGCCTGTGAGAAGGAAGTCTGCAAATAGTATTATTAGTGATCTGTACTTACTATTATTATTAGTGATATGTGCGTATACATATAGATATGTAAGTGCTCAAAAATGGACTGCAGCCCTTCAGGCTCCTCTGTCCATGGAATTCCAGGCAAGAATACTGGGGTGGGTAGCCAGTCCCTTCTCCAGGGGATCTTCCTGACTCAGGACTCAAACCTGGTCTTCTGCATTGTGGGTGGATTCTTTATTGCATAAGCCACTAGGGAAGCCCCAGTAAACATTAGCTCTTTCTAATAAAACACGTATTTAAATTTTTAGCAGTATTCCAATGACAAAATAAAAGTAAATTTCAGAATATGGTATTACTCATGTCTAGGAAATATCTACATTGTGTTCAATAGAACAGATCAGAGGAAGTAGGGACACTAAAGAAGCACTTTTTGCTCTTTATATCAGAGGTTAAAAATACCTTCTGAATTCTACAAATATTTATTAATATTTATTAGATAAATAAAATCTATTAGATATAGAAAAATCGACACAGGAAATTCTTAGGTTAGTTGTTATCTACCTATATGTTTGTTTATCCAGATCCTTTGTTTCTTCTCTTCCAACTATACCTTCCGGTTTTTTTCCCCTTTGGTGAATTTAATCTCATTGCAGAAATTTTGTTCCCCCTAAGTAAATACTTGCTTTGATGCCACCCAATCTCATTATCTGTAAGTCAGAACTGCTTTAGGAAGGAGTTGAAACCATGGGTGCAGGCAGCTAAATCTTTTGCCGGAATGGGATGGCATTGCATTGTACCCTTTCCGAGTGTTGCCTACACATCAGCGTTTTACCTGCTTTTCAGAGATAAAGAAAGATAAGAGAGTTTGAAAGGGAGGAAATGGGGACAGTGTTCGCTGACGCTCCTTTAATAATGGAATGGCTGATACATCTGTTCTTAAAGCAATTAGTGAAGGATAGTGGTCTAAGCCAATGAATCAACTCTTAAACTACGTGACTCTAAGCATGCTCAAGTCCTTGTAGAACTGGGTACTGGTTTAACCAGTTACCGTTCTTCTTTCTCTGGGGTGGAAGGTTTGTCTTATCTATTTTTATATGCCTTCTATCATCTTGCACAGTCCTTTATATATAACAGATGAAGATGTGTATAATAGGCTTTCAATTTAACTTCACAGTATCTTAAACTCACATTGGCATCTCAGGCGGTGCAGTTGGTAAAGAACCCCCCTGCCAAAGGAGGAGATGCAAGAAGAGGCAGGTTCAATCCCGGGGTTGGGAAGATCCCCTAGAGGAGGAAATGGCAACCCACTCCAGTATTCTTGCTGGGAGAATCCAATGGACAAAGGAGCCTGGTGGGCTACAGTCCATGGGGTCAGAAAGAGTCAGATATGACTGAGTGTCTGAGCACACAGCACACATCTTTAACTCACATAGCACTTCAGCATTTTGAAAAAGGGATATAATATATGTGTAAAGCTTTATGTTTACAAGTATACTTTACATTTATTAAAAACACCATGCACCACGCCATGCACAATACTTTGCACACAGCTGGTACTTAATAAATGGTAGCTCCTGTTTTTATTATCATCTCATATGATCTTTTCAAAGCTACGAGTTAGGAAGGCCAGCTGTTTTAAAGAATCCATTGTTGACATATGAGAAAATGAAAATTCAGAGAAGTCATTTGCTAAAAATCCAAGGCTTGTTCATAACCGAAGAACTGGAGGATTTTGAATCTCAATTGTACTTTTCTCCTCTTTAAAATACATGTTATTTCTCTCTTATTTTCTCCCTCCCCAGCAAGCCCAAGAAGACTATTGTGGCTGGAATGAAATTTACTCAAAAGCTCTTCCTTACAATGTGCTAAATAAGGCCACTTGATGGGCCAGCTCTTTGTCACCTAAGGCACGGGGGCTGTGATGAAGACAGTGGCAGGAACAGGAGAGGGAGGACGCTTCCTCGTGTAAATTGAAGGTATAAGATACACTTTTCCTTCCTGCTTTCGAGGATAGTCACACAGCTTAGTTTTCAAACATGAAATAAAAAATTTGGAGGCTTGGGTAACTTATTTATTCAGACAAGACAAGCTAAAATGCCGCATCTGTGTTCCTGGGAGCTTCTGTGTTCACAACATCGTGCATCTGAGTTCTCTGACGCACATCGAGCTGCACTCATTCACTTGATCACTGAACAAATTCACGCAGCACTCCGCTTCCTGAGCACTTTGCCCTCCTCAAAAGACAAGATAAGACATGCACGGTTCCCATCTTATCACTTATTCAGTTAGCCAACAAATCCTGATCAAATGGTTACCATGTGCCAGGTACTTTAACTGGCTTCAGGAGTACAACAGTCATTTTTGGATTGTGCTTTACCATATACATACATACACACATACATATGTGTATATATACGTATCTGACAAACACACATCCACACACATATAGTGTACATGCGTTTATGTGGGTAGAGTATTTCTTTTCCTCTAATAGGTAACCTTTTATTAGAATATGTTGTTATGGCTTCCTTTTTTAGCTTTAAAAAATAGCCTTGATAAAGAAGATATGAACATTTTTGAAGGGTAGTTAAGGAGTGCTCATTTTGTAATACAGTTAGTTCGTCCCTCATAACCCTGACTTGGCTGAATCTCTCTGCTAACAGAGGGTCACTAGGGAGCGCGAACCCGTGTCACTGTAGCGGTGCTCCCTGGTGCCCTGCTCTCTATCTAGCAGGTGCCAGTATTAAAGAGGTAATGGGAGACGGCACTGTCACGTAATGATGACTTCTCAGTGCTCTATAAATGCAGAAGAAACGCCAAGACATCGATCCTAAGGCAGTGTTCTGTAACAGTGACTCTTGCTATTACAGCAGGAGATCGTGGGAGTTTTAATCATTTCCCCTAATATATGCCAGTGCAGCTGAGTGTTCATGATCGATGAACTATCGTTACTAGTCTGCTGCCTTTTTATTGGCTCTGATACTCGGCCTCTGCTCATGTGTCTCAGCTACAAGTTTAAGCTGGTAGACTTTCCCCACTCTTACAACTGGTGAATGACTATTAGCAGTCAAAAGTGGAGGTGGGAATCAAGTGAATGTCATATGAAATACTGAAAACTAACATGAACCAACCTAAGTCTGCAAAACGCAACTGTGTTCCTAGCAATTGTGACACTTGAACTCTGGTTCTAAATGTCCTGGGCTTCTGATTGACCCAATATTTACCAACTATTTTTCTAAAATCACTTTTAAAAATGTATACCTTGACTTAATAATTGTGATAAGAACAGATATAGTGCTTAATTTTAACTTTCAAAAATGAGGACTGCTGCGCCTCTAGAAAAGGTCAGTTTTCATTCCAATCCCAAAGAAAGGCAGTGCCAAAGAATGCTCAAACTACTGCACAATTGCACTCATCTCACATGCTAGTAAAGTAATGCTCAAAATTCTCCAAGCCAGGCTTCAACAATACATGAACTGTGAACTTCCAGATGTTCAAGCTGGTTTTAGAAAAGGCAGAGGAACCAGAGATCAAATTGCCAACATCTGTTGGATCATCAAAAAAGCAAGAGAGATCGAGAAAAACATCTATTCTGCTTTATTGACTATGCCAAAGCCTTTGACTGTGTGGATCACAATAAACTGTGGAAAATTCTGAAGGACATGGGAATACCAGATCACCTGACCTGCCTTTTGAGAAACCTGTATGCAGGTCAGGAAGCAACAGTTAGAACTGGACATGGAACAACAGACAGGTTGCAAATAGGAAAAGGAGTACGTCAAGGCTGTATATTGTCACCCTGCTTATTTAACTTACATGCAGAGTACATCATGAGAATTGCTGGGCTGGAAGAAGCACAAGCTGGAATCAAGATTGCTGGGAGAAATATCAATAACCTCAGATATGCAGATGACACAATCCTTATGGCAGAAAGCGAAGAAGAACTAAAGAGCCTCTTGATGAAAACGAAAGAGGAGTGAAAAAATTGGCTTAAAGCTCAACATTCAGAAAACTAAGATCATAGCATCTGGTCCCATCACTTCATGATAAATAGATGGGGAGACAGTGGAAACGGTGGCTGACTTTATTTTAGGGAGCTCCAAAATCACTGCAGATGCTGACTGCAGCCATGAAATTAAAAGACGCTTACTCCTTGGAAGGAAAGCTATGACCAACCTAGACAGCGTATTAAAAAGCAGAGACATTACTTTGCCAACAAAGGTCCATCTAGTCAAGGCTATGGTTTTTCCAGTGGTCATGTATGGATGTGAGAGTTGGACTATAAAGAAAGCTGAGTGCCAAAGAATTGATGCTTTTGAACTGTGGTGTTGGAAAAGACTCTTGAGAGTCCCTTGGACAGCAAGGAGATCCAACCAGTCCATCCTAAAGGAGATCAGTCCTGAGTGTTCGTTGGAAGGACTGATGTTGAAGCTGAAACTCCAATACTTTGGCCACCTGATACAAAGAGCTGACTTATTTGAAAAGACCCTGATGCTGGGAAAGATTGAAGGTGAAAGGAGAAGGGGACGACAGAGGATGAGATGGTTGGATGGCATCACCGACTCAATGGACACGAGTTTGGCTAAACTCTGGGAGTTGGTGATGAACAGGGAGTCTTGATGTGCTGTGGTCCATGGGGTCATAAAGAGTCGGACATGATTGAGCGACTGAACTGAACTGAAGCCTTTGGGAAGAAATCTATTTCTGAAAGAAGCTTATCTCTGAAAGCATTTTAAGAGAAGGACTACAGCTAAACTTACTACTTATCAAAAATGACTTTAAAACTTTTCACTGAACTGTTCAGAACTTCCAGCATCTTGGCTAAAATAACAGTGTCTGTTAATAAAGTTTTATAATCAAAAAATAACTGAAGGCATGCTAGAGTTCTGAATATTTTTCTACAGGAGAAAATTTAAGGAGTAAGAAATTCCTCTTTTTAAACAGAGAACTAAATTTCAATGAAAAAGTTCTATAATTTCACATATTTTTCACAATAAAAAATATGTTTATTCTAATATTGCCTAGTATGTATGTGTCAAATGCAGGAAGTGGTGCAACTGAATAATCTATGAAACCCATTGAACCCTCGAATGAGTCAATTTTGGGAACACAGACAACATGAGAAGCTTCATAGGACAGCCACAAAACTGCCTTATAAGATATACATATATATATATTTTTTTTTAAGAAAAAGAATTATATGGAGAACACAAATTTATATATTCCAATAACTGAAAGGCTAAGAGATATCATGTATCACTTTCAAGTTTGTGAACTTTTTTCATTTGAGGTCCAATGGAAATTCAGTTTCACTGCCTCCTTCTGCAGAGTGTCCCTAATTCTAAAGTCAGGTTGAACCAGTCTCTCCTTTTACCCCTGTAGCATTTAATCCTGCTGGCTTTCAACCACCATGAGCTGGGAAGGTCTGTTTCCCTCAATAATCCTAACAATGTTTCATACAATTAGAGAACATTAATTTTAACAAAGGTCTTTGGCACTTGGAGCAGAAGTTCAAGTTGATCATTTAACTGTCATAACTTTGTGACTTCCCTGGTGGCTCGGTAAAGAATCCACCAGCAATGCAGGAGATCCAGATTTGATCCCTGGGTGGGGCAGATCCCTTGGAGAAAGAAATGACAACTCACTCCAGTATTCCTGCCTAGAAAATTCCATAGGCAAAGGAGCCTGGCGGGCTACTGTCCATGGGATTTCAAAGAGTCAGGCACAACTTAGAGACTAAACTGAACTGAACTTTGTGACAGAGATGGGGCAGAAACCACAGTTCCCATCTTACAGACGATGACTGACAACGGAGAAAATCTGGTTTGCCATTGAAGACAGGGACTCAATAGAGTCATCTTTGAACCTACTCTGTACTGCACACAGTCAGCACTTAATAAAGATTCAATGGCTTGGTTTGACTTGAATTATACTGATTAGATGACCATCTCTTCTTCTTCATGCACTTCAAACTGGAGGAGGATGAGAGACAGAAGAGAGAATTTTCTTTCTGGCACTGAGGTATGAACCACTGTGTGAGGGTACCATCTTCTCTGACATGTTTGAAAATAAGTTAGATTTCTATCCATCTAGGAGAGCATTAATAGCATGCCTACTTACAGTAGGGAGAAAGCTCGGGGAGCACAACAGTGAAAGTTCAGGTTGCCTCTAGATAAGGTAAGAATTGAGTGGTAAGAGCGTGCAAAAACGAACAGTCAAGGAAGGAGCCTAGATCAGGGATTTTCAATCACTAACATGTATAAGCATCACCCAGAGATCTTGTTAGAATTCCATGGGTCTGGGTAGGGTCTGAAATTCTGTACTTCTAATAAGCTCTCAGATGATGCCATGTTGCTGGTGCTTGGATCACACTTTGAGTAACAGATTAGACTTCACATAATACAGATTTCATAGTGTCTCATATGGGTGTTAATTAAGCTACTACAGGAGAAAATTTCATATGGAAATCTGAAAATATTCAGACAGAAATCAAGAAAGTTACATTTTTTCTTGAAATGTACAAGAAAAAAATGTTCTACAGGAGATTTGTTATTGGAATTCTTGATATAGAGTTTGTGATAATGAATTGCCCTTTTATTTAAAAAAAGCATTATCTTTAAAAAACAAAAATATTACCTTTAGAAAAAATGGATTTGATTCATTTAAAGGAATACCCTTCAAGGTGAGAGATACTTGTAATAAAATGTTATATACTACCACTTGTCAACAGCCCCTTGGTTGAGCCTTAGCAATTGTTTTGCTTGCTGTTGTTGTTTAGTTGCTCAGTCATGTTTGACTGTTTTGAGACCCCATGAACTGTAGCCTGCCAGGCTACTCTATTCATGAGATTTCCCAGGCAAGAATACTGGAGCGGGTTGCCGTTTCCTCCTCTAGGGGATCTTCCCAACCCAGGGACTGAACCTGTGTCTCCCTGTCTCCTGCGTTGGCAGACAGAGTCTTTACTGCTGAGCCACTGGGGAAGCCCATTGTTTTGTTTACTACTTGCTAATAATTGGATTTGACTGAATAATAGCCTACAGATTGAGAATATAGTAAACATCAATTCTGAGAGAATTACTGGTGGCAAATTCTGCTTTCAGATTTATGGAATGCACCCAAATTCCCTGCTTTATAGGCTTCATTCATTCACTCAATCAACATTTACTGAGTACCTATTATGTGCCAGACGCTGTCAGGGATGCTGGGTGTACAGCAGCAGACAGACAGACTCAGGTTCACTGCTCAGAGTGTGTATCCAAGTAGGAGAACATAAGATAACAGGAGAAGACGGTAAAAAGAAAGGAAAAGTTTATGAATTATAGGATGATGGAAGAGAAACAGCAGCTATTTTAAGTCACTGGAAGCCTCACTGATGATGTACTGTTTGAACAAAGATCTGAATCCTGAGGATTATATGATTTTATGAGAAAAATGATAGTATCTGACTTTGTTAACAGTTAATACTGTTGGCTCATGTATTACGTCCTTTGTGTATTTAATAAACCCACAATCCTTCCCTGACCTGGGTGCACGTCAAGGGTTTGGGATAAGGAAGTGGTGGATTTCTCAAGTCTTTCTGATGAATAATTCAAAATTTTTTTATTGTTATGTTTTTAATTTCAATATAAGCCTATTACGTGTAACCTTAAAATACAAGCATAAATGTTTATAGTAAAAGAGGTTACTGGGTAGAGAAGACAAAACTTACATTCCAAAATCAGAACTGAAATTTGGATTGGGGATCCCCAGGTTTACTACCTGTGTGGCTCTGGGCAAGCCACCTAACAATTTATAATTCATCTCTACAGAGGCAAGCTCACTCTACTTGCATGACTTAGGGCAATTAAAAAAAAAAAAACTTGGTACACAGGAAGTACTTAAACAATTGTAACCATAAGCTTTGCCATACATTCGAAAGCACCACGCTCAGTATCTGACCCAAGCGTAGGCGCCGGCCTCTCGGCTTCCTTCCTATTCATTTGCATTATCAGCTCCTCTGCAGTTTTTCATTTGTCCAGATAAACAAGAGTTGATGGTATGTGCACTTTGGCTTGATAGAATTTCATAGGACTCATTTCATCAGTGCATGATTAGCTTCAAAGCTTCGAATCTAACCCAGTTTTAAGATAACTGGGAAACGAAACTAAGTGGAGAGAACAAATGCAGCACTGTCAGAGAAGCAGAAGTCAGCTTGAGGCTGTCTGCCGGTTTTAAACTAACATCATCTTTAGTCTCCTGTGCCCTTCTTCCCAGATAATCAGAGCTTGTACTAAAAGGGCTGAGATAAACTAATGGGGAACAGGACACTACAAAAGACATTTAAGAGAGCCCCTGTAATTTACTGCGTGTCTGGTTTGTTTTACTTTCCAAAGCCTTCCTGTTGCTCCAGGAAATTCGTCTCTTCTGGCAACCTTCAGCCCCCTTTTGGCTGGGGAGCGCTGAAAAAGCCTTTGAGGGCAGGTAAACAGATGCAAAGCTTTCTGAGTGGAGGAGTAAGCACAGGCCTTGCTTCCTGGGTCACATCTGAGGCATAAACGAAGTATCCTTTAGTACTAGCTTGCGAGAATTATTCCAAATGTAGGCAACCAACAGGCTGCTGGCCTTCAGATATGCACAAACTCCCAACATGTCCTGAAGGTGATTTACATCTGTGGACCACTAAAAGCCTCCTGCTCAGTGAACCGTATCCCTGGGGAGATGCTAGGCCGGGATCAGTGTGGGAACAACATAAGAGTATCCTCTGTGCAAAAAAGGGGATTGGGCTAGATGGAAAATCCCCCAAAAGGACCATTTGGGAGCATAAATTATCCATTTAAAATGGCTGGTGTGAGTTAATGACACCAAAGCCACCAGGAACATGGACAACATCCTTAAGTTGAGTTTTAATGTCCCCTCAGGCCCTGTTTCAATTATGACTTTCTATGCTGAATATGGACAAATGTAAATTTATCCACTGTCCCCTCCCACCCCCTGCATATATACCATGAAACATTTTCCAATAATGAAATAGAAATAGAGAATGGAGCATCAGTCCAGGAATACAGCAAAATTGTGAGGGATTTCTCTAAAAGTATAAATTTTTTTTCTTAGAGAACCCCCCCTACAATTAATTATATGCTTACACTATATGTGTGTATATATATATATATATATACACACATATGTATATAGCATGTGTGTATATATATATAGTATAATATACAGCATAATTACCGTGTGTGTGTGTGTGTGTATATGTATGTATGTATGTATATATATATATCCTCCCAAAAAGGATTTAGCCATTAGACTTTAGTTATTTAATGACCATAAGGGATATAGTTATTCAGATGCTAAAATTTATGATCAGTTGAATCATAACATGCAGAAGAGAGGAACAGAATTACTGTGAATAAAAGAGACACTAGGTCAACATATTCTATATTCAACCTACTCCCACAGCCCCCGCACAGGCCCAAAAGGAATCTACTTAAGGATCCAGAGGACAGTCTCGTGGTAGAGGAGTTTCATGTACATCAACATAAAAAAATGCAGCTCAGCCTGTGTAAAACGGAGTTAACGTGACCCTCAAGCACAATGTTCCAAACCTATATATTTTGATTCTCACTTTCACAGAAGCTTTAACTGATCTTCTAAAAAGGGTTCAAAGAACATCTAGATCTTTTCATTTTTTAACAGCACACAAGGTTCTTACTGGCACTCTCCTGAGGTCATGCTCATTCATGTAGGCCAGGGTGTATTTCTTGACTGCTATCAGCAAACTGGCATGGATCTCAGTGGGGAGTGAGCTGAGGCGTAGCCCTCTGTAGAAGACCCGTCACACCCTGAGTGCTGTGTTGATGATGCTTGGAAAATGGCGGCCCCAGAGGCCAAACTCCATCCTTACGCCTCCCGTATCACCACACAGTGACCTTCTTATATGCCTGTTCTCCACCCCAACTGTGAATTCCGTGAAAGCAGGAGCCACAACCTTCTCATTCAGCTTTGAGTTCCCAGAACCAGGCATAGTGCCTCATCCACAAAAAAGCTCCCAGTGAAACTGTGAGTGAATGAATGGATGAGTTGGGTAAAAAGATTAGGTAGAAGGGAGGCAAGATGAAACCCTCACATTTTGGTAAAGGGAACAAGATAAAGGACTCAGCTAGTGAGGACTGAGGTTTTGTTTTTAATTAGCATACAGTAAAACTGCCTTGGGGTTCAGAAGTGGAAGGCATGCATTTCTATTAATATGAATGTTAACACATGTATAGATTCCTGTAACCACCACCACAGTCAGGATACAGAACAGTTCCATCATCCCCCAAGCCTCCGCTGTGTTGCTTCTTCTATAGTCACGCTCTCTGAAGATTCTCTTTTGCTGTGTTAGCGGGGAGAGAAGGGAGTTAAGACTAAAGGTGAAGGGGTTCAGAGATTTTCTCGGTGCTTGTTTTTTGCAGGGAATTACTCTGAGGCAATAATTGGGAAAATCTTTTCAAACTTACTGGGCTAGGTATAGTTTTTACTTGGGTTATGTATATTACCTCATTTAATTCTCAAGAGTATTGAAATACCTATTATTATTGACAGATGATAAAAATGGGGACACTTAGTCTCAGAGAGGTTAGGTGGTTTGCGCATAATCACACAGCCAGCAGAAGCGGAGCCAGGATTACACTCAGCCTGTCTTTGTCCAAAGCCCATTCTATTCTCTACATCATTAGACTCTGCATATTGAGAAAGGTACCGGAGAAGATTCTCCCTTGCCAATCTGGAGGTTATAGACACTGAGAAAAGTTTCAAAAGGTTTCTGATATCAGAATTAGTCACATTGCTCAAGACTCCGGAGGCAGGACTAAACTACCCCAGGAGGTTAGACTAGCAGTCATCATTTGCTTAGTTCACGAAAGATGGACATGAAGATAGCTATTCCTTTTATTTTCTTTTTTAGCTGTTCCTTTTAAACAGAAAAATAATTGTGATGACAAGACATATTTAAAAGTCTCCTCATTTTATAAAGATCCAAGTGCAAGCTACTGCACAGGGAGCCCTTCTTTCCTCTCTAACGCTATTGATACA
Organism: Antilocapra americana; assembly: GCA_007570785.1. Taxonomy (NCBI): domain Eukaryota; kingdom Metazoa; phylum Chordata; class Mammalia; order Artiodactyla; family Antilocapridae; genus Antilocapra; species Antilocapra americana. The sequence goes on along the minus strand of ML664246.1, from coordinate 1,513,696 downwards.
GTCGAAAAAGTTGATAGATTTTTATTTTGATTATTAAAAGATAAAACCAAACCCCAAAGGCAATTAGTATAAAGTGAAAGCAAAGGCAAATGGAACACTGGATTGCGATGTAGTGAAAACATCTCAGAGTAGAAAACCCTATCCATCATTCTCAATCTTTCATCTCAGTTGAGCAGCATCGTTGCGCTGCCAGCCTTTCATAAAAGCAGCAGTCGGGTACAAACCCGTGTTCACGTGGAGAAAGTCAAAAAGTCCACCGCTCTGAGCTCACTCCCGTCGCTTTCTGCCTGGCGCCACTCGCCCTCTTCCCCGCCCCATCTTGGACCTCACAGCGGCCGCCCGCCCTGCTTACCTGGCTCCACTTCATGCCACCCGCTGGACTGACTTCCGCTCCCCGGGGAGCGCCCTTGGCCTGTGTAAAATGGCTCTTCACCAGGACTGTCCATTTCATCCTCCACAGACTTGAGGCGCTTCGTGGAGCTGAAATAACAAACGGGTACGTGTTTAAAAGCCGTCCAAACCACCCTTCTCCTGGACGGGCATCTCTGGTGGAAAGAAAGCCAAGGGACGAAGCAACTGGGTAACTCAGTGTCGTTTCGTGGGCTTCTTTGGGCTCCTGTGCAGTTTATAAGTCACTGGACGGAGAACAAACTCCTGGGTCTATGCTGTCCCAAGTGTCTGGGTTTGGTTTTTATTGTCACTTGAGTTGCTGCTGCTGCCGCATCCGGTTCCTTTTTCCTTTGAGGAACTGCTGGCTGGCTCCGTCTCCTGTCTCCGACACCTGGAAGACTGGGTAGTAAACCCACAAGTGTACCTCCCAGAGCACTGGCTGGGCCGTTGCCCTCAGCAGTGACCCTAGACATCTACTCAACCCCTCTGGCACCCCAGGAAGGAGAAAAATCAGGGCACACAATCCTTGAAGAAAAGCCTGAATTGCCTTTTGGTGTTTTGTGGGGTTTTTTTGGCCATATTTTCTCATCTTCTACTTAGATCTCTTCATTTAAAAAATATTTATTGCACAGTGACAATACCTTCCTTCTACTTTCACCTCATTTGTTCATTGTTTTATCTCTAGTGCCCAGATGAGGACCTGGCCTACTGTCACTGTGCAGGCTCTAGAGATAAAACAGTGAACAAACGAGACAAAAGTCTAAGACTTCTACTTATTCTCCTTGTGAGAATAAGGGACATGGAAAAAAGACTGACCCAGGGACCTCCATGCCACTTCTCTACAAGGAAGTTACCAAAAATGAAGTTCTATGCCATCAAGTTGGGGACGTTTTAGTTTTGGAGAAGTATGGATGGGAAATTTCCAGAATATATACTCTTTCTTCCAGTTAAAGAACTGAGGTCTTTTTCTCCCAATTTGAGGTTGCAAGAGTTAAAAGGTAGTGGAATGCTATATGCTGCTAATGTTGTTCTAATTGTATTAACTGATTATGTAACTAACATAACAGAATGAGTAGATTTCACACCTGGTGTCGGTACTAGTTGGGTAATCTCTTCCTCACATGTCAGAATTTTTAATATATGTTCATCCATCAAACATTTATTGTGCACCTCCCACATGCCAGGTACTGCGCTGAAGGCTAGAATACTGAAATGAACCAGATATAACGCCTGTCTCCATGAGGTTTACAATCCCATGGATGAAGAACAAGAGGTAAACAAAATTGTGCCAAGAGAAATGCAGGTACGATGGTGGAACCACACAGAGGTTATAGTGGGTTCCTTGATGGAGGGAGAAAACAATGATAGACAGAGAAGGTCGGGAAATGATGCACAGAGGAGATGGTTCCTGGACTGTCTGTAAGAGAGGGGGTTAGGAGACAGGGGAGAAAGAAGAACAGGGCAGGGACAGGCTATTATTCAGCTGATGCACTCCTGAGGCAGCCATTCTGGATTTTAAGATAACTGGAATACTTCTTTATCAACTGGCAAACTCCTCATGTTTGCCCCAACTTTGTCACCCCACCTTTGGCCCAGGACAGCCTTCTGATCCCAAACCTAAAGGGTTAAGGAATGGCACATCAGAGGCATTCCAGGATTGGGCCATGGCAGGGCAGGTCTGTCCTAACTGGCATGCTCCTGTCACCCAGGTTATTAGCTATTCCCAACAGCACTCCAGGAGGGAGGTGCGCGTCAAGCAGAAACAACACCCCAAGCAGCGCGTGACACCCGCAGAGAGTCGACAGGGGTTTACTACGGTTAAAGGGGCAGGAGGGGTACAGAGAAAGAGGGGGTGAGAGTGATAGAAGATATTGTACGTCTGGACTTTATCCTACAAGCAATAGCGACTCCCTGAATAGATTGAAACAGGAAGTGACATCAGCGTCTTCTGTCAGAAAGGTCATTCTCATAGTTGCAGAGAGGACGGCTTTTGAAAAGCTAAGGGAAAAGAAGGGGACAGAACCTTCCCCGGGGAGACAGCTAAGAGGCCATCGCGGCCACCCAAGTGAAAACCCGAGGAAGGCCCAGTTCAAGGCACGAAATTCTAGTTTCTGAAGCTGCTCTTCCAGGAGTCAGCCTTTAAGCTCTATTCTCATGAAAGCTAGATTGCAGGAAAGCAACAGACCTGTAGCATGCTAGCTTCGTATTCAAAGGAAAAACCGCTAATGATTTATTTAATGTTCTTTGCTTGGTTTTCCTTGAAGTTTAATAAAAAAGAGCCACTCAAAGAATTTTTCTGTATTTTATGTAAAACTGCATCTAACAGAAGTACTTTATAAAAGGATATACACAAAAAATTTCCTAATACATAAAACCAGAAAAAATGTGGTATCTTTAAAAGAATTTCTAGTTTCCTTTCATTAGAAAGGGGATATTACATAACCTAGTGCTTTCCCTTCTTGCCTTGGAAACCAGGAATCTCAGGGCTAAACGTAAGGAATAATGTTGGGTTCAGGTTCTTGATATAAGAGCCTCTCCTATCTTTCCACATGGTTTCTGCCCTCTCTGTATTTAATATTATCTGTTGTGTTTTTTAAATTGAAAGCCACTTGAAATAATTATCGTTAGAAGTTGAAAGAATACAAATTGGAAACAGAATAAATATTTTCTTATGTCCCCTGGCAAATAAAAGGCAAGACCTACATTCTCTGGCAGGAGCTTGAGATCTGTGGAGAAGGAGATTATCAGGAATTGTTTCTTTAAGTCTCTAGTGCCTATCACAGTATCTGGCTAACAACAGATGCTCAAACACTGCTGAACTGAGTTACAGATTTAGAAACAGTGACGTGAGTGCTGTGACGAGGACTTGCCCAAGTGCCACGATTCAATGAGCTCCCACCCAAAAGGCCAACTTCATTACCTGCCCTTCTCCAACTATCAGTATTTTTCTGAGTTTCTAATGTTTTTGATTTCCTTGGTGTCCTCTAGAATAAAATGCCAATACCCATGCATTAGGAGTTAGTTACTCAATTGTATTCGACTCTTTGCAACCCCATGGACTGTAGCTTGCCATGCTCCTCTGTCCATGGAATTCTCTAGGCAAGAATACCCAGTTGGGTTGGTAGCCATTCCCTTCTCCAGGGGATCTTCCTGACTTACAGACCAAACCTGGGTCTCCTGTATTACAGGCAGATTATTTATCACCTGAGCCACTAAGGAAGCCCTACTCATGTGGTTATTAAATCCTAAAGGTGAGAGTCTGTAGATAATAGCTGAACCCTCAGTTTGAAAGCAGGGGCTCCCCTTGTGGCTCAGCTGCTAAAGAATCCACCTGCAATGCAGGAGATCTGGGTTTGATCCCTTGGTTGGGAAGATCCCCTGGAGAAGGGAAAGGCTACCCACTCCAGTATTCTAGCCTAGAGAATTCCATGGACAGTCCATGGGGTCGCAAAGCGTCGAACACGACTGAGCGACTTTCACTTTCACACTTCACTTCAGTTTGAAAGCAAGGACTGTGAGTGGTTGAAACAGGATAAATGTTGGTTGGGAAGGTGGAGATACAGGCTAGAGAAGAGAACAAGATCCAGGAGGGAGGAAAATTAGAAATGCCAGGAGTGATGGGCGGAGGGCTTCCAGGACAAAGTTTACTGACTTCACAAACCTGACAGCTGGTTTAGCTTGATGGAGTTCTTTGGAATAAGAAAAGTTTATTTTATCTCAATTTTTACATTACCCCTTCTATGATTTTGAACATATTTACTGGAAGGAACACAAAACCTACAGGTAATGCCTATCAACCTTCTTTATTTTTTTAAATTTAGATATCAGTCATTTAAATTTAGAGTCAGTCATTACTTTTGTTCCTTATTCATTTTTTAAATTTTGGCTGTGCTGCACGGCATCCAGTATCTTAGTTCCCCAGCCAGGGATGGAACCTGTGCCCTCTGCAGTGGCAGCTCCGAGTCCTAACTGCTGGACAGCCAGGAAACCTCCAGTTATTAATTCTGGCTTCTTGCTGTTGACTATCTAATACAAATTCTATTCTCCCAGAAACACTTGAGGGACGCAGGAAAGGACAAGTAAGGTCTCTACACAAGAAGGAGGATAAATACTCTTTAAAGTAATGACACACCATCTCTTCCTGGGTGTGGAATTTGTTCTGTTTTAGCAATTCTACCTAGAAATTTAGGGAAGACTATTACCTTCATTTCAAACATGTGCTTAATTCCTACTATGTGCAAAGCCTAGATGCTTTATCTTGTCCCTAAAGAACAAAATGCCTCTTTCCTGAGTGTTCTGAATGCTCTGAACTAAAAATCTTCAGTCACTCGTCAGTCTGTATCCTGAGACTGCAAACCTCCTATTACCTGGCTTTACGTCCACAGTGCCTTAGGGATCTCATATCCTTGGGACTTAATACGTGTTTGTGGCTGGATTGGAAGAGTTCGGTGGGGGTCCCCAACCTCCATGTCGTGGACCAGTACCTCCTGTCAGATCAGCAGCAGCATCAGATGAGAAATACGGTGCACAGTAAATGTCATGTGCTGGAATCATCCCAGCCACTCCCCACTCCAATCCGTGGAAAAACCATCTTCCATGAAACTGGTCCCTGGTGCCAAAAAGGTTGGGGACCGCTGCTCTGAGGGATGTGCAGTCCAGAAGGGGAGGCAGGAACTGTACATACCTCCAAGATGATAACAAAATTGCAAATGCTAACTGTCCATGAAAAGTAGAGATCCCAGATAATCCTTTCTGGGGGCTTCCTATTCTATTGTGCCTTCCTGAAAGAGTGAGCCCCATTCCTAAGAGGATTCAGTGTCAAAATAGCATGGTTTTAAAGCTCCAACAGCTCCAAGTTTGAATGTAGACTCTGCCATTTACTTGGTCTGTGACCTTGGGCAAGTTACGTAACTTCTCTGAGTTTAACAATGGGCTGACCCATTGTTCCATGCGGTACTGTCTGTACTGTAAAATTACTGTGAAGATTAACTCCCATCAGGTACGTAAAGCACCTGATACAGTGACTGTCGCAGAGCAGGTGACCAATTAATATCGGCACAGCATCAAGCAAGACTGACTGGTTGGTGAACTTCTCTGTATGGAAATCTGGGGCATTCTTCTGGGCACAGTTCCTCAACTGTACACAGATAATTCTGCTGAGTCTATATATTTACAGAATAATCTTAAAAGAATCATCTTAGGAGAGCCTAATGAGAGCAAAACAAACATATTACCAAGTTATTAACTACTGATGCTGTGTATAATTACTGCCTTATCAGGGTTAGTTATTTGCAGAATACGGGAAGGACACTAGCTTTTTAAAGTATGTTAATGACCAGGCTTCCACACAGAAAGTTGAAACAAAAGGCAACAAAACAGCTGGAGAAGCTGGGGTGTCCATGGTACACGCACAGTGCACACGTGAAAAACAGTCAATGAACTTTGAAATTAATCACTAACCACAAGTATTTGCGAAGCTTTTTCATGTTGACTAAGTGTAGTTACACACAATGTCGCTTCCATCAGGAAACATTCAAAATCCTCAGAATCTATTAGTACCCAAATATGTTCAAAATCTCTTTCTTTTGTTATAAATTTTTTTTTGGGGGGGAGGGGGATGCTAGAGATGACTTTTTTATACCCCAGTGAACTAGGGGGGACATTTAAATAATGTGAAAGATGATAATAGGACTTGGTGGTTATATCTAGGAAAATACTGTGTCTTTAACTGAGTTCAAGTTATTGGTAAGGACTAAGCTGATGATGATTTTTTTAAGTAATGACGGTTAAAATACATAAAGTCAAGGTAAGACTGAGTCTCTACCAGGGAAAATTTCTATCATCTGCACATTGCTTTAAATCCTAAAATGCTTGCTTTAGGAGGAATATACCTTTGTCAAATGTTTTTCTGCAAAGTACACAAACATTAAAGATGGTTTTGCACCGTTCTTTTCTTTGTGTCACAGGCCAGTGCTAGAGCCAATTTGTAAAAGAAAACCGTGGGTTTAACGCCTAATCCCTTCCCTCGTACAGGTTGTCTGGAGGCAACAGGATCTTGCAGAATGCTTCACTCTGATTCTGGCTCTGTGACCTCAAGGGGACCCAGCGCCCGGGAGTCGTTGTCCGGCTGTGCTCCTTTAGCTTTGCTCTGTTGAAGGCCTCCTGGTGCAGCAGGGCTTGTGAGCTGGCCCCACAATGCTGTGGGGCTGCAGCTGCTTTTACAGCTTCACACTAGAATACCAAATAGTTGCATCTCCCAGAACAACTCCAAGAGACTGGAGTTTGAGAACTTTCAGGGCACGGTAGTAGGAAAAGAGCTGAAACTGAGCAATAACGTTTGCTACGGGCATGGAGACCGGGACTGTTATCACCAGGGCCAACTTCTGCCAAACAGCCAAAACACTTTTCCCTAGACAAGCCTTGTCCTGGATTTTCTGAGAACATGCTATTTTCATACTCCATCCTGCCTCAGTGCCTTTGCTCCTGTCTTCATCCTTCCATGACTTTCCATCTCACTGACTCCGACTAATGTTTACAGTTTACAGCTGAACACAAGTCGCTCATTTTGGATAAAGCTGTCTTTAACCATTTTCAGCCCATGCCACAGAACTGACTGACTGATGTGTGTGTGTGAGTCTGCATGCATATACATGTATGTGTGTATGTATGTATATATATATATATATACGTGTGTGTGTATGTATGTATATGTGTGAATTTGTGTTGTTGTTTAGTTGCTAAGTCATGTCCAACTCATTTGCAACCCCATGAGCTGCAGCCCAAAGGCTCCTCTGTCCATGGGAATCCCCAGGTGAGAATACTAGAGTGGGTTGACATTTCCTTCTCCAGGGAATTTTCCTGGCTCAGGGATGGAACCTATACTTCCTGAATTGGCAGGTGGACGCTTTACCACGGAGGTACCTGGGAAGCCCCGACCCCCTGCCACACACACATGGGCATGCTGCCTCTGCATCTGCTCTCTCTCCTCAGTGACAGTGAAAATCCATTAGGGCTGAACCCACTTCTACTATCTATTACCACAGGCACACTGCTAAGTAGGCCCAGAGCTAAAAATCAGGGTGTGTAAACTATGAAGTTCGACCTCTTTAAGAGCCAACAATAAAATTACCTGGTAGAGGATGTGCTGGGTAAAGACCTCCTCATTGCTCCTGGACTCATGCTGTAGTATGAAGAACTTTCTAAATCTGAGAGAGAAAAATTGGGACCAGTTCCTGCAGCTATTGGTGCTAGAATTAAAAAAAAAAAGAAAGAAATATCAGGTAAGGTCTGTGAATAAAAGATCAATAAGAGCACATTTCAGTGTTACATTTAACACATTTTATATTTGAATTTATATGGTTAGCTTATCCAAAATGATCAGTAATGAACTCAGACCTTAAAAGAACACTGACAATAAAAATCCTCTGCATCAGAAGGACATATATTTTTTATAACATACATTTCATCTTTCCTCTTTTTTTGTAATGGTAAATTATCACTAAGGTTGCCATATTTCTGGATGCTTCTAACAAAAATACCTTCACATTTTGGTCTGCTACTTTTCTTGAATGACCAGTCAAGGCACTCCCTGGGTTTTTCTAGCTTTGATCCTGATAGCTTCCACACATCTGTATTTTGGCATTAGTTCTGAATGGCAAATTCATCTTTTGCAGGTCACCCAATCCCAATTTCATGCAACGAGAATGTGTGATTTCCCCTTACTCCCAATCACCTCAGCACCCTGCATACATCTTGACTGTCTGTCCCACCTCCCAGTTTAAGGCACGGTCCTCAAACTGTGGTCCCTGAGTGATAATTTTTGTAGATAAAGTTGTACTGGAATAGCCACACCCCTTCATCTACATATCATCTCTGCTTCCACACTGCAAGAGCAGAGTAGCTGTGAGAGAGCCCATATGGTTCGCTATGCTGAAAATATTTATATAGGAAAATTTGTCGACCTCTGATTCATGGGACTGTTAAAAATAACTTTGACTACACATGATTTTCAGGGCTGACCCTTGTGTGAGATGTGATTCTCTGCATTTTTTGTATGTCCTGGAGTCTCTAGATATCCTGTTTACAGGAGTAGCTTAATAAATATTTTAAAATGAATAAATAACATCTACCAATCTTAAAAAATTGTAAAATTCTGTGTAAAATCAGTGGTGTAATTATATACATGCAAGTAATCTGTTCTTTTGGAAGATTATACAAGGCGGGAATAATAGATGTATTTTTTTTCTTTATCAAGGCATTAGTTTGAGAGTTTTAAAGCCCATAGAAGTGGATATATATATATATATATAAATTAAATAGAGGCTCATATCCATAAGAAGAAAGGATAATTAGGAAAATCATGAATCAGGGACTTTCGCTCTTTCAACCAATGATTACTGAGAGTCTGCTACTGCCAAGAATTATGCTGGGCAAGAAAGACACTTAAATGAATGACATGGTCCCTACCCTGATACAGCTCTAGAGAGTTAGGCTGACAGATTAATTTCAATACAGTATGATAAGTCCTTTGCTAGAGTTATTCCTAAATAGATACGGCTGCATAGAAGTGGATATCTAACTCAGCCGAGGGATAAGAGGTTCAAGGGAGTAAAAGGGCCTCAGCAAATGTGAGGTCTGGGAAGAAAGTTAAAAGGACAAGTAGGATTTATCTCTTAGAGGAATGGAGGCTTTCTAGGTAGAGGGAATAGCACTTATAGCAGGTAAGAGAACATAAAATGTGTATTGGGTTATGATAACTTGGTATGATATATTAATAATACATGGGGAAAGAGGGGAGATTTAAGGTTAGGTTGTAAAGAACTCGCTTGCCAATGCAAGAGATATGGGTTCAATCCTTGGGTCAGAAAGATCCCCTGGAAAAGGAAATGGCAATCCACTCCAGTAGTCTTGCCTGGGCAATCCCATGGACAGAGGAGCCTGGTGGGCTACAGTTCATGGGGTTGCAAATGAGTCAGACATGACTTAGCAACTGAAGGAAAACAATAACAATATGAAGGGCAGGTAGATTTCTTTAAGGAATATGAAATTGAGTTCAGTCAGTTCTCAAGTTTACAAGCTATCAAGCTCTTATCACACTCCACTATAACGGGGCTGCTGGGGTTATGCTGCTAGTACCTAATATAACCCCTCACACTAGGAGGCAGTCGGGAAGCGCTGGTCAATGTAATTCGATTGTTAGTCAAAGGGAGACCGACAGAGCACAGGAATGCTTATTGTCAACTCTGTGCTTATAAGCTAGACACGCCACCTGTCAGGAGGGTAAGTATGGGGTAGGGCAGCAGAAGAATATAATCAATGAGACCAGGGAGACCAGTCCAGTCATTTAAATCAGAGAAGATGGGGCACGGTCCCAGGGATAGAAAGGAGGAACCCAGAGACAGCTGTTTAGGAGCTGAAAGTGACAACTTGTATTGACTTCTAGGGTGTGGTGATGGCGGAAAAGGAGGGATACAGGATAATTCCCAGGACAGAGGCTTGGAAAACTGGGGGGATTGTGAAGCCATAATAAAACTATGGCATTAAGAAACAGTATGAGGGGCAAAGCAATTTCTAAAATAAACACTTAGTTGTTTGAGAATGGCAATGGCTAGACCTTAATCACAACTATCATTATATAAAAATAGTCACTGCTAAGAAATAGAAAATACTGAAATTCATATAGACTTTCTGAAATTCAAACACATCTCTCAATGACAGGCTCTAATCTAGGAAGGTCTTTACGTCAAAAACAAATGGTTAGGCTTGACAATGAGTGTAAACAGAATTCTAATGAATAATTTTGCTAGTCATTCCCTAATTTGCTTTTTATATCAAACTTATTTGCATAATTTCCCCTTTGATTTCATAATACTTTATGCCTTAAATAGGCCATGGGGTGCCAAGGATTGCTGTAATGGGGGTGTGGGTCACCCATGACCCCTCTTAGCAGCCTGGCATATAATAGGTGGGTTTTTGTTTTGTTTTGTTTTTAAATTTGTTTGGCCACACTGGGTCTTGGTTGTGGCATACGAGTTCTTCCATCATTCCTTGCAGCATGCAGCATCTTTTTCAGTTGCAGCATTCGAACTCTTAGTTGTGGCATGCAGGATACAGTCCCCTGACCAGGGATCGAATCCTCCCCTTGCCTTGGGAGTGCAAAGTCTTAGCTACTGGACCACCAGGGAAGTCCCTTAATATGTGCTTACAGTTTGTGCCTTAGAGATGGGGCTGAGAGACTGGCATCTCCTGTTCACTAAAAAAGAGGATAAACTGGAGCCCATTATCCAGAGTGAAGTAAGCCAGAAGCAAAAACAACAATACAGTATATTAACACATATATATGGAATTTAGAAAGACGGTAACGAGAACCCAACATGCGAGACAGCAAAAGGAACGCAGATGTATAGAATAGACTCGTGGACTCTGTGGATGAGGGTAAGGGTGGGATGATGTGGGAGAATGGCATTGAAACATGTTAAGTATCATATGTCTAATCAATTGCCAGCCCAGGATTGATGCTCGGGGCTGGTGCAGTGAGATTTCCAAGGGGGAGGGAGGAGGGAGGGGGGTTCTGGAGGGGGAGCATATGTAAACCCATGGTGATATCATGACATTGTATGGCAAAAACAATAAAAAAATAAAAAATAAATAAATAAAATTTAAAAAAAAAAGAGGATAAGGCTAATCTGTATCATGGCATCTCCTGTTAACTAAAAAGAAGGACAAGGCTGGATTTGGATTTCGTTCACAAGTTTCAGGATGAGGTTGAGGCTTCAGCTGGATGGAGCACTGTAGAAACTGCATGACCTCACTCCTTCCTCTTGGAAGGAAACACAGAGCAAAATATAAGGAAGATGGACTTGACTCAACGAGAGAAGTCTGAGGCCCTCTATCTGCTGGTGAACATCCAGTTGCTCTTACATTTAACACTTTATCATGCTCTAGGGCTTCCCGGGTGGCGCTAGTGGTAAAGAACCCACCTGCCAATGCAGAAGACATAACAGACGTGGATTCCATCCCTGAACTGGCAAGATCCCCTGGAGAAAGGAATGGCAATCCACTCCAGTATTCTTGCCTGGAGAATTCCATGGCCAGAGGAGCCTGGTGGGCGGTACGGATTCTAATCCATAGGGTCACAGAGAGTTGGACATGACCGAGGTGATTTAGAATGCATACAACACTATCATGTTCTATGCTAGAAAATGTATTTTGCCTTGACTACATTTTTAAAATGTCAAAGGAGCCAGAATAGGTGAAGGAAGAATACTCGTGTGCATACGATGTGTCCACTTCTCAGAGAGAATAAAAACATAGCTACGCCCACAGAAATGGTCCTTGCCTGGCCTGTGTGTGTCCTTCCTGTGAGCCGCTGGGGACACTGGAGCTGTAATCTGACAACACTGGGGGTCCTGGCAGCATGGGGCACCTCCCATAGCACCTACTGATTTCTGGTGAATAACACCAGTGGGCAAACTGGTGGGCAAACATCAGTGGACAAACTGATTACATACGTCTTGAGTTTTAAAACCTCACTAAATTTCTGAAATGAGACTGGGTTTCACACCTAGGTTACATAACCCTAATAACTCACAGATCTAAATACTGCTTTCTTCAAAAGAGTCTTGTAAAGAAACATTGTCCGGTCCTGTCTGTGTGTATGTTTGGCATGCCCGTCAGCTTATTGGAGTGGATTCTGATTCAGTGAGACAGCCAAAGAGGAAGGCTTTTTTATATCTGAGGGTAGAGGTCACGGTCAAATGTCATTGCAATGTACCGGGTGTTCTTGGCGCCTCTAATCTGGAGAACAGGAAGAGTCTCGCCAAGTCACTAACAATCCAAAAGGCGGGCTTTTGGTAGGCTTTTCTGAGTACCTGGGAGTTCATGTTTTGAGAAGCACTTTTTTTTTTTATCATACCTAACTTAAATCTTAAACAGTCTTTTCAGGAAAAGTACATTTTCTAGATGAGGCGAACTAAGCCCTGGAGTGAGGTTAAATCACTTGTCCTGGATCACATAAAGGCAAAGAGAGACAGCCAGGATTAAAATTCAAGGATGTCTAACCTCAAAATCTGGGCTTTTTCTGCCGTACCACCCTGAATTTCATGTACAATATTGGTCTTAAACTTGAGATAATGAAAGGGTATATATTGTATCTGCCCCCACAGGGTATATAACCTAGTGAAATAATAAAAAAAAAAATTATACCTGAATATCTAATGCAAGGCTGAATGTGTTAAATCTCACAGGGGAAATGAATAGAATGAGTTAGGGAGGTTCACAGGAGTAACAGATCTCATTGGCTTGTGGGATCAGAAAGAGGGCTGACTCCAGGAAGAACGAGGGCTTAAGCTGGACTCTCCAGGCAGGTGAGGGTTTAAAGAGGCCCAGAGGACATAGGAGACGGTTCCCAGGCCAAAGGGAGTATGTAACGTAAGCTTGGAGGTAGGAGGGAAGAGAGTGATCTGTGGGGTCCATGACATTTTCTGAGCATGGGAGTGACAGAATAACTTGAATCTGAGGAACGTTGCCTAGCGCAGGCTTCCCAGGTGACTCAGTGGTAAGGAACCTGCCTGCCAGTGCAGGAGATGCAGGAGAGGTGAGTTCATTTCGTGGGTTGGGAAGATCCCTTGGATGAGGAAATGGCAGCCCACTCCAGTATTCTTGCCTGGGAAATTCCATGGACAGGGGAGCCTGGCGGGCTACGGTCCATGAGGTCACAAAGAGTTGGACATGACTGAGTGTTCATGAATGAGGAATATTAGTACAGCAACAGCATACGGATTGAACACTGGGTGACTACAACTCTGCAGGTGGGGAAATCAGTTGATAGGTTGATTTGGCAGTCCTGGCAAAAGGGAATGGAGACCTAAACTATGCTGTCAAGGACGAAAATAAAAATTTCACAGTTGGTATCTGTCACCTCTTCCAGGATAGTGAATAGGTATAAAAAGCAAGTTGCTAATCATACACAATGAAAGGGCATAAATAAGCAAATAATCATATTATTCTCATGAATATAAAATATCAAAAAGATATATATAAAATGAAATGTGCTAATGATGGTATTATGTCCTTATTGCAAATCAGGGAAATGCATCTGCCCAGGATGTCAAGCTGGGCTTCTGAAGCTAACGACTAACTGCTTGCTGGTATAGTATAGAGATTATGGCCGCTGCCAATCAAATACAGGGATGTTGAGGAAGGACTGGACCAGCCACAACACTTCCTCTCTGCTCCGTATATTGTGAAACTGATTTTTCTCCATGTGTGCTTGACCATAGGCTTCATCATTTTTCATCTCTTATTAATATATGAAATTTTCTACCCAACTAGGTTGAGTGCAACTTAAGCTCTGTAAGGACAGACATCCCAGGGCATAGCAAAAGTGCTGGTCAGGGCCTCAGAGAGACTGTTTATAGAGTCTAGCTCTGCCAATAACCACCATAGGAACTTGGTTACGTCACTTAAGCTCTTTGGACTTCATAAAGCTAATAATAATTGTAACAAACACGAAAGCCCCCTGCCACTGCCACGAGCACCATTCACACCACTGACACGGTCGCCATCACGACAACGAGGCTGATTTGGGCAGACACTGGCTAAGAGCTCTGAGCGCCTCATCCTGTTTAACCCTCACAACACCACTAGGGAGGGTGGGGGCCTGAGGAGGGCCATGGAGTTGGAGGGTTATACCAGGAGGCCTTTAATCCTACAGATCCCACAGTCTCTTTTATACCCCAAACAGCTGCGGATCAATAAATATGTTTTGAATTAAGAAGAGTAAATATCCATTCTCTCCATTTGCACCCCCTCCCCGCAAACTTTGAGGGGTGCAAACTGCCACTTTGAAATCTGTAAATACACATCAATGGTGAGACGGGGCTTCTCATGCCTCTTAATCAGCACTGTGATTAGTCCAACCTAAAGCATTTGTGGATTTTTGCTCCACTGAGGAGTTTTCCTCAAAAGGTTAACTTTGGGGAATTGTCTCTTCAATTTTATTCCTAAGTTATCCATGCCCCTGCCCCCACCCTTCTTTCCTGTCATCTGTAGAATGTGTCATTTCTTAATAAATGGTCTGCTATTAAGGAATCATTACAGTAATGTGGGCTACTGGAAGAAAGGGACTACTTTAGTAGCCAACCCTCTTAATGACCTGCTCTTCAGTACACATTAGTAGTTGGATAAGGTTGTGGTTATTGAACTTCTGCCATCCACCAGAGACAATCAGCTTAGGCTTGCATTGTTGGAAAGAGAGGATGATGGAGAAAAAAAAAATTCCTATCCAAAATTTCAAGCTGCTCTGCCTGGGAGATGACAGGGCACTGGGTTTACAATTTGTTTAATGGGAATCAGCGGGGAGTACTACCTAAGTGACGAGTGTGGCCCATCTATGGTTAAAAGCACTTCTTCTCTGAGAGGCTGCATTCGGTTGTCGTTCGGTCACTCGGTCATGTTTGACTTTTTGCAACCCCATGGACTATAGCATGCCAGGCTTCCCTGTGCTTCACTATCTCCTGGAGTTTGTTCAAACTCATGCCCTTTGAGTTGGTGATGCCATTCAACCATCTCATCCTCTTCTTCTCCTGCCCGCAATCTTTCCCAGCATCAGGGTCTTTCCCAAGGAGTCGGCTCTTCACATCAGGTGGCCAAAGTATTGGAGCTTCAGCTCCAGCATTAGTCCTTCTGAGGAATATTCAGGATTGATTTCCTTTAGGATTGACTAATTTGATCTCCTTGCTGTCCAAGGGACTCTTAAGAGTCTTCTCCAACACCACAGTTCAAAAGCATCAGTTCTCCAGCACTCAACCTTCTTTATGGTCCAACTCTCACATCCATACATGACTACTGAAAAAACCATAGCTTTGACTAGATGGACCTTTGTCAGCAAAGTAATGTCTCTGCTTTTTAATATGCTGTCTAGGTTTGTCATAGCTTTTCCTCCAAGGAGCAAGCAGCTTTTAATTTTGTGGCTATAGTCATGGTGCATGGTGATTTTGGAGTCCAAGAAAATAAAATCTGTGGCTGTTTCCACTTTTTCCTCATCTATTTGCCATGAAGTGATAGGACTGGATGCCATGATCTCAGTTTTTTGAATCTTGAGTTTTAAGCCAGCTTAAAACTTCTCCTCTTTCACCCTCATCAAGAGGCTCTTTAGTTCCTCTTCGCCTTCTGCCATTAGAGCAGTGTCATCTGCATAACTGAGGTTGTCGTTCACCAAATATTCATGGAGCAACTCTAATGTGCCAGGTGCTGCTCTAGGTGCTTGAAATCCATCGGTGGACAAGATACATTAAAAACCCTTGTCCTGGTGTGTTTACATTTTAAAGGTTAAAAAATCACAGCTGGCCTTCCCTCAAATCTGCATGACAACTAAAGAAGATGGAATAATGGCCAATAGGTATCCCCCAAGAAAGACTATGAAGATTTAGTAGTGGATTTCCAACTTCTAAAATAACTACTGAAAGAAAAGGGAGGTACATTTCTCTCTAGAGTACAGACTCTGATATACCTCACTGAGACTTTGTGAACTTGTACTTTAAGACTAGAGGGGCAAAAAAAGTCCAACCACAGCACAGAGTTCTGAGAGCCCAGCACAATTAGTGTTGTTTTGCATGCCAGTGGCAAGGATCTTGCGAGAAAGTCCATGTCACAGGCACAAAGAAGTGACCATGGGAAAACACTTGGTCTTCTTTCTATCAAAGGCACAGTTGTAAACGTTCAATGCTATGAAAATGCAAGCAAATCTGGAATCATCGTTAAAGGGAATTAACTTGGAAAGTAATTTATGGCAAGAAAATTCAACTCCTTTGTTATCTTCCTTTTACCATAATATGCTTCCTGAACACTGCCTATGAGAAAGGGCTTTTAGAAAGAAAAAATAAGTATAGTAAAATTAACTCATTTTATCAATTTGTGCTCTCGGCCAGAGTTTCCTGACTGTGGCTACGAGGGGCTGTAAAACTGATGAATTTGCATGGAAAAAGAAACCAGTGTAAGTAATTTGTGTAAGAGGGGACACGGACACAGGCTGCTATAATTCAGACTCCCTGCAGACAGCAGACTGCTGCAGTGTGGGCAGGATGGGTTAGAAAAATGACCACACCGCAGTCAGTTTGACCTGAATGGGAATCAATCATAAAGGTGCTTTCTCTGCAGCTTCAACACCACAGTCTTCAGCAACTCCTTTGCCAAGCAGATTTCTGGTCTGTAAACCATGTGATGACCTCCTTTCCCCTTTCTTCCATTCTGAAAGACCTGGCCAATGAAGGCTGGGAGTGTGTTTTTCCAGAATGGAACATAAAGGAGAGGCACTGAACTAAAACAAGGGTTTCCCTCTATGCGAAAACGAACTTCCTTGCTATTATAAGATTGAAGCAGTTTTTTATGAAATGAAGTATTAAGTGCCAAAAGCCAGCAGAATGTTTTAACCCTCTCAAAGGCATCGCTAACACAGAGCACCATTTTCACACATTCATGTTTTGAGTACCCAAGGTAAGGAATATGTGTGCTTGGAGTGGCAAGGAGGTAAACAGAGAAATTTTTATTTCTAAAATTTTTTTTTCTTTTACTAAAATAAGAACCATTCACTGATACCCTCCTTCCTCCCCACTATGAGCCAGGAAGATGGTTCATCTTTGATAGATATTTATTAGGAGTTCAATGTGTAAATAAAGCATATTCAGGAACTTTATTGACCATCTTGGGTCTCAATAAACTATATCTACTCAATAAAGGAAAGGACTGTCTGCTACTTATTTCTGTATTCTACGCACACAGTGACCGATGCTTCATACATTCACATACAACAGATGATTACTGAGTTGAACTAAAATTATATGAGCTTGTTAATGAAGAATGGTGAGGAACTAGTATTTACCAAGCATTTATTATGTGCTAGGCAATGGAATAGGTGTTTTGTCCAAATTACCTAATTTCATCCTTGCATGGGGACATGGAATGTGTATCTGTATTTATTCTCATTGACAAGTAAGAAAATGAGCTGTGTGGTTAAGTAGCAAGATCAGGATCACACAGCTAAACGTGTGACAGAGCAGGGACTTGAGCTCAGGTATCTAGATACCTGCCAAAGAAACAGAGGTGAAACACACATTTCTCGTTGTCTTTCCTTCATCACTGGTTACTGGAGAGATGAATTTAATAAGATTTAAATAGAAAAATATTTATCATCCACCACATAACTGGCAAAATGACTGTCTTATCCTCCCCCTTCTCACTTTCTTTTTAGAGTTCTGAGTGTCAGGCAGTGCCTTCACCGAGTGAAGAGCCAGAAACATGGTCCAGCTGAGCAACCCTCAGTGGGGCTAGTGATGCTGACGGGTCTCTTGCATTTGTGGCTTCTGCCTTTGGGACTGACATTGATTATTTGCATTTTAGAGTATCATCTCATTATAGCTTTTGGTTGAGGTCAAACGTGGTACCCGTTTAGTATACGATACCGCCTGGGCCATGGGATTAAGTCTTTTCTGACAGGGGATGGATATGATGGCCTAAGAGGTCTTCTCACACAATGATCTATAAACCAGGGATGGGCTTCTAAACATAAGCCTCTTAACCAAGAGTGCACTGGGACCATCTGACTATTAGCTGTTAGGAAACCACACTATGTCAACAGAGACCCATCCCTACAACCTACAAATCCGGCCAACTCCAACAATTCTCAATATTTTCAGCAAGACCTGTTTAGTTTTTTTTCCTCTGCCATCTATTGAAAAATTCTGGGTGCTATTATGTCCTCATATCAATCACTTATTGGATTAAATCAGTTCCCAGTATCTGACCTAAAATGTGGCTTTTCTGAGTGTGATTCCTTTGTCCTTGACATGCCTATAGTGTCATCAGCAACGGTCCCTACAATCAGCAACAGTTAGTGAGGACACTATATTCCAACAAAAATCTCAATATAGTGTTTGAAGTCTTATTGTGGGGTAATATAAGAATTCTGTCAGGCTTTTTGAAATCCCCAAAGCGTCTTTTAGTTTCCTAAATGTTACCGATTGAATATGAATATCTGCTCTGTAAAAACTGAGGCTTATGAGTGCATACATAAAGATTTACTAAAAACTACATTGGCAGAAATGACCTCCAGCATGCTGGGATTTTTATGTCCATAAAGTAAGAGAAAGTGAAATTTTCAAACACTATAAAACCAAATACTTTTCAAACCTGAAAAAACCCACAGTATGGCTGGCCACTTAAAAAGTTGTTAACATGTCAAGTGTTTAGATTGAGAATTTTTAAATATCTTGCTATCCATTCAAAGCCCTGGAAGAGAAATTTCCAGGATAAGATAGAAACATAGGCTTTGGCTGAAAGCTTGGGGAATAAAAATTTTTTTGGATTCCTAAAGTAGACAAATTAGATCTAGTATTGGCATGATCTTATTCTATCAGAATTACTAACTCTGAAGGGGTCACTGGAATAGTCCTTGTAATAAACTGATTTTTAGAACATGAATTCTGTAACCAGTCCCTGTTAATTTATACACACACACACACTCAGCACATACACACACACATTTTAAATTACTTTACTGATAGTATGGTTAGCTTAAAGATCAACTTTGAGTGAAAGATGAGAGACAGAATCCCTGTTCAATAATAATCAAAGTAGTTACCATTGCTGAACATCTACTATGAGCTAGACGCTTGACATTTTCCACTTTATCCTTAAAACACTCCTGAAGGGGGTTTCTATTTCCATTTCTCAGACATAGGCCCAGCACACAACTGGTACTTGATAAATCTTTGCTGATTGAATAAACGATGGTTACCTATGAGGAGAACACAGCTGAGAGGGGTTCAATGTTGCCCAAAGTCATCTAGCAGAGCCAGGTTACCTATTATCTCTATAACTATTTTATAATACTGCAATGCCATCTTGCATAGGATTTTATGTAAAGAAAGAATTACTTAGAGAAGATGATAAATAGATGAACAGATGAGATCATAACAAAACAGTGTGTACATCAAGGTGTTAAGTGTTTTGCTTTTCCCTGAGTCAAAGCTTGACAATAAAAATATTCACAGTCTGGCAAATTTAGCAGAAGATTCAGCTAAAAAAAGAAAATAAGAGGCTGTCTAAATCTTGCCATAAGAACTCACTGCTTCAACCAGGAAGACTGTAGGGGTATGTGTGTGTAACACACCCTCCGTGCACAGCACTGATTGATGGGTCTGCTGATGTCATGAGCTTGTTCTTATCGTAGCTCTAATTTCAGCTGAGATGGTGATCCTAACACACTGCCAGAGCACACAACACAGGGTATACACACATTTCAATTTGTAGGTAAGGGTGGGAACACTTTTTTACTTTATGTGGCTCTTTCTCAAGTGGGTGAGGAGAGTAGGACAGGGAAAAACGATCATGTTTGCCCACACATAGTGTGAGCCAGGATTCAGAAGAATGAGTGTTTGATGAAAATTTCTATTACTGCCAGTTCATTCCATTTGTTGCCAGCCTTACTGTCCAAATATTCACCCCAGATATGTCAAGAAAATTAAAAGAAAAAATTTGTACAACAAAACATCCTTCTGAACTAACTCAATTTCAGTATTTATTTTGAAAATTTATTGAATTATAGTAGAGGAAACCCACTAAATTAAGCCAGTAAGACTGTTATTTTTTTCTTCCAAAGAATATGGCAATATTTATTACTTTATCTCTCTATGAGGGGCTGATTGAAACTAGAAAATAAAACATTTGCCATGTCATAATATATTCAGAATAAGGTGGCTTTGACAGGCAAAGTGAAAAACACACACAGGGCCAATCAGTATTTTCTACTTCATAATGCAACAGATTTTCTTGAAAAACTGCACTTTGGACATGGCATCATGATTTTTTTTAAGGGAACTCCCACTCTTTGGTGTGCTGCTCATGATCCCCTTACTCTGGAAGAGGTGCCATTGACTTCTAGAGATAGAAAATGTGTGATGTTCATTTTAAAATTACTAGTAGAGCCTGCTATTGACCATCTAATTATGCTGAGTTCCATTTATAAACATAGCTAACCACTAAGTTTATGGAGACTTTTTGTGCTGCTTTAATAGGATATTGATCGAGAGCATAGTTTGAGTGGACTGCCATTGAATTGTGTAATGGCAAACAAGAAGCAAGGTCACAGCCACTGTTCATGCTAGGGCTGCAGTCTATTTTTTATTATAATCTTTCTGGTTCTTCCTTTAATGCTCAAGCCCAAATGGCTTCTTTCAAAAGAAGAACTTGCGTAAGAATATAACCTTATTTTTAAAAATAGTTTCCATGCCGTGATCAAAGGTGAACCAACAGGCCACTTGTTCACCTTTGAACAAGTCTCATATCTACTCCACTTTAATGAAGACCTAAAATCCAGCAAATATTTAAAATGGCATCCCCGAAGGACGAGGACATTCGGACTCTCTTATCCTACAGTAATTTCTTCATGAGTCCTTCTTCGCAAGAACATGTTGTCATTTTCAAGTTTGGGCTTGTCCCTGTCAAAGAGATTCATTTCCTCGCTGCACCTTGGAGGCGAGTTAGTTCTGTTGTAGGAGCTCCATCGTGGCAGGTTAGACTGTGACCAAAAGAGCCTCTACTAAACTGCTGGCCAGAAAACCAAGGGTGTGGCTGTGGGTTCCCCAGAGCCGCACAAAGGACCTAGAGACTTAAAAGAGAACTTGACGAACGAACTGTAGGTTAGCTCTTCAACGCTTCCCGTGTGAGAATCCAGAAGCGTGCACACGTCCAAGGCAGCAAACAGCCACTAGGGTGCCACCTCAAGCCAGGCTGAGCGGATGCCTTTCTCCATTCACTCCTCCTCTCCACTGACAGACACCTCGGGAACTCGGTAGCCACCCACGAGCCTGGCTTTGTGGCAGAGCCAGGACGGTTCGGCTGCCGGATTTTAACAGACTCTGCAGCAGTGCAACGGGAACCCCAAATCAGTCTGGGTAACTGAGAGTGGTTTTCACACCCAAAGACTCTCAGGCTGGCCACAGTGAACTGAGAACCCTGGCTTTTCAAAATTCCAGGGCTGTGAAGTCATCCCCAGCCACGAAGTTTACTTAACCCTTGCAGCCGGCTCGGGTGTACAAACCACGGCTAGAAAATTAGAACCCGTCAGGCCAGAGTCACAATGGCCTGTGTGTATTTGCGGTTTTCCTCTTTTCCCAGTGAAGTATTTAAGGTTTCAGAGTCACTCCACCAACTTCAAGTAAGAGAGTCAGCACTTTAGAAGGAAATGGGCAGAAGGAGTGGATTTTTTTTTTTCAGGAGGATTTTCTGGGTTCACACCAGGAAGAATATCTGACAGCCTCAAAGCACTCACTCTGAGGAAAACATTGGTGCCAAATAAACAAGAGAGGGTGCTGACAGAGAGCGCTATCTGAGCGGCATCATTCAGCCGCTAGTGGAGTGGGCTCTCTTTGTAGCAACTTCATGCGAGACAGACCCATCTGAAAATGCTTCTAGAAGGCTTTGTTTGAAAATGCAGCATCATGTCAGAGCCATTTCAACAGATGGTTCCTGTCTCTTTCCTCACAGTATTATGCTAAAACAACTTCAGTGATTCTGAGCCTCATTGTTAGCACTTGTAAACCCCCTCCCCCAGAGCAGAGAAGACTTCTCCCTTCTCTCTGGCAGAGTGTCTAGTGGTCTGTATTCCACACTCCCTCCCCCAGAACAAAGTAATAAATAACCAGAACTACTTTCAGATGGTCAGAGCACAGGGAGGGAAAAGGTAGGAAAAGCATGACTGTACATTTACTTTTATGCTACAGAACTTGCATAAGAGAAACAGAACTATCCTTTCTTGCCTTTCATGGACTCCGGATGATGCAAAAAACTAAAAGGTAGGTACATCGCGGGCAGGCTTCCCTTGTAGCTCGGATGGTATAGAATCTGCCTGCAATGCAGGAGACCTGGGTTCTATCCTTTGGTCGGGAAGATCCCCTGGAGAAGGAAATGGCTACCAGCTCCAGTATTCTTGCCTAGAGAATCCCATGGACAGAGGAGCCTGGTGGGCTACAGTCCATGGGGGCGCAAAGAGTCAGACACGATTGAGCGCCTAGCATGCACACACACACATACACACATAGAGTGGGTAAGGTAAGAGGGGAATTGCTGGGAGGCAGCAGCAGGAGCCTCTGATTCCAACAGGTGTGTGCAAGTGAGATGGATAATTAAATGGTGTGCAACCTTGTCACTTGACCCTCATCTCTGAATGTGCAAGGCTAAGCTGGCAGCCTTTCCTTGAGTTCCTCTGCCACTGCCACCCTGTAGTAACGTGATTATAATCAACACACTTAGCACATAGCTATTTCAGTGAGTCCTCATGAGGAAACACTGAAATAGCATCTCCCTCCTCTATTAAGTTTAAAAGGAGGAAAACTAAAAACAGAAGCTAACTGGAAACCTGGGGAATGTCAATATTCGTTTAGCAAATTTAAAAATTAAATTCAAAAGATCCAGAGAGAGGAAACATTTTCAAGCTAAGGCCACCATCAGTATGAACATCTGGGACCATGTATGTGGTTACAGATAGTGGTGACTGGGGGGACTGGATGGGGCTGGGATAGACAGGAGGAAGATAAGAACTGGGCAACACAATGGAAGAAATTTTAAGACAGTGAGGACATTAGAAACTTTTACCTTTTACATCCAGGTAAAAGGCTAAACTATAGAAAGAGTAAAGGGATCCCTGGTTGGGGAAGTGGGAAGTACAGGTGATTTGTAAAGAAGTGAGGCTGTTCTATAATGATGGACGCTCTTGTCAAAACACACAGAATGTGAAACACAAAGAAAGAACAATAATATAAACTACAAACTTGAGTTAATAATAATACATCAGTGTTGGCCCATCAATTAAAATGAATGTACCACGCTAACAAATGATATTAATAAGAGAAGAAATTGGAGAGGAAGCTATATTGAAATTCTTTATGTTCTGTTAATCTAAAACTATAAACTTAAACTTCTCTAAAGTCTATTCATTAAAAAGAAAAAATCAAACCTGAAAACAAATCCAGGAAAAAACTGTAATTAAGTACTTTACTTGTTTTGGTCTACCCAAAAATCATTTTAATTTTTTAACACATAAATTAATAATTGAAAAGTGTATCAACTCTAACAAGCAATTATAATTTAGTAGAAGTACAGAATCTTTGATTGTTTGCTTCTATAATAGTTATAGGAGTGTGTGTGTTAGTCGCTCTTTGCTACCCTACGGACTGTAGCCTACCAGGCTCCTCTGTCCATGGAATTTCCCAGGCAAGAATACTGGAATAGGTTGCCATTCCCTTCTCCAGGGAATCTTCCCAACCCAGGGATCTAACCTGGGTCTCCTGCTTTGGCAGGTGGATTCTTTACCACTGAGCCACCAGGGAAGCCCTACAGACACAGGACAGGTCATGACCAAAATGTCTGCAGGCAGTTGAGTACAGGAAAATGAAAAGAGCAAATTTCTGAACTTTGAGCATCACCGATTCCTTCATCTATAAAAAGGGACAATAACAGCAACCATGGGAGGACTGAATGATGTCTAGCACAAGGCCTGGTACTTGGTACTTGATAAACTCTAGTTACTATAATTTTTCATATTAGTTTAGCATCATGCTCCTTCTAGGACTAACATCATGCATGAAATCAACTTTCATGCCAGTTAGCTTATTTCTGTCTCAGGGTTGCAAATGTACCCTGGCCCCAGTTATCAGGAAAAAGTGTCCACTGTAGCATTTAAATGGGTGCTTAGCATCTCTACTGTGGGGAAGGGGGCAACACTGTAAGGAATGGTTAAGGATGTTGACCCCATCATGTGACCTGAATGTTTAGTCTTTCAGGACAGCGTATGGGTGAGGAAGCATGAGTGGGGATCCTGCCCCCAGCAGCCAAGGCCATCTTGAGACACAGACCCTGACAAACCTGGATTATAGATCTGCAGGAGGGAGGGGGCTCTGCACGGCACTTCGGCCTGAAGCCACAGTTTCGCTGACAGAGCCCAGTCCTACTCTTGCCAAACAGTTTCAGTCAGCACGAGGCCATGTGTGAGTGAATCCTAGAGCGATTACACAGCGGAGTGCAGAGTCGAAAAGCATTTGGGAGCCGAAGGCTGCCCAGGATGCCAGGCATCAGCAACACAACCCTCTACACAGAGACAGGAAGCAAACCAGGCCCCTCTGCAGATCCCACGTGCGGTCCAACCACAGCGCCCCCGGCAATCCTGAAGGCAGATTGAGAATTTCCTTGGCAACCGTGTGGGGCAGACTGAATGGGAGTCTAGCCAAGATGGGCCCCGAGAAGCCTCGGGGTGTAACAGACTAAAGGACACAGAGAGCGTGGAAGAAGGCTGCAATTCTGAGGATGGTGAGCAGTGTGGGCCTGGGCCTGCAAAGGCCTGGGTCTTAGGGTGCTGACAGTAACGAAGGCTTAAAAGGATGCACAGCAGCCAGGGTAGACTACAAAAGGTCTTGGGCATCAATCTTAAAAGGGTTTTCTTTTCACTCATTAAGGCTAAGGTGATATCCCATAAGGGATCTATGAATGAATGTATGTCCCAGTAATGCCATTAGGACAGTTACACTCTTATACACATACTCTACATTACTATTAAAATTTTAAGAAAAAAGCAGGATGATGATCACCTTTTAAAAATCTAAAAATGTAAAAAATATACATATGAATGTGCTATCATTTGTCAATGGCTAATCAGCTGTGCTGTGGCAGCAATATGCCCTCCAAGCTAACAAGACAATCTCGTCTCCAGCTCGCCGTCGGTACTCCTAGGACGCTTCATCATACAGCAGCAACTTCTCCATTCCAAGTCATGAACCTGCTCCTCATAATGCGTCATTCTCGAGGTTTCCAACATCCCTACACCAGAACATTCCAGCATTAACCAAGGACTCCTGGTGCTCGAGTTCTAACACCAACCACGGTTACCGTCTTGCTGTTTCCCCATCTAGTCTCCGGTTGCAGATTTCTCCAGTTCCTTTGGGCTAGTCTAAAAGCACAGATTCTAGCACTACACAGATTTAACCTTGTGCCCACTTGTTTGACTTTGGATAAATGACTTAACTAGATCCTTAATTTAACTCATGTGTAAAAATGAGAGTAATATCCTAACTGACATGTCTATTGCAAGGATTAATTTTATGTAAAATACATGGAAACCTATGCTTATCAAATTCCCTTTCCCTCTACCCCTGTATTCCCTGCCCATATCTTGTATCCCAGTTTCTGGACTTTTAAGAAACAAGAACAGACAGAACCTGAGCTTGTGAGAATCAGGATAGCTTGCCTTCCTTGATCTGACATCTTGTCATGAGACTGACTTGCTTACTCAGTCAAGCTTGCAAGACTGTAACACAGTGAATGGAGGGTATGAACTTGAAATAAAAATATTTATTTTTACTCCACCTCATTCCTCAAAGAATTTGATGCAGCTTGAAACCATCTTCAACAATGCAAATTTTATCTACAAGTGGTATTTTGAAGGAGAAAAGGGATAAAAAATAAAATTTGAATATTTGGTATCTTTTCCCTTGGCATTGGGACCTAGAACACCATAGTCAGTGTAGATATGTGTTCTTTTAATGTTAGCCAGAAACTTTTATTTTATTTTAAACCAGCACCACAGGCACAATGCCTAAGGCCTATATGATCTTTTCAAGGCCTGCAAAGTCATCTGAAATACGATGAAAATTATTATTAGGTTTTTGGAGTATAGTTGCTGTATGATACTATGGCAGTTTCAAGGGTACTGTAGGTACACTTTTAAATAAAAACAAAGAGAAGTCTTTGTGGGATGGCAACTGTGTGTGTGTGTATCTGTGTGGTGGGGTACAGGGAATGGGGGGTGGAATCCTATACCCTCTCCTTGGACTGTCTGGATTATATCATAGCCAAATACAATCAATAACCCTTTGATCAATGGAACAGGGTGGTGACAGGTACTTTTAATTCACTGTGGTTGGTGATTATTGACAAGCTGGTAATGATCATGCTGCAGGGTGTCACTCACACTAAGGGCATTAGCATCCTTTTAAAGGTCAAAAACAAATTCTTTTAAAATGCAGAATTTCTTAGACGTCCAGAAGCTTCAGAACTTCTTTAAGCCAGGTTCACACTATAAGCTAGGGAATACCTGAGACACTCAGGATTTCAGTTCTTTCCCTATGTCTCACATTAAAATATTTAATTTTTCCTGACTTAAATTTCTGGCTGTCAAACAAATTACATGGCAAAATGCTCCCAATGGATGTATGAAACGGAGATTCTGAAAGCGATTTATGTCTTTAGGAGGCAAAAGGTAAGCACAAACCCAAGGCAAAACTGTATCGAATCAGAGCAAAATTATACTTACTCTGTGACACTCTTACTAGCTCAGTCACACTAAAAACACCTGATGTGACAAAACTGTCCTGGAAGCCCAAATGTCCTGGGGAAACAAAAACAGAAAAGACAAAAGCGTCAGAAATAGAAGACATTTGATGAGAGAATTCCAAATATTAGTTTCACTGTGATTAGAAAATGTGAAGTCTAATTTCATATTCTATTCTAGTTAGAGTTATGTGGGAGGGTATAGTCATTTAGTTATGTAGATGGTTTTTTTGGTTTGAATCTTTGAATCTAGGGGTTATGGAAAGCTGTGACACACAACTGGGTGATTTCTGAGATGGTTAAAAAAAGAGTTCAACAGGAAATCTGAAACAAAAGACGATTTAAATAAATGGTTACCTTGGCTGGCCTCTGAGACCTTCACAACTGGGATGAAAACACCCTACCTAAGAATCAGCTAGCATAGCTCAATTCCATAACAGTTTTTAAACATTATTCTCTAAAGAAACATCTGATCGGGATTAGCTATTCATTCATTCAAACCAAACAAGATTTAAAGATGATCCCTTCACTTCAAGAGGCACCACAGTGTGAATCTTTAAAAAGCCAGCCTGCAAAGAACAAGCCCCAAATCTTGAACCATAAACACAAATTCTTTTGAGCACAAATAAAACTTTCTAAAAAGGTAATCAACAGTTCAAAATGACTTAATCTCTGAATTTTGAATCTGCTTTATTTTTTCTGGATATAATAAATTTCCCTTAAGATATCTGATATTACATCTAATTATCTATTGCTTATTTATTTTTATGGTATATTCAGGAATATATTTATAAATGGCAAGGAATACATAATTTCTGCATGTCATTTCCCTCTCTGCCTCTAAAGTTTTCTGACTGTGAGTATCATAGGTGGAATCTACAACTAGTGTTAATCTCCTGTTTTAAAAATAGGGTCAAGGAGTAGTTGGTGGAAGGGATTTTTTTTTAATAACTATTCTTGGAAATAAGAAACATATCTTCAAGAAACACAACGTAAGAAAATGGACTAGTCTGAATGTATAACAAATAATCCATAAATATGGTTTATGTGAGTGATAAAAGTTAGATTTTGCCCACTACTAAAAGGAAGCAAGTTTACCTGTCTATGCACCAGTAAATTTGTTAAATATCATGCACATAAACACATGCAAAAAGAAATCACCAAGTTTTGCAGAATTATAAATGGACCTACAAATGGTTCTTTTTCTTTCGGTTAAATTGGACTTTTGCATAAGAAAGATGCTTTAACTGAGAATTAAAAGACAATATTCATTTAATTTTTATATCAAACACACAACCTACAATATTTTAGATGAAGTGGCTCCAATTATTAGAATAATCATACTTTGCTTTTTAAAAATAAAATGGCACCATGTGTGGGGATGGACGTTAACTACACTTTATTGTGGTGGTCATTTCATAGTATATATATAAACTGAATTATTGTGTTGTACACTTGAAACTCACATAATGTTTATGTCATTTATATCAATTAAAAAAAGAAACACATATATACACCACCATTTTTTTAAAAAAGACATAATTCATTTGAAGAAGTGACTAAGAAATTTCACTTCTTAAAACAACCCACACCCAGGTATTCAGTTGATTTTTACTTGGTAGGTGCCTGAGATGTTGCTGCCTCTTGGGTTAAAAGAACTGAGAAGTAAAAATAAATAAATAAGTAAAACTCTAACAAAGTCCTGGCAAAACAGAGCATAATATCTCTTTCTACTGTGACAATGTGAACATCACATTTACCCCACAGCCCATAACAAAGGAAATCCAACCACAACCTGCCTTAAGTTTGACTTAAGACCCATCTAACAATAGCAAGGAAATTCAGAGCTGAATGCGAAAATCTGGGTTGATCTCCAGCTCCTGCTCATCTCTGTCTGTGTCACTTGCTTGCGGGCTGATACTTGTTTCAGTTCCAACCTGTGAAATTCCTTATTTTAAGGACGACTTAACATGAATTTCTAAGCAGAGTGAATGTGAACATACTTTAATCCTGCCTCTAGAAAAAGCAACCAATGTCTTTTGAAAACTTAGTTTAGATTAGCCAAGGACTTGGGAGGGGGAAGCCCAAGCGTTCATCCATTCAAACCATTATCTTGCTCCTTTTCTTTTGTCCACCTCTTAAATGCTGGAGAACTCCAGCATTTGTGCTCATCTCTAGTTACTATATATTCCCTGCGTTATTTCCATGCTACCAGCTACCAGGCTTGACTGTGATATGTGTGAAAACTAGAAAAATATTTGCTTGGTTCATCACTGTATTTAACACCTGGGACAAAGCAGTTAGCAAGTGTGTATTTGTTGAGTGACTGCATGAATGAATCTATAGGCCAATGACTCTCAAATCTTTAACTTTTGCCAAGATCTCTCTCGTGGGTTCCAAAAGCATAAATCAAAATACTCTTTAGATGTTTCTATCCAGATAGCCTACAGGTATCCTGAGACCCAACATGTCCAAAGTCGAGTTCCTTTTCTTCTCTCCAAAATTCTGTTCTTACTCTTTGAAGTCCCTACTTCAACAAGCCATCCACTATTCATCTCATTTGCTATGTTTATGTCATCCTGACTCTTGCAAACACCCACGTGCAACGAATCCCCCCTGACTCCGCTCCTTACATATCTCCACCTCTCCCTCTCGACTGTAGTACTGGCTCTCCCCACTCCTCACCAGCATGATGGCACAGCCTCCAACGGTCTATATCATCAGTCTCGGCTTCTCCTCTAGTCTGCTTCCCACACTGCAGCCAGAAATGTCTCTCTGACAGGCAAATCTGATGATTCATTCATCTATTCAACAAGTACTTCTTGAGCACCTCCTCTGTATCCCCTGTGTCAGACACTGGGCCAAGGGTTTAAGACACAGTCCCTACCTTCAGGAAATTTATAGTCTAGGATTAGACACAGCTGAAAATGAGTGCAAAAGAATGGATGCTTTCAAACTGTGGTGCTGGAGAAGACTCTTGAGAGTCCCTTGGACTGCAAGGAGATCAAACCAGTCAATCCCAAAGGAAATCAACTCTGAATATCCATTGGAAGGACTGATGCTGAAGCTGAAGCTACAGTACTTTGGCTACCTGATGTCAAGAGCTGACTCACCGCTAAGAAAGATTGAAGGCAAGAGGAGCAGGGGGTGACAGAGAATGAGATGGCTGGGTGGCATCACATACTCAATGGACATGAGTTTGAGCAAGCTCCGGGACGTCGTGAAGGACAGAGAAGCGTGGCATGCTGCAGTCCCTGGGGTTGCAAAGAGTCGGACATGACTTAGCGACTGAACAATGACAACAAAGGGAATAAATAATATTAAGGACATAAATAGGAAGAGCTTTAGAAACAGTGGTCAGGGAAGGTCTCTCTTTATACACTACAGACATGGCTCGGAATGAACAAACACAGCTCAAATTCGGCTCAATATGCTTTCTTTCCTTTTTTATAAAAATGTTGACAGAACTTCTTATTTCTGTCTTATTCTCTCTCATCTCTAGTAGTGAAATCAAGCCAATATGCATCTGAAAAACCATTAAAATGAACCTCCCAAACAGTCCCTCCAAACTAAACAGGTCAATGACAGGACAGACAAGCCATTTAGACAAAGCTTCCAATCAAGAAGGTGATAATAGGTTCCCTGAGGACAAGTGTCTGGGTTGTCCTATTGTGATTACAGTTCATGTTTTGGGAGACCAAATAAAAACAGGATAAAGGACAGCATTATTCAATGGACATAAGGGGCTTAAAAAAGTCTAGTCCCACACTTAAGCTAGCATCTTGTATCATCCTGAAAATCACTGTAAAAATAACAACTGGATCCTCCTCCCCTCCCAGCAACCTGCCTCCTAAAGTCTATTTTAGTGGAATGTCTGTAATTTAGAAGATGAAATATGTGTCAGTGTACAAAACCCAGAAAAACAAAAAAGAAGTATTCACAAATCCTGAAGGAACCATCCCCTCACAATATCATGAAACTGAGTCACATTGCCTTGACTACTTCATGTTTATAATAAGTCCCCAAGGAAAGACCTGTGTAAACACTCCATGCAACTTTAAATGACTATGAAACTGGTTTTGTTCCTTCACCAATTATTTGGAAACCCACTGATGAACTCTAGAACACAACAACGAGAAGTGAAACTTGAGAAATGATGGAAAAAATGACACAGCTAACGTAATTACTAAGCAAACCTGAGCAGATTAATATTTTGTTCTTACTAACACAAACCAAATCACAAAAATGACTTTCAGGGAAATAACACTAATCTGGGTGGTCTACTTTATTACAAGATGAGAGAAAAATAGAAAAGACAATACAAAGGCAAATTTAAGTATGTAGTTCTGAATTCAGATGTTAGCATTGAAAGATCTGCAGATGGGAAGCTGAGTAAACATTCCCAAAAGGTCCCAGGATTTACGTTCTGAGTAGGGCCTCTCAGAAATGAGTGCAAAACATATACTTTGGTTAAGTTTGCCTTAGGTGAAAAGCCAGACTATACACTGTTCTGACTGTCTTCAGTTCTGAACCACTGTTCAGGAGCAGTTGTAGAGGAGACAGAAATAAGAACCAGATTCTTTTTCGTTTTAGATAAAATGGCTAAAAAAGTTCAGTCACTGAAGTTTTGTTCAATGAATTCACAATTGGAGTACAGATTTCAATACCTTGGAGTCTGTCATACTCTCAGTGGGGAGGGATTAGACTTTCTAGAGAGGCAGAAATACAAAAAGCTAAATTCTTTTATGGGTGGTTAGGAAAAGCAGTGTTCTTTACCTCGATGATATCAGCAGTTATTATGGAAAATGCTATTAGAAGTCCCTTCATCTTATGAAGGAACTGAATATATATCTACCTCTTAAAGGAAAAAAGCTTGATTTGCAGAGACATAGGTAACCTTGCAGAATGGTTCAGAGGTCGGAGAAGAAATAAGAAACTATCCAGAGGGCTGGGCTTTAAAGAAAGTCGGATATCCATGAAACAGAGTTGATGCATTTGAGGAGGAAAGTGTATACATGAGGTGGTATGCTTGTTTGTTCTGTTGGAAGAACAAAGGCAGGAAGCTACAGTGGCTCAATGGTAAAAGAATCTGCCTGACAAGGCAGGAGACACGGGTTCTATACCTGTGTTGGGAAGATCCCCTGGAGGAGGGCATGGCAACCCACTCCAGTATTCTGGCCTGGGAAATCCCATGGACAGAGAAGCCTGGTGGGCTACAATTCTTGGGGCTGCAAAGAGCTGGACACGACTTGCCAACTAAACAGCAAGAGCAAAGGCTCTCAGCTCTAAATTATCAAATTTCATCTAGCCAGTGGATGGAGGCACACTGCATACACGGGTCCTTTCAAATGTACAGCCTGCTCTCCATATAAGGGGATGCCCAACCTGCAGATACCAAAGGCCAACCGTGCCATTTTACACAAGGAACTTCAGCATCTGAGGATTCTTGTATCCTCGGGGGTCCTGGGAACAAGGCCCATGCATATAGAGGGACGACTGTAATCTCTATTCTCTCATGGTAAATATGGTTCCATCACTAGTAAGACAAGCCAATGGCCAGACCTTTTCATGCTTGAGTTCCTCAAAGAGAAAGCGCTCCCTCGTGGTCAGGCCATTTCCATTCCACAAGTTCTTGGGATTGTCGGTGACGTGCAGGTCTTGGACTAAATCCTGAAGACACTGCTTTCACAGAGCTCACGTTCTCCTGCTCCTGAAGAAGAGCTGACCTCATCAACTCTGTTCCTCCCTGGAATTTTCATTCCTGCTCCGGTGAACTCCCGGCTGGCTTCTACGCCACCCGAGGGAGGGCATGGGGCTCCTTCCTCTGCTCCGGCCCCCACGGTTCAGTCCACACTTATCAGCTGTGCTCAGCCAATCCTGTTGAGCAGAGCATCAGCTTGACCTGCCTCCCATAGTAGGCTCCTTCTCTTTATCTGACAGCGATTTGTCTTCCTGTCCTCCGTCAGCACCCCTACGACAAACCACGCAAGAGCAGCCTATGTCTTCTGATCCGACTCTGCCCACAGAGCCCATCACAATCGCTTTTCTAGGTGTGCAATAAATATTGAGTCAGTGATTCAGATGAACACACTGAGACACCCTTATTAAGTAGCCCTCTAAAGCACTATGTAAATTACTTTAGTTTACTGCCAGTCACATGTTCCTTCTATACTTTTATTTTGGAATAGCTTAGAAAACAGATTCTTTTAAGGGAGGTGTAAATATGTCTACTGACCCATTAAACCCAAATTTAAAATTTTTGGTCTGTGGACAAAGACAGAGTCTATGGGATGACAAAGCAAAGAGAAGAAGCTGGGACCCTGAATGATGGTGTAGAACCTCCCTGCAAACTTAGCCTATCATCTGGAACAGTAACAAAAAGAAAAATAGATTTTAATGTACTTTAACCATCTTATTTTTTGGGTCTTTATTATAGTAGCCTAGTACTTAACTTAACCAACATAAGTGCCAGTCTTTCCCTTTAGAATCAAAAGTGCCACAAATTAGCAGTCCAGTCTGCAAACACATTTTGCTTGGCTAGCAGAATACTAATTTTTTTTTTTTTGCACATGAAAGTTTTTAAACTGAGTGTGAGCTTACAGATATACCACATTCCCCAGTGGTCTATTTATATTTATTGTATTTCATTTATTTAAATGTTCTGTAAGGCCCTTCTAGCCAAAGACATTTGTGATGCCTGCTACATATCTTCTCTTCATGTTCATCTACTGGCACAGTAGAGACAGAACGCGTGGGTGGTTGCTGTGCTTTGTCTTATAATAAAACCATCAGTATTTCATGATTTCTTTGAGAATAAAGTTTAGATGTATTAGCTAGGTATTTAAAGCTCTTCAAAATCTGGCCTCTAATATATCTTCTCAGCATTTCTGGTAGTAGTTCCAATATCATCCAAATATTGGGCTGGTCAAAAAGTTCATTCAGGTTTTTCCATAAGACGTTACAAAAATCCCAAACAAACTTTTTGGCCAACCCAATAGATACTCTGTGTTGCAACCAAGATGTCCCTCCTGTTGTTCTCCAAATACGGGTATGTTCCATCCTGTGTCAGGGTTCATATCAGTGCTTCCCGAACCCTGTTATGTAGAATGTGTGTGTGTGTGTGTGTGTGTGTGTGTGTGTGTGTGCGCGCGTGCACACACATCTGCTAAGTTGCTTCAGTCGTGTCTAACTCTTTGCAACTCTATGGATTGTAGCCTGCAGACTCCGGTCTCCATGGAATTCTCCAGGCAAGAATACTGGAAAGGGTTGCCATGCCCTTCTCCAAAGGACCTTCCTGATGGTCCTCCCAAATGCTCCACCAGAAACGAATTAAAAACAAAGATACAAGTACATATAAGACAAAGATTTCCATAGTAAAAATAGTTCAGAAAACACTGCCACAATCACCCTTGGGGAGTGACAAGGAACATTTACATATTAAAGCCTCTGAGAGTTTCCTACAAACTTTCTTAATATCATTTAACTCACAGTTTCCTAAATAATTTGACAAGGATACCATTTGTTTTTGGCAAATGTCCTTCTGTTCATACACTATTCTGCTCCTTTTCCTATTTCCCCCCATCTGGTTTACGTACTAAAGTGCTGAGGGGAAAGTAGACTCTGAACTCTTTGAGCTAATTCACACCTTTAAGGCAAGGCTAAAGGATATTCCCAGTCTTAACTTGCAATCACCTTAAAATATCCAGATTAGGCAAATGGATCAAGCCAGTAACAGGTATCATAGAGATAAATTACCTAGCTGAAAAGTTCATCGATAGAACAACTCTGGGTAGTGTTAATTTTCACCAAAAGTATAGCTTTCATTTACCCAGTACGTACTATGTGTTTGCTACTCTGCTACATACTTTAGACATATTAGCTCTAATTCTTCCTGTAACCCTGCGTACTTGGCAGTATTCTGATCTGAGAGAAAAGGAAGCTTAAGCTCATTGAGGTTAAGTGACTAGCCCAAGGTCACACACCTAGTAGCAGAATTAGGATTAGCACACAGATTTGTTTAGTTCTCTTTATATAACGTATTTTATTGCATCTTAATCCAACAGATATAATACCAGAGACTTAATTATCCAATCTAACCCAAAGGCCTCATCACATCCTTTTACCAATTCCTACAGTTAATAAGGGAAGAGTAGTAGTTCATTAAATTAAATTTGATGGCTCAACTTCACTATAAAGAGGGTTTATGTCTTTGAGTTACAAGTGATTAGACAGTTAATTAAAGAACTATGTCTAAAAGACATCAAAACATCTAAATAAAAAGTGGAAAAAGATTTTTACTTATTTGTATGTTTAGAAATATTGGATGCATAATATCATAGGATGAACTGGAAATGATGGGATCTTAAGGATCACCTAGTAATGGAGTAATCATCATTGTGCCATAAAGAATTTTAGGCTATTAAAATAATGAGCTTTGAATTTTAAAAAATAATTAATTAACATGTTTGCTGTGCTGTAACTTCACTTCACTTTTCCTCTGGAACAGGCAGAATAAATCTACTCTCTCTTCCATTTTGCTGCCCTTCACTTATTTAAAGACAGTCCTTGGCCCTTCATTTTCTCTTCCTTAGGCTAAATATTCTCTTTCATTGTTTTGTCATGTGAGCCGATTAATATTTCCATTGCCCTAAAACATTTAAAATTATATATTAGACCTATAATAAGCATAAATAGATATTGTTCAAGTGGACCCAACCACAAATTAGTTTTGTACAAAAAACAGAGAAACACTTGCTTTAGAAAATTTGTTTTAAAGGACCATAAAAAAAATGATTCTTAAAGAGAAAATTTTGCTTCATGTTAGGAAAAAGTAACTTCCATCTAATTAATATAATGATTCGTATTTTATAAATACATTAAAATTAATGTGATCTTTTAGTGCACCATAAACTTAAATGTATTTCTTAATTAACTGGTTTTGAATTAAAAGAGGCTTTCAAGCAAACTTATTGTTTCTATGTTCTGAACCAAAGGTTTATCCAAACTTGTACAGTAACAATTGTTTATCTGCAAATGGATCAAACTATTTGTAATAGCTTCAGTTTCTGCTTTCAAACTCATACATACTGGAGAAAAAATAAGGAAACGCATTCTCTGAATACATCAATTACCTTAAATGAAACAGACATGAAACTAGATCACCGGAGGGCTATCCTGGTTTATGGATGTAAAACAGGAAAAAAAAAAATTAATGCCTATCACTCTGTTCTTCCTTTTTAGGTTTAATTCACATGGCTGTGAAACCATTCACACAGAGCCTGCATGCTAAACCACCTGAGGACACACAGTGACAAGGAAAGAAAATGATCCGGAGCCATGTGCTAATTTTAAGACACTCAACGCTGACTTCAGTCCACAGAGCACAAGAAGAAAATCACTGATGAACTGAAGCAATACATTTTAAAAGAATTCTTATAATGACTTGTCTAAGACTACCAAAAAATTACAAATAGGTGGATGTCAGTTTCTAAATATATAATAAAGTAAAGTTAATGTTTAGAAACACAAACTACAAACAGCAACCATCTTTTTTAAAGTCATTTGCTTTTTGCGATTCCTACTCACCCAGCAATTACTTAGTTCCTGTGCCATAATTCCCAGCGTTTATTAAATTATAGGATCTATAGTAAACAATTCTGCAGATACTATGGCACACCACAAATCGTCCAGGCCACTAGACTTTGAAGTTTGCTGGCTTAGCACAAACATAAAGTATTTTAGAAGAAGCAGAAACTTCTTTGTGAAATATAACAGAATGAATTAGACTGTTCAGGCCATGTCGTGTTAGCACAATGGGGGAACACTTTTAAGACTTTAAAGTCATGTAATACAATTCTAGGCTGGATTTTTCTTGTTAGAAAAAGTAGAATGGGAGTGATTGGGAGAGAAAAGGGCCAATATTTGACAACAGAAATCAGCATAACCTTTTAACTGCAGCAGTCATGGGTGACTGCCCTTTGACCTTGAAAGATTACGTGGGATTTCAATGACAACAGCTGGGAGTGAGCATGTGTGAATGGAGAACACAGATCTGAGGCCTGGTACAAAAGGCTGCACAATCTCTGCCCAGATCAGAGTGCTGATTAGAAATTGTTTCCTGGTCCTGGCTTAATAGAGGGTGATAATGAAGGGTTTTGTCTTTTTTCTTTTTTAATTCTTCCAGCAAGAAATCACTGGTAGACTTCTTCCAAACCCATTCTCCCCTATTAGCCCCTCAAATCTTCTGGGTTTTCATGTATAACAGCCTCATCTTTTTTAAGGATATAGTTAAAAACAAAACTTTATTTCAAAAGCTACCTCTTACATATAAAATTTAAGTTCTCGAGTTTGTCTCCCGTATTTTAAAATAACCTCTATTTGGCATGTTACACAGGATATCAGTATTTGTTACCTAAGGATCTGTCATACACACACACACATACATAAATGAGAGTTCAATAAAACCAGGAACTGGAATTGCTCATTGCTTTAATTCTACCACTTATACAGTGACTAGCATATGGTGGGTCCTCACTATATATACGACAAAGGAACACAGAAATGAAATATTTATTCTTATCCACTTATTCTTTTTATTTTCTTGACATAAAAAGGTAGATTCCTACATGAGCATTTAATAATATCACCTTTTTATTCAACCAAGTTCATATATAAATTAGCAATTTTTGGTTACATCTTTAGGTATGTTTACTCGACAAGAATTTATGAAAAAGATGAGTAATTATTTCCTTTCAAAGATAAGGTAACTTAACCAAGTAGATATAGAGATTTGACTGCTTGGTGAATGAGGTCATTTCAATCCATAAGACCCCAATGAATGACGTTCACTGAGCTAAAATTAGCACATACACTGATGCAGGTACAACCTCAAATTCCTATGTGGGATCCCCAGACTTGCTGACATTGCTCTGAAACCGCCCAAATGAGGCCACACTATTACTGAAAGGACAATGAGTTAATGACTCATTTATGTTGTTTTGGTTTTACCATGCATTCTATCTAACCTTCCACTGCTCTGGATTTTGCTAACTACTCTAGTTTCTATATCAAATGAGCAACTCCTTAGTTTCAGTAGAAGGTGGCCTTTCCTTTATGCAAACAGTACTCTGAGTTGGGCAAAAACCAACCTCACTGTTTGGTATGAGACAAGCATAGGCTGGTGAACCTGACTTCTAAAGCAGACAGGGGTTGTCTGCCTACATCCCCTCTATAGCAACTCTAGATGTTATTCCAAACAAGCCATGGGACAGATTGTTTTCTGGAACAGACCGAATCCATTTGCCGTTTCAAAATTCTATAAACAGAGTATTAAGGAATTCAATTCCCACAGCAACTATATGGGCGTTGGCTTCAGTTTTATGGGAACGTCTGCCAAGCTCACATATTTGTAGAACTATCGGTTTAGAGTGTCCTCTGCAACCCCGAGCAGGAGGGATCGTTTCTTGCAATCGCAGTTCACTTTAAGGACTGGGTCTTACTGGTGACAGGTACACATGATAAATGTTCCAGAAGCCTGACCTAATTTCCCTTGAAGTGAGTGTTTTGCTAAGAACATTCCCTCAAAGTGTCAGCTTGCAACCAAGGATTCAAACCTGCCAGTGTCCATTCTTCTTAGCGAGTTATTACCATTGCTTTGAAAGTTCACTCGAAAGGAAGCTAATTCTGCCTCATTTATCAAACTTCTTCAGACTTCCTGCTGCATTTAAATAAGTTATATATCTAATGTAAAATGAGAAATTATGAAACATACTCAGTCTCATAATTTTTAGTTATCTGTGATCAGAGAAACGAAACATCCTGAGTTTAGTATAAATCAAGGTGAACTTGCGATCTACTTGTCTTTTCTCCTGTAAAGAGATCAATATGGTAACATGTTCTCTCGTCTTGTCCTTCAGAAATCATATCTGCAGGTTACTGCTTATGTGTCACAGAGGAGTAGGGAAAATATTACGGAAACGAGAATCCCAAATGTCCTATGCCTCAGTCTCTGTAGCCGTAACATGGCACTAATGGGTGAACCTACCTCTTAAGTTCGTTGCTGGGAATAATGAGATAATGTATTTAAAATAACTAACCAAAAGTCAAAGATCTCTCTTGATAAATGTCATGTTGCACTTGAAAATATGTGGCTTTTTTTCAAGTATCTTTTTATATTGAATTCTAACATAATTCCACAATGATAATAGAATGGATTCCATATGATTTTAATACCTTTAGACCATAAACTTTGTGCACCCTGTTTTATGTCCCTGGATATGTTCCAATGTCTCCTGGTTTATAGTCTATGGCAACTTGAATAGAATTTGTATCCTGATGTTGTGTGAAAACTGTATAAATCTTAATTATGTTGAATTGGTTCATAGTGCTTTTTAGGTCTACTATATCCTTCTTTTCTGTTTATTCATTCTATTAATTTTTGAAAGTTTGATATTGAAACGCCGATTAAAAACTTTAATTTATCTACTTAAAAAAATCATTGAAACATACAGTGGAATATATGTAACTTTGTTCTGTATCTTCTAACTCTCCTGAAAATGTGTTATCATACTTTCATAATATAAAAAATAAGAAGGAAGAAAAAAAATAACTCCCATTTAAAATAATAATAATATAAAAAAATACTTGGCCAAGAACCTAAAATATAGAATGTGCTAAAAAAATGATAGCTATTATTATAATAATAAATATATTCTTTATGTTTTAGATGTTAAGTCAATAGAAAAATTAAAAAAAACAGGTAGCAATAACTATGATCTTTTGATGTGAAAAAATAATGTTGTATCTACATAAAAGTTGTATATACAATAATGATATTTTATTTACAAAGAATTTCTGGGTAAAAATGAAATTATTTTCTAAAGCAAGTAACATAAAACTGATTATTAAAAACAAATCTTCTAGTATTTCTTAAGTATTTGTAAAGTGAAATGAAAACAGTACTTAGTCTCCAAATTGTTTGAAATAAATTGAGCATATATTTTAGTAATCTGATTCCTATATTTACTAATAAATATATTTATTCAGAGTGTTTGTAAAAATATAGTTAGTTATAATATCTAAAATAATTTTAAATACAGATTTATTTTTTAAATGCACATTAACTATCTACCTGGGTCAAGCATTATCGTATGTATGGAAATAAGAATTTTGGTTTCCTATTTTAGGGGTGATAACTATAGATACTCAACAAAGAAAAGGACCCTCAGACAATTTTCTTTTTCAGTAGACTAAGTTTTACCTAATTTTTTAATAAAGCATATTTAGGAGTATTTAAAGAAAAATTGCACACTTCTTTTGCCAGCTACATTTTATTTTTTTAAAGAATCTGATTTGCTGAAACTTCTTACTGGTAACTAGGTGCAAGCTGCATGTTGTAGAAAACAGGTACGTAGAAATCTAATTTTGTTTTTCAGTATTTTTCAGATTAACACTGTATTTAAACTTTTTAAGATGTTAAAATACTTAGCATACTGTAAAAATATCTACAGAAAAAAGAAATATTAACACTGAATGAAGAAATATCTTTTTGAAATGAACTACTCTCAATCCAGGGCCTCTACACTTGAGCTTCTTACTTCACCATGGATAGAGAGAAAGCATCAATAAAGACAGTCTTGACTCCTTATAGCTTTAAATCAATGCTAAAAGAATGTGCCCTTTTACGCAGAAGAATGAAGGACATGTTTCCCTCTACTGACTTTGATCAGTGAAGCCCTTTATGACTGGGGCCATTTCCTTGATTTTAGGAAACAGAACATTTGCATGACTTGCAGAGTGAACCAGTAAGTCTCAGACCTGGCTTTACCTAAACTGGAGCACTGAGTTTTTTAGCATTTCTGCAATGTTTCTTGGCAGGGTTATCAGCATTTTGAGAGGGATTTCTTCCAATGTCCAAAACTACCCTGTATGCTATAGGACACTTAGCGTCCCTGACCTCCACCACTGAATGCCAACAACACCCCCTCTTTGTGACAACCAAAACTGCCCTCACACATTTTTAACTCCCCCAAAGGTGGCGGAGGGGTGGGGATTGGTAAGAGGCTTCCCTGGTAGCTCAGTTGGTAAAGAATCCGCCTGCAGTGCAGGAGACCCTGGTTCAATTCCTGGGTCGGGAAGATCCCCTGGAGAAGGGAATGGCTACCCACTCCAATATTCTTGGGCTTCCTTTGTGGCTCAGCTGGTAAAGAATGTGCCTGCAATGTGGGAGACCTGGGTTTGATCCCTGGTTGGGAAGATCCCCTGGAGAAGGGAAAGGCTACCCTCTCCAGTATCCTGGCAGGGAGAATTCAATGAACTGTATATATAGTTCATGGGATGGTGAAGTGAGAGACTTTCACTTTCACTTAAGGCAGGGAGGAGTCATTTGGTCCTTTGGTGAAAAACTCTCTCTAGTGTATAAATACTGTCTTATAAATCTCATTAGGTAATTTTGATATCAGGTAATTTTGCCTTCTACTGAACTGACTTATTGACTCTATAGTTAGAATGCAAACTCTTTTAAGTCAGGGGATGATTCTTACAATTCTTTTGAGATTTCACTTCTTCCTCAGTCATGCCCTCTATCCCTCACCCTTACCCTAGTATCTACTTCAGATATTACAGTTAGAATTTGAAGTTTTTAACTTTAAACTAAAAGTTAAAACTTTTAAATTTAACTGTAGAAATACAGTTAGCATTTTAAAATGACAAAGTTTTGTTTTGTTTGGGGGGGCTCTCATATATATGGTTTATAAATATAAAACACAATTTTGCCCTTTCTGGAAGATCTGAATTTCAAATATTGGTTCATTGGTCTTTATGTGTATGTGAACACATTGGCCCAGCCTCTCTGATCTCTTATTGCCGAGAAGATACGTTTACTGTTAATAAACTCCCAGGAGCCCCACAAATAGTATTTTGTTTGTTCTTGACAGCGTCTTTGTACTTATTCTGGGAAAGACTGAGCACAGGAGGAGAAGGGGACGACAGAGGATGAGATGGCTGGATGGCATCACCGACTCGATGGCCATGGCTTTGAGTGGACTCCAGGAGTGGGTGATGGACAGGGAGGCCTGGCGTGCTGTGGTTCACGGGGTCGCAAAGAGTCAGACATGACTGAGCGACTGAACTGAACTGAACTGACAGCATCTTCGTACCTGAAGTCCACAGACTCTACAGAAATATGAAATAACATATAATGCTTGAAAATAAACATTTTTTTCTGTTTTCAGCTCTCAGAGAAAGAATGCAGGTGAAATTAAACAGACACGGAGCCAAAATGCACCAAGTCCCTATTGCTAACACCAAACCAGCTACATCAGTAAGCTCGACAGGCCAATTTCTGAAGTTCCAACTACTATCAAAAGAGATATGGAGAAGTTACATGGAGGTTTTTTTTGTTTTTTTTTTTTTTAAGGTGCTTTAATTCGAAACCTAAACCAAACCTACAGTTTGGTTCATTCATCAACAATCTATGCCAATCAATGAGCTAAGAAGAGATGATAGACTTGGATCAAATACTAACATACTCCCTGTCCTCAGTTTAGCAAAAATACTTTTTGAAGAACTAGTAAGAAGACTGGATTCATGCCAGCAAGACCCAATTCAAATGTCATCACCTTTTGATTTCATCTGTGTCCTCAGAGCATCACAGCTCTCTCTACATTGCACGCTCAATAAATAATGACAACTGTCAGAAAACAATGGAAGCGTTAAATGATCACACTGAATGGGATCAAGGATAAGCCTATGGCTAGGAAGCCAAGTGTGTATGTTGGGAGCAGGGCAGATAGAGATGTGCAAGGATGACAGGGCCAAAATTTGGAGAGTTTTCAATTTGGACAACGTTGTCTAACTAATGGTCAGTCTTAAATCATAATTTGATATATTATTATTATTATTTTTGTTAGAGGAATGTTATCCATAGTATACAGTGTGGTAGTTAACTGGCAAAGAATTGCCTGCGGATGTAGGACATCCCGGTTCAATCCATGGGTCAGGAAGATCCCCCGGAGAAGGAAATGGCAACCCACTCCAGCATTTTTGTTTA
Organism: Antilocapra americana; assembly: GCA_007570785.1. Taxonomy (NCBI): domain Eukaryota; kingdom Metazoa; phylum Chordata; class Mammalia; order Artiodactyla; family Antilocapridae; genus Antilocapra; species Antilocapra americana. The sequence goes on along the minus strand of ML664246.1, from coordinate 1,470,882 downwards.
GAAAATCCCATGGACAGAGGAGCCTGCTGGGCAAATGGGCTAGCCTAGTTCAGTTCAGTTCAGCTGCTCAGTTGTGTCCGATTCTTTGCAATCCCATGAACTGCAGCATGCCAAACTTCCTTGTCCATTACCAACTCCCGGAGCTTACTCAAACTCATGTCCATCAAGTCAGAGATGTCATCCAACCATCTCATCCTCTGTCATCCCCTTCTCCTCCCACCTTCAATCTTTCTCAGCATCAGGGTCTTTTCCAATGAGTCAGTTCTTAACATCAGGTGGCCAAAGTATTGGAGTTTCAGCTTCAACATCAGTCCTTCCAATGAACACCAAGGACTGATCTCCTTTAGGATGGACTGGTTGGATCTCCTTGTAGTCCAAGGCACTCTCAAGAGTCTTCTCCAACACCACAGTTCAAAAGCATCAATTCTTCGGTGCTCAGCTTTCTCCACCATCCAACTCTCACATCCATACATGACCACTGGAAAAACCATAGCCTTGACTAGACAAATCTTTATTGACAAAGTAATGTCTCTGCTTTATTATATGCTATCTAGGTTTGTCATAGCTTTTCTTCCAAGGAGAAGAAGGCTGCAGTCACCATGTGCAGTGATTCTAGAGCCCCCCAAAATAAAGTCTGCCACTGTTTCCACTGTTACCCCATCTATTTGCCATAAAGTGATGGGACCAGATGCCATGGTCTTCATTTTTTGAATGTTGAGTTTTAAGCCAGCTGTTTCACTGTCCTCTTTTACTTTCATCAGAGGCTCTTTAGTTCCTCTTTGCTTTCTGCCATAAGGGTGGTATCATCTGCATATCTGAGGTTATTGATATTTCTCTCAGTAATCTTCATTCCAGCTTGTGCTTCATCCAGCCCAGCATTTCACATGATGTGCTCTGCATATAAGTTAAACAAGCAGGGTGACAACATACAGCCTTGATGTACTCCTTTCCCGATTTGGAACCAGTCTGTTGTTCCATGTCTGTTTCTAACTGTTGCTTCTTGACCTGCATACAGATTTCTCAGGAGGCAGGTCAGGTGGTCTGGTATTCCCATCTCTTTCAGAATTTTCCACAGTTTATTGTGATCCACACAGTCAAAGGCTTTGGCATAGTCAATAAAGCAGAAAAAGATGTTTTTCTGGAACTCTCTTGCTTTTCTGATGATCCAGTGGGAGTTGGCAATTTGATCTCTGGTTCCTCTGTTTTTTCTAAAACCAGCTTGACAATCTGGAAGTTCACGGTTCACATACTGTTGAAGCCTGGCTTGCAGAATTTTGAGCATTACTTTGCTAGCGTGTGAGATGAGTGCAATTGTGTCGCAGTTTGAGCATTCTTTGGCATTGGGATGAAAACTGACCTTTTCCAGTCCTGTGGCCACTGCTGAGTTTTCCAAATTTGCTGGCATGTTGAGTGTAGCACTTTCACAGCACCATCTTTTAGGATTTGAAATAGCTCAACTGGAATTCCATCACCCCCACTAGCTTTGTTCATAGTGATGCTTCTTAAGGCCCGCTTGACTTCACATTCCAGGATGTCTGGCTCTAGGTGAGTGATCACACCATCGTGGTTATCTGGGTCATGAAGATCTTTTTTGTACAGTTCTTCTGTGTATTCTTGCCACCTCTTCTTATTATCTTCTGCTTCTGTTAGGAAGAACAGGGACGGCAGGGCCAGGTGGGCTGCCATCTGTGGGGTCGCACAGAGTTGGACAAGACTGACGCAGATGATGATGGGCTCAGTGGATTCTAACCAATAACTGAAACTCCAGCTTTACAGTCAAAAGGAAGTGTCCTTCACCAAACAGCCCTGTGGGAAGGTTATTTCTTCCATATCAGTACCACTAAAACCACGAGCTCTCAAAACACTTTGGATCCCTTAACACCACTTCCCTCCAAACTCTTCCCCATAAATATGATTTTGATCCATCCTCAACTACTACTTAATTTACTGTATTTTTGTGCATACGAGCAAGTTTAAAGCCATACCAGCATCACAGTGGAAGCTAAGAGTTAGCTGTCACATGTTTGTGTGAAATCATTTCAGTCGTGTTTGACTTTTTGCGACCCTATGAACTGGAGCCCCCAGGCTCCTCTGTTCATGCGATCCTCCAGGCAAGAATACTGGGTTACCATTTTCTTCTCCAGGGGATCTTCCTGACCCAGGGAGTAAGGCTTCGTCTCTTAAGTCTGCTGCATTGGCAGGCAGGTTCTTTACCACTAGGACCATGTGAAGCCCTAGCTGTCACATGGGGGAGAGAAACATTTGAAAAGTTACAAGGTTTTTTTTTTTTTCTTCTATCAATCGAGATTTTGAATAAACTTTACTGTAAAGAAATTCCAATTTGAAAATTTTTTCAAGTCAAAATGTTGGAGAGGGGGACCAGCAGTGAATTACAGAATGCCACTAAGAACCAAAACTCTAGGTAATAAAAATCAAGTTAGGTAATAAAGAGTTCTAGTAAAGAACAACCTTGGAGCAATGCTGATACCTATATTTTCACCTGAGAGCCCATTAAGGAACAGGAACACTGCATTTACACGGGTCTGATACAGACAAAAGATGAGGGAGATCATAAATTTCTTGTTTGGCCATGGTTCATCTCAGTGAACTCTGTTTCCTAACAGTCAAAGCACAGGCCAATCGTGTACCCACAGGTGTCCTGCAACTGTGTGCCCATAAGTCTATACAGCCAGGGTTATCATTATCAGATGTTTATTGGGTTGCCAGTGTTATAAAGAATGTAGGTGTTACTGCAAAGAATGGGTAACATATGGCTCTGCATGCTTTGATGGCAGTCAGCTTCTAGACAGAAGTGGGCAACCTCTATTCCCCACTGCAGGAAAAGATTCATCTTATAGGCAGGCAGCACAGGACAGAGCCTGTCTTGCTGCTGGGCAGATGTGCTCAGATCCCAGTCCTTCTCCACTTGGGTAAGTGGATGCACCACCTTGAGCCTCAGTTCCTTATGCTATTGCTCGTTGTTGTTGCTTAGTCTCTAACTTGTATCCAACTCTTTTGCAACCCCATGGGCTGTCCATGGGAGTTTCCAGGCAAGAATACTGGAGTGGGTGGCCATTTCCTTTTGCAGGGGATCTTCCTGACACAAGAATTGAACCTGCAGCTCCTGCCACATCTCCTGCATTGCCAGCGGGTTCTTTACCCCTCAGCCAACAGGGAAGCTCTTTTATTGCTGGAGTGAGGACTAATGAAATAATGCATAGAGCATAGACCCCAGCATAGTAGTACCTGTTGACATGGGAAACCAGTGGGCACCATTCCCTAATATTCAGCTGACGCTATGTCCATGGGATTTCCCAGGCAAGAATACTGGAGTGGGTTGCCATTTTCTTCTCCAAGAAATCTTCATGACCCAGGGATCAAACCTGCATCACCTGTACTGGCAGGCAGATTCTTTACTGCTGAGCCAGTTATTGCTATATATAGCTGATGCTATATTAGGCACCTAATATTTCAAAGGCACTTCCAAAAGGATGACCAAACAGTCTGATAAGCCCCTTTTTAATAGGGACATTACTGGCATTTTAGGAAAGTTAGTTCTTCATTAGATGGAACTATCCTGAGCATGATAAGAAATTTAGCACCCCTAATTCCCCCTTTCATTACTCCCCATACACTGAAAGGCAGGAAGATGCTTCCTCTCCGGGTATTTTGACAAGGGGGAAAGCCTATACTATAGAGTTGGTTAAAGTATTAAAAAAGCTCTTGAGGTGTATGAGGCTTGCAGTCATACAGTCAAAGAGAAGGTGAATGGCAGTTCAAACTGGAAGGAGGCTGAGCCCTTCCACATCTAGCGATCTTTTCCCTACTGCAGCCCCACGGTCTCATACTTGTTAAAATCTGACTTGCTAAAGTCTGATACCAAGCCTATATTACCAGAAAATGTGGCCACCAGCCCAGCACAGTAAAGAGATTTCCAAAACACAAAGAAGTGCTGAATGGATTAACATTTCACCTGAGACACATCTTGACTGAGCAACTCCAATACGGTCTTATTTTGTAAAACATCTTTGTTACGGGAAAACCAGGCCTTTCTCTGTGCCCAAAGCAAATGGACTTAAAAGCAGAATCCCATTGTATTAAAAAGTGAAAAAAAGAAGCAACTGCTTCTATCCATGCAATCATTCTAAGAAACAGAAAGAAGGAAGCATTCACTCACATTCTTACACCTTGGAGGTTTTCTTTTACTCCTTGAATTGAGGAGAATCTGGACCCAAGGTATTACGTACATACACCTCCATGTGAATTTTCCTGTCTTTCCCTCTCACTACTGAAAGCAAATTTTCAAAACAAAACAAAAAAACAGGAAGACAGTAAAGTGAACATGCCCAGAAATATGGAAAATTTTAAGGAAGAAACATGTACAGATTTGTGGGTCAGGGGGCTTTTAGGGGAGGTGGTGGTGGTGGTAGGGGGGCACAATCACATTTTGCCCAAAATAGAAGATAAAGGGTATTGATATTGAAGAAAGAGTTCAAGATTCTGAGAGCGATAGGAGTGAATCTAGGGAAAAGGCATTAACCATCTCTTCACATTCAAGATGAAGCCCCTCTATCTGGACTGCCTGGTCCTGGGTTTCATGTGATCATCATAATGTACAGAGTGTCAGAAATTCAGATGAAAGCAGAAAAGGCCTTGTAAGGTAAATCAGAGGAAAGAGGATAAAGATGGGGAAACTCTACAAGGTATTCACAAAGAGAGAAGGAACACTTGGTCTCTCTTCTGATGATCATGCAAATGGAGAATGGTTTGAGAGTCAGGCCCTGTAGTACAGATTACTAAAGAGCGGGATGATTTCTTACAATTCCTGGAGAAAGGCAGGGTTTGAGAAGCTTTACATCAGCATTGACTCTCAGGCATTCATCGTCATTAGGTGTGGGCTCTACTTAAAATAAAGCACAGGGTGTCTCCACCAGGGCTCCTGAATCAAGACAATCACAACAGTAACAACAGCAGGAGCACCAACAATGATCACGTACTGACGACTTACTAGCTACTTGACACTAAAGCATAAAAATAATTTGAGAGTCAAGTGTTGACTTCTTTGCTTCCAAACAGAAGAGACAGTTAAAGTGACTTGCTTGAGGTCACAGGATAAGTACAAGACAAGGCCAGCATGTCAACCTACATGATTCCAAACCCATCCTCTCCCCATGGAGACACCCACCTCCTCATGCCCCAGCTCACCGCTATGCAAAACTATAATCTACCATCTCCCACAGTCACTAACATAAGACAGTCCCATGTTTATGTGAAGCCTTGAAATCACGAACTCGAATGACACACACCTGGGAGGGAAATCTCATCTCATTCATTTAAAAAATAAGTCTTTGATCTTTCCTATAGTGTAACCATCAGTGAAACCTTAAGTCGTTTTTATTATCAATGATGATGATGATGTCCTATGGATTTTTTACCATTCATTTTATCCCGACTCAAGCGCTAAAATGACAAAGCATATGAGGAACTGCATTCATTGTTTTGTTACAGACTGTCATGACCACCTGCTTTCCACCATTACCAGAAAGAAAATGTGACTTCTTTCATCTCTGTCCCCCTCTGCAACATTCATATAGAGATAACCTGGCTGTAACTGCATTTTTCCAGTTTAAAAATTTAAAGCCAATAAATCCCAAGCACCACCAGGTTATTCTGCTAGACTTGTCCTTCATCCGGTTCAGTTACAGAAGGGGATAATGATCTGTCATAAAGGTAAATTCATTACCACAAGATAATATCATCATACTCCTACTGCCCATTTTCACAGCCAGGCGCTCTCTCTCTCTGAGATGCTGTATCTCAGTTCTCCCGAGAGCAGTTTACCGCTGACATAATAATAATAATAACAACAACAACTTACATTTATAAGGAAGACAAGACTGCCTGTATTTCCTATCTCTTGACAAAGAATAGCTCCCAGTTCTACTTCAGATGCATCAGTTATCACCACAAAAGGCCCAGGAAAATCTGGAGTCTTTAAAAGATGCCTATAATTGGATCTGCTAAAGGTTCATAAAAGTTTCGCTATCACAAACAGGTGACTCAACTGCCAACTTCCTTGTGCTGGAAAAAAGGAAACAAGATTGTACGTGGATCCTGGAAATGATTCTTTAGAGATTATTGGCTGATTCACTTGATCATTCAGCACACTCATCCAGGTGACTGGATTTCATTACCGTTTTTAAGAAATCACATTTTCTGGCGTAGGATTGTGGTATGGTTATTGTAGAAGGCCTAAATCCTTCCATATTCATGCCACACCATGGGATTTTTTTCCCCTGGTTTAGGTTGAAATGGGCAATCTACTCTCCATTAATCAACCCAATGCTCTCTTGTATGTGTACAGTACTGTGTTAGACGGAATAGAGGAAGGCAAGATGGATCAGAAATGGATGGCTCTGTGAAAGAAATGCCAGGGCAGAGTGGTTCCCAAACTTTGGCACAGGATGACTCTTCCTATATCCTGAGAGTTCTGCACTCTTCAGTGTGCAGGACAGCCAGTGTGTGGCTGGGCATACCTGGATGTGCCAGAACAGGCAATCTTGATGCTCTGGGAACAACTCATCCAGGGCTCCCAGGCCAGAAAGTGGGCACTGCATGTGTGTGAGTGGGGATGGGATGGTACTAGTAAAGACCCTCCATGAACCAGGTGACTCGGGGCCAACAGCATTTTGTGGGTAACCTCATAAACCAATGATGGACAGGGAAGTCTAGTGTGCCACAGTTCACGGGGTCGCAGAGTCACATACGACTGAGCAACCGAACTGAACTGAACTTGTAAATCAATAATGGTAAGACGTGGGCGTGAGAAAGCATTCTGGAACCAACAGCCGAGAAAACAGAAAAACTCTACACCAAATCCTACAGAACTCGTCACCAAATCCTGATCCAAAAACGATTCTAGAGTTGGCCAAAAGACAGGCATGTAGGCAGAGAGCCACAGAAGTGAGGAAAGCAAGGAGGTCGACTAGAGACCCCCTGAAAACACTCAGGAGACAGTGTGTTGGTAACAGAAGGACAGTCTTTTAGGGCCAGCCGCCAGGTTTGAAATCCAGCCATACCTGTTTCCAGTCTGAGCCTCAGAGTCTGCATCTGCTAAATGGAACTAATTCTGCCCATCGCAGGATAAAATAAGGGATGGGTCCTGAAGAGATGACGGCTGCCCTTCTTGCTTCCATCTCAATGGAGGAGCAGGTCACACCTGGTCTGGCCCCGGGATGCGCAGAAAGAACCCTCAAATGCCTCCACGGGGACTTGTAACACTGTCTGGGTTCTCAGATTATCTGCTTAAAAGGCTTGCATGCATATCAGGTTTCCCGAGTCTGCTTGTCACGGACACTGCCGCTAAGTAGAGCCTCTCAAGTGTAGCTCATGATTTCTCTGACATTTCTCTCATTTTCTGCTGCCCCTCAAGAGTGCAGAAACTTCTGCAGGGCCAGCAACGGCCATCTTGTGAGTCCTCGGTAAGGCGTGCTCAGCCTGTGGGGCCACGAAGCTATCTTCTGACCCAACAGCTCCTCGGCCCTTTAGTCTCTGCTCTGGGATCCAGTTCCAGGAACTGCTCATTCTTTCCCCGTTGCCCCCCTTTCCCGTGCTCTCCTCCCCCTTTTCACGTGGCCTCTGCTCTCTATCTCAGTCTCTCTCTGGTTCTCCACCTTCTCTCCATTTTCTACCTGCCCGCTCCCCTCCTCGGTCCTTCAGGGCTTCCTGCTCCTCCCTCCCCCAGGCCCACCATTCATGTTAACACACGCATCGTTCCCACCATTTCACCTCTGCCCTAGCCACCCACTCTGTTATTTACTGTGTGTGGTAGGAATTTGGATACGGGACCAGGAAGTGTCAGACTTGAAAAGCCAAGAAATCTACTTAAATTTCATTGTGATAGTCATGACGGTTACAGCTAACGTTTGACAGGTAGCCTCATCTGAGCCCTGCTGTGATACAAACACTATTATTATTCCAATTTTCAGATGAGATTAAGAGACCTGGAGAAAGATGCAGTTATTCACTGGAGACTGGTGCCTCCAAGATCCACTTTTGCCTCAGAGCTTCCCTCTCCTTTGCTTCCTGTTCACACCATGCTTCAGTTCCTCACAGATTTGAGTGTTTCAGGAAACACTGGCTCCCAGGTGACTCAATGGTAAAGAATCCGCCTGTCAGTGCAGGAAATGCAAGTTCGAATCCTGGGCTGGGAAGATCCCCTGGAGAAGGAAATGGCAACCCGCGCTAGTATTCTGCCTGGGAAACCACACGGACAGAGGAGTCTGGTGGGCTACAGTCCACGGGGTTGCAGAGTCAGACACGACTGAGCGACTGAGCATACACGCACCCAGGCAAGGAACCAATGTCTGCGCTGCAGACATCTGCAGTGATGCCAGGAACTTTCACCTCTCTAATCCTACCAAGCATCAGCCTATACAGAGGGTCAGCTGAAGGTCAACGCTGGAGTCTCTCGGACTGATTAGTCTTGCTGATCACCCTTGCTGCCTCCTCAGGGTTGCTCCACAAAGTCCTGTCTTCCTGGGAAGATCCCTGTCAGTCCTATCAAAAAAATATCTCAACTCTGAACTCCCCATATTTCCTGTCTTTTTCCCATACTCCTAAACCAGCAGTTCTTTGAAAAGGAATACGTACACTCACTCTAGCTAGAGATTTAACCAAAGGAATTTTAGGTTAAATGTAACTAATGGTTACTATGCTTTTGCTTTAGAGGTCAAGCTCAAATAAACTCAGAACAGAGATAACACAGCTTAATGCTGTCACCATGATCTCTTATCTGGATTACTACAGCGGTGCCCTAATTGGTTTCCCTTCTTCTGCCCTTGACTCCTACTCCAGTGCACGAGATCCTGTCTCTCCTGTGCTCAAATCCTGCTAATGGCATGCATGCATATAGAGTCAAAATAAGTCTGAAAATAGCCTTAGTGCATCCCAAAGTGTGATCCCTGAACCAGCAGCAGAAGCAGCACATGGAAGCTTGTTAGAAATGCAAATTCTGAATCAGACACCTGGAGGCAACGTGCCCAGCGACTGTGTTCGAACAGCAGCCTTCCGAGTGATTGTGATGCTGCCCAAGTCCGACCACCAGTGTCCTGTACGAGCTGCCCTCACCCCCGGCCCTTTTCCCGAGCCCCTCTCCTACTCTCCACCTCGCTGCCTTCACTCCATCTTCACTAGTCCTCCCCCAGATATCCGCCTGTCCCACTCCATCACCTTCTCCTCATCTGTTTAAATGTCAGTTTCTCAGTAAGGTGTTTGTGGCCATCTTCTCAAAACCCCAACTGCTCCTGACTCCCCACCCCATCTCCTTTCTTAGTTTTCCTCCACTTCTCACCAGATGGCACAATGGCACACTATACCGTTTTCTGATTTATGTTTGAATTCTCTGTCTCCATCAACTAGAACGTAGTTGCAAGGGGTGGGTAGGGTTTAGATGTTTCAATCACCGATATATCCTGTGCCACTGAAAAAGCATCTGGCACAAAGCAGGTACTTAAATACATATCTATTAAATGTTGAGGGAGGAATGGTTATGTTCTGCCACTAGTAGTCATGTCACCTGTGCAATATGTTTAAGCTCTCTGGGCCTCAGTTTCCTCACTGATAAAAAAGAGGATTTGTGCATGCTAAGCCACTTAGTCATGTCTGATTCTTTGCAACCCTATAGACTGTGGCCCACCAGGCTCCTCTGTCCATGGGGATTCTGCAGACGAGAATACTGGAGTGGATTGCCATGCCTTCCTTCAGGGTACCTTCCCTTCCCAGGGATCGAACCTGTGTCTCTTAAGTCCCCTGCACTGGCAGGCAGGTTCTTTACCACTAGCACCACGTGAGTGAAGTAAAAGTTGCTCAGTTGTGTCCGACTCTTTGCAACCTCATGGACTGTAGTCCATGGCATTCTCCAGACCAAAATACTGGAGTGGGTAGCCTTTCCCTTCTCCAGAGGATCTTCCCAGCCCCGGGATAGAACCCAGGTCTCCTCCATTGTGGGAGGATTCTTTACCAGCTGAGCCACAAGGGAAGCCCAAGAATCCTGGAATAGGTAGCCTATCCCTTCTCCCCCAGATCTTCCTGGCCCAGGAATCAAACCAGAGTCGCCTGCACTGCAGGCAGATTCTTTACCAACTGAGCTATCAGAGAAGTCCATCTTGGGAAGCCCTAAAAAAAGGGGACTGAGTAAAGTAAAAAGCCCTACACGGTGTTCAGCTCTTTTTAGTCACGTAATTAAAAGCAGCAATTCTGATCATCAGAATGGCGAGGGGGGGGGGCACGCGGGGATCTCAAGCAGTATCATTAGAACCAAGTGAAAAGAAATAGTCTGAACTTTTAAAAGTTTTTTTTTTTCCTTCAGTTTGGAGAACATTTGGAGAGGTAGCAGGGGGGACTAAAGATATATTCCCATTTCTAGGAACAGGTTGTTGGGAAAAGGAATAATCCTCCTGTGTTGAAACTGCTCTCCCCAAAGACAGCATTTTAATTAATCAAGGAGAAAGGAATTATAAACATCCAATTTAATTATTCTTCAAAAACAAAATGCACATTGAATAGGAAACACATTGAAAACTTAAGATTTGTTTGCGGCTGTTTTTTCCAAAATATTGCAATAAAATGTTTGGGAACATCTAATAAAACTAATACGCAGCTGGATTTTCCTGCCCCCAAACTAATTCACGCTGATTCCAAGGCAGGTCATAAGGTCTGCATGCTTTATTTTTTGTGCATTCGTTATAATTGTTACTATGGACAAAGACTAAACACAAAAAATTAAACATCCTGTTGGGGAATGATCTACCAAACACACACCACATGTCCTCTCTGCCATCATTAGTCTAAGGGGGATTTCCACAGAACCCAGATTCTTAGAAACGGAGTTTTCACTCATCGTTGCTGCATATCCCCACTTAGTCACTGTCTTGGGACCAGTTCTTCTCTGATGAAACAAATCTGAAGTCACACATTAAAAACGACTATAGCCAGGATTTGGTATTTAGAGAACAAAACCCTCTTTTTGTAAAATTAATTAATTAATTTTTTTCTTTACATTATCGTGTTGGTTTTGCCATACATTGACATGAATCCGCCATGGGTATACATGTGTTCCCCTTCCAGAACCCCCTTCCCACCTCCCTCCTGATTCCATCCCTCTGGGTCAAAACCCTCTTTTTGTACTGTTATGCTTCACAGGAGGATATCAGGCTATACTGTTCAGCATTTTACTGTTCAAGTTGTTAACATGACCACATGTGGTTTCTACTAGGAGTGAAGACTTCTCGAATCCCCATCCCAAGTATCCAGGAGAGGATATGCGTACCAGCCTACACCTTTCTGCAATGAAGAGGGTCAAAGGAAAATCTGATCACTGCAAGAGGAAACCACCATTGTCAAAATACACACCTTCGCACCTACCACTTTATCCCATAACCCTTTTAGTCCTGAGCATCAGTGGTGTGTGCACGTAATATTTTAAGCGGAAAAGTTCTCTCTCGGCGAGGGGTCTGAATGAGACACAAACGCAAGGTCGCCAGGCCAGCAGCGACTGCGTTCTGCCAACACACACCTTACCCAGAGGCGGTGCCCTGGCTTTTGTAGGTGCCCGGGCTTGGACAGAACCTACCGTCACTTCCCCTGAAGAGCCCAGAGTTCTTTCCACTCAGGGAAAGTGCTTTCAGACAAGAATCTGATATCAATCATTTCTATTTGGAGGAGAATTAAATCAGCGTGTGCTCACTCTCTCTCTCAAAAGGCTTTGCATTCAGAGTTCTGGTTCCCTTTAACCAACAATAGACATGATCCACTGCTAAAAGAATCTTCAAGCAATTGGGGGGAGACTTGAGAATTTTTTAAAATGCTTAAAAAAGAATCACAAGGGCAAATATCTGTTTTGCCTACATCCTGGCAACAATTACATTAAGGAGCCACAGTTTCCACCTTGACAGGCAGACTCTGCTTGTTTACGCTGTAAAGTATAATGATTTAGTCTTTACGCACTCTGTCCATGGAATTCTCCAGCCAAGAATACTGGAGTGGGTAGCCATTCCCTTCTCCAGGGGATCTTCCTGATCCAGGGATCAAACCCGGGTCTCCTGCATGCTAGCAGTTTCTTTACCCTCTGAGCCAACAGGGAAGCCCCTTTAAGCAATTATCAGTTCTTAAAACACATCAATTAACTAAGTGCCTAGCCATGAGAAACATTTAAAACCACCTGAAGACATTGAGATCTACCTATTGCCATAGATTTTGTAAAAATCACAATGTCAATTTCTCTAGCTTTTGCAAATTTTCTGATAGATTAGCAGGTTTCATCATGGATTATCCCGAATAATTTTCATTAAATCAGACATTTGCATTAGTTTCTCAGCTTCTAGTTAGTGGACCCTAAAAGAAACTGTTTTATCAAATCCTCTACTGCATCCACGTTCCTAACACTGAATGCTCCTCGATCTCCTGAGTCCTCCTGCTGAAGTTCCACATCAAAAATACTACAACTAAGAGCCATGAAAATATTTTTTTCCCTTGAGGAACGGATATATATCATCTCATAGGCAATGAGAATCACATAATTAACCATGGGTATTTCCCTTTTTCCTTTGGCTACCAGGAAGTTCAGAAACAAGCTTATGGCTCAACGCTACTAACAATGTAGAACAGTAGAGTAGAATCTTTTTCAAATTTAATTAGCTTTCTACTTTAATTTATATATTTCCCAATCTTCATTTTTCACTTGCTTATATTTTCCACTTTACTGTTTTCTTTATAAACGAGCCTTCCAATCTTTATAAAATGGACGTTCATGTATATACAAATTAAATTATGTTGGGCTAGTCAAAAAGTTCATTTGGCTTCTGTGTAACACTGTATGGAAAAACCCAAACAAACTTTTTGGCCAACTTGGTAAATATATACACATTCACAAATTATATACCCACACTTATCTGCAAAGGTAACAATTTTATAGTATATTTTCATGAAAAAGAACTATTACATGAAACAGAAATAAAATTCAGCTGAATTGGATTATTCATTGTAGAGAATTATTTTAACAAGTATAACAAATCTCTGTGGGCTATATACTAATCTATAGAAATAGCTGTATCACACTTTAATGGCATTTTCTGTACTCTTATTTTACAAATGTGGATTTAGAGTTCTTGGAGTCTAATTTCTAAAATGTATTATTCTCAAAAATTTCAGACAAGTGACACTTTTTAAAAATTCAATATGCTTTATTCCGACTCTTGTGAAATGGGTTTAGATATATTTGAATATCATGTAATTATACTTAGAAGAAGCTCCACAAGATATCCCATGAAATAATGCAAAGGGAACTGTTTTGTAAAACTCCAAGGTATAATACAAATGCTAGCAATTACTGCTATCATCCATAACTTATAAAACATGATCATCAGAGGTGAGCTGTACATTTCTGCTAAGAATGCTGGTAACTATGAAGATAGCCTGCTCATTGATTTAAAATTTTTTCTAAGTCCCAGACCTTTAATAGGACTCTATAAAATAAGGATATACTTAAGAATCCTCAGATATTTGAAGACTATTTAATTTTAAAGTAGTCTTTATATGCAGCTGAAGTAAAAACCTAAGAGATGAGAGAGAAATATAATCTCAGTGAAGTTATTTGCCTGTTTGTTCCTTTCTTTCTGGTTATTAAATACAACCATGCTATTCACTAATAATCCAGGAAGCAAAGAACTAACACATTAGCCAGCCTGTGTTCCAAACTAAAAAGAGGTTAAAAACACAGCCCTGGAATACAAACACAGCTTATAAGCACAGCGTGTGCACCTACTGTTCTGCCATTTAAACTCTGAGGAGCTGTACAAACAAGTCTATCTTGAGGAAACAGACTGGGTAATTTTCCATTCCGACTGTTGGAGATTTCACCAAGAGCTCCAAACTTGCAGAAGTCTGTGTTGCCAGACATTTTCTCCAAATTTGTTATCTATAGTTCTCTCCATGAAGATTTCCCGCTAACAAAAATGCTTTCATTAAAGGTCGTGCTTTAAGGGAAAACTTTTCTTGCATACACAGAGATTAAATTAAAAAGAAAAATTAAAGACATAGTGGCCCCATTTGGGGAACGTAAGTTAAAATTCTCTTCTCCACAGCCTGAGACAGACCAAGATCAAGCTTTCAAACACTTGTGTCTTTCCAAGTTCAGAGGACAGTAAGGTAAAATCCTAGTCAATGAAAAGATCAAGACAAAACTGCTGTAACATTAGTCGATGCTAACAGTGATTTGAGGGATCTTTCGAGCCTTCTGACACGATGGGAGTGTGTAAGAAAAGAAAAACTTCGCCACTTAGTATGTAACTAGAGACCACCTTCTCTTGGCTTCTGTAAACTCACTGGAACACTAAGGAGCAAGTGTCAAGTAATGGGAAAAGCTCTATTATACGATTAGTTTGGGCTTCCCAGGTGGCGTTAATAGTAAAGAACCTGCCTGCCAGTGCAGAGATATAAGAGACACGTGGGTTCAATCCCTGGGTCGGGAAGATCCCTGGAGGAGGGCATGGCAAGCCACTGCAGTATTCTTGCCTTGAGAATCCTATGGCCAGAGAAGCCTGGCGGGCACAGTCCAAGAGTTGCAGAGTCAGACACAACCGACGTGACTTGGCACACACACGTGACTATTTCAGATATGCATGAAACTACAATTTCATAAGCTTCAGGTCTCAAAATGCTCAAAATACCTGCCCTATAAATACAAGTGAGCACTTTTTTAGAGTGATTTTTATTATGGAGAAAATAAACTGGATCTTATTTCCAAATTAATGCAGCCATGTTGAACAGAGGGCTTTTCCCAGTGTGTTGTAAGTTCTCAATAACTAAAAGAAAGTTCCTGGAGAAGGAAATGGTAACCCATTCCAGTACTCTTGCCTGGAAAATTCCATGGACAGAGGATCCTGGCAGGCTATACAGTCCATGAGGTCGCAAAGAGTCAGCCATGACTGAGCACAAAAGAAAGTTCAATTCATTTAAGGAGGGCAATGAGGTACAGAAATATCATTTTAAATTAATGGATCTCATTTTTTTTGAGCACTAGATATATACCAAGCACTATGATAAGAATCATCTATGAATTATCTCATTTAATACTCTTAACAACAGTTACTTATCCAAGAGTCTAGCTAATTAATGGCTCAGCCAGGAATGGAGTAGTTTTCTGAGTTCTTAATTCAATGTCTTCTCCAGCACTCTGGCTAGTTGAGTGATGGGGTGGGGTTAAGCCAAATTCTGAAGACAGTAAGCCCTCCAAGATGTGTGAACTGATAGCATATTTGGTTTACCCCACAGGAAGAACCTCAAAGGGGAGGCTAAAACGTGAATGTCATCCCTGTAGACACTTTGCCTGTTACCGCTCATTTCACCTTGCACAAGTCATACAAGACGATGGCTATTTTCAAAGTTCACCATAAACGTTCAGACCAAACAGTGACTCTGGCGGCTATTTCACTGATTTAACATGCCTCTTCCTTCTTCCTCCTCACTTTTCTTCTCTGTGGGGAGAAATCTAACTTACCACTCCTTGTCTCTAAAATCTGAACTCAAGCATTCTCTTGCCTTTGTCCTCTGAGCACTTTGCCTCCCTCTTAGAACACTTTGAATATTTATCTTGTGTTATTATTAGGAGCGTACATGTCTATCACTGGGAGGAAAAAAAATACGTCTCTTAACGGACTGCATCCAAAAATCTTGGCATCACCTGTGTGTCCAAAAAAGCACCATGAACATAACAGGGACTCACTCAGTAAATGTTTCATGTGTAGTTAAAATAGGAAACTTAGGTTCCACTACTATAAACACTTCTATCAAAGAAAGGACTATTCCCAAAGGAACCAGGGAGTATTTTTGCTCACTCTTCTTTTTGAAAGGATTTTTCAGACAGCCTATCACCATTCCAAGGAAGGTAATGGGGCTATTTTTCTGTTTAGGAACCAGTGGTTTAAGTAATGTAAGCTATGGATCAGTGGTTTGCAATGATGGGGCTGATCGAAAGACAATCACACTCAGCATTGCTAAGGTTAATGGCATTGCCTCTTACGGAGGAAATATAAAAGTGGAAGATAGGAAAGAAACCAATAAAAACATTTACACACACCTTTAATGGTATGCAGAGTAGAACTCACTTAAATGAATACCAACTAATGAAAACATCTTGAAAAGAGAGTGATTTTTAAAGAAACCTTTTATCTACAGGTCCTATATTTAGAGAGCAAACCTTTTAAATGAATCCAGGGTAAAAAAGGAATTAAACTAGTAATTGTTGTGATTCATTGTGGTTCATATAACTTACATCAGGCCAGTGAAATGAATGAACCATTTAACAAAGGAAGCTCTTCTCCACCAATTTATGTCATATTTGTCGGAGTATAAGTAAGAGCCTCCTCAGCAGGTACCACACAGCAAAAAAAAAAAAGTCTTGGCAATGACTAACCCTTGCTTGTTCTGCTATACTTCTATATGGGCAGAGTTGTAGACTCCCCTGAGAAGGTGTGGTGAGAGAATTTGGTTCAACCAGAAAAATGCATGAAAACAAAAAATGTACCATAGCGCTCCCAATACAGACTGGATGTTTTCTTCTAGGAAACTTATTAATATTTTCTTTTTAAAAGTAAACTTTGATATCTTGAAGATACAAGTATCTGGTAGTCAGGGATTATTAGTGGGTAGAAATGGAGGCTCAAAGGCAGAGATAAAGTTGGAATTAGATGATGCTTAAAATCTCTTTCTGAACCTTAGAGATAATTTGTCAGAGAATTTCAAGTCTATGCTTTACAGATCTTTCAGACCAGTGGCTTAAGAAAAAAGACACTAATATTTCCTCTTAAGACCACTAAATACACACAGGAAATACTGGAAACAACTATATCCCTATAACTCTCATGATTCGCCAAAACAACAAATACACAGAGTTAGAGCCTATTTTGTCTCTGACCTGATTTTTCCAGAAAAAGAAAAGTTTAAGCAAAAGCCGACTAAAAGTGTGGACCCACTTGTAGAATATACTCAATGCAAATAAGAAAAAGGACTGGGGATTCAAGGGAGTTTAAGATAATACACCTGAGTCAATTTGAAATTAAACACTGATATACTGACACAGTCTAAAGGTGCCTCAGATGCATTCTGGACCAGCTGGAATACCATCAGAAACTGTGGGTTACACGTATCTGTTTGTTAGGGCTTTTTGAGGTAAATTTGGAGGTTTACCTTTTTAAAAATGATGTTCAAAAATTTAAGAGTTCCAACTTCGTTCAGAATAGAGGGTAAAAGTGGTGCCACAGTAAGTGTAGAAAGAATATCTTTCTGTAGGTACGGTGGCCGCGGGGGGTGGGGGGGAAGCCATGTGCCAAATAGTAAAATACACTGCCCATGGAGAGGCACATTCATTCCCCATGCAGCAGCTTTAAAACCATATTTACTTGAAAACAAGCACTGCAGGGTTGAGAGGAGAAAAATATGAAACATACTCAGTAGCATTTTCCAGGGGATCAGGGAAGGAAATGAAGAAATTCCTGATGACCTGAAGTTATTACGACAGCTCATTGTATTATGCATGGCTTGATTGCTTATAAAGTGCTCTCAGATACATCATCTGATTATACTTTTACTAAAGCCTTGGGAGAGAAGAAAGGCAAGAATCACCTGTTTCCATTTCACAGATAAGGAAGCTGAGACACAAAAGCTTAAGTACATTTCCAGGGTCAGTTAGTTTGGAAATGGGAAAGTCCACATGCAAATGTTTTAAAAAATATTTCACAGCCAGGAAGGTGACAAAATTAGGAGTGTCCCATCCCTCTTGTGGCTTCCCTTGTAGCTCAGCTAGTAAAGAATCTGCCCGCAGTGCCGGAGACCTGGGTTCGATCCCTGGGTTGGGAAGATCCCCTGGAAAAGGGAAAGGCTACCCACTCCAGTATTCTGGCCTGGAGAAGTCCATGGACTGTATAGTCCATGGCATCATAAAGAGTCGGACATGACTGAGTGCCTTTCACTTCATTTCATCCCTCTTGCACCCATGCACCTGTCAAAGCTCAAATCAGAAGACTGGAGTTTTCCTCCCAAAACCCAGCTTCCTCTACTAGGAAGAACTGTCAAGCTCATCACTCCTTCAAATTTCATGCTTGCTCTCTACCCTATATGGAAAAGAAGAGTGAATGAGAGAGACCAGGCCTGACTTCATGCTTCTCCATAAAGTATAATTTCAGATGCTTGTTAAAGTCACATGAACTGGCCTTTCTTGTCACACATGTACTTGCTTAAATGCTCACAAAGAAGTCACTTCCATCTTATTCTTGTTTTCCTTTGCTCTGCTCAGTCTCCCATTGCAAAGATCCCTTCATGTCGAAGTCAGCTTGGCCAAGTAACAGGCATTTGTCTCACACTGTGACAAGCTACACCTAGCTCAGCCTCATACAAGATTTTCCTTCAGAGTGTGGCAAGCTGACAGCTATGGGCAGATGAGGATGGCAGTGGTGGGGAATAGAGAGGACCATCAGATGTGGAGCCTGCAATGCTGCCAACCCCAGCCAAGTCCCAGGGAAAATCGTTCCTCCCCAACTGGCAGCAAACTCTCCGTGCCTTGCCACAAAAGCACCTTGCTGTGTCTGCGGATCGCCAACCTCAGAGGCTCCAACCACAATCCAGCGGGCACAGGTGCAAGTTGCTTGATGACCATCAGGGCGCTGAAACAGGAGGAAATGGGCTGGGAACTGCACGGGGCTAAGCGGAGGCCCACCAAATACAGATGGAGTCATCTGTCATCTCCCAGCAGCAGGCTTCTCTGGAGAGCTTGCGCAGCAGGCTCACCATGCCAGACAAGAGCAGCACCCTAAGGCATCGGGGAGAGTCATTCAGTTCTGCACTTACAACTGGTATTCATCCACATGCACACTGGAAGGTAGGCACTGCACTGTGCTAAAGAGAAAATGGTGGGTGATCAGGGCCGAATAGTCCCTGCCTTCATGGGGTTACAATCTACTTTATAATGAGGCTGGCCTTTGCAGATGTTATTCCCAGAAGCACACAAATAAGTGTAACATGAAAACTGCCATAATTTGATTCAAACTTCTGAATGAATGACTTTCAAATAAACTTAACAACTTGGAAATTTAAGAGAACAATTTCAATAGCCTTTCGAGTAACCCCTGGACTTCAGTCTATTTGGGAGACGGAGTGAGAAGGAGAAGTCTAAGCAAGGCCAAGTGACAGTAGAGTAGAAAGCACTCTGGACAGGGGACATGATGTTCAGGGTCTCGGGTCTACTGCTAATTCACGTGTTATCTCAGGCACATCTCTCTCCTTCTCTGGTCTTCATCAGGCCTGTAACTAACGCTTGGAACAGCATCAGGCATCCAGCAGATGTTTAATAAATAAATATTGGTTGACTAGATGAACATAATATATGAAGGTGTAGTGTGAATATCTCTGTGATTCACTGTAAACATCAAGATGTTAGAGATAAGAACAGTCAAACAACGTAGATTCATGCAATTTTCTTACACCCCCAATGACACACCAGATAACAGCATCAAAGGGGCTGAGTGGCCAGCAGGAAAACGTGAGCCTATGAGTGCTTGTAATACTTTCTCACTGCATCCTTCAAGCTTGAATTGTGTGACAATTTTAACTCAACAAAGAGCCTTTTTCTGATTCCAACCCAGTAGGCTAGTTCCTGGGCTAGCAAGTTCAGTGGCGCCATGCTAAGGCCTTTCTTCAATATTTACAGAATAAAAGGCAATTTGGGGTTTAGCTTTGAGTGCATCAGATTTTGACAGCTTGGAAATGTCATTTCTCAGAGCAAGGACTTTTCACGCGCACAGAATTCTGCCTCTAACCGTTCTATAAATGCAAATGCAAATATCCTTGACCAGAAAACCTTGAGCATCATGTTCTAAGAATGTTAGTGAGATTACATGAAGTTCTTTTTAACTGTATTAGTTTCCATCCAACATCTCCTAAATTGAATTAGAGTAAAGTGGGGGAAGGCCTAGGTTCGAAAGGTGGATGCCAAAGAAGTCACATTTTAATTTTGTCTCTGCCTCTCATTTATGGATGCTTTCTATCTGCCAGCCAGGAAGTCAGCAAGCTTCACTCCAAGGGAAACATGCTGGATGACTGGCCATCCAAGAATTAAACATGAAATGACTATCACGTGCTAGAAACTGTTCAGACACACAATGACTTAGCCAAACTGAGCCTTACATGGTGGATCGAATGTTCTTTTTGTTTAATAAGGATGCTACATCTTTTCTCTCACATATACAGAAGCTGAGAATCCCATTTATTTTATTATCAAGAGCACTAGCATTCTTTGATTAGGAAAAAATATTGGTGGTACATTTCTTATTAATAAAGGAAACCCTCCAAGAACATCAGATTGTAAGATTCAAGAAAATAAGATACACTGAAACTCCTCTGCATTTACAACTAAACAAGAGCAAGAAGAGTTTCGCTGGTGGCTCAGTTTGTAAAGAATCCGCCCGCAATGGAACCCAAGTTCGATCCCTGGGTCAGGAAGACCTCCTGGAGAAGGAAATGGCAACTCACGCCAGTATTTTTGCCTGGAAAATTCCATGGACAGAGGAGCCTGACGGGCTATAGTCCATGGGGTCACAAGAGAGGGACCCAACTTAGTGACTAATCCACCATCAAGAACAAGAAGAAGCTCAGAGAGGAGAGGGCAAGGGAGAAAAAGAGAGGGCAATGGTAACATGGCACAGTCACCCCAGTGTTTTGAGGAACAGAGGTGTGTAAAATTAGTATGAAGTGGCTAATGCATTCTGAGAGGTCCCTCCCCAACTCCATTACCATACCACTCCACCAACGTCAGCCACTCAGGTAAGTTCTGTGTGTGCACAGAACAGAATTCTGGAGAAAAGGCTCATCCCAACATCTAGGGCACAGGCCATGGAAGAGGGCATTGTACAGCTTGAAAAAAGACCTATCACTTAAAGTAACTGCAGGTGTAGGAACTGAGAGCCAGAAGGGATCTTAGCCTGAAAGCCCTCCCAGAAACATGAGGAACACAGGGTGAGGCTCAGATTGTTTGAATGTGCAGCGGAGGTTTGAGCTCATTCTAAGGGGCAAGAAAGCCATAGGTAATATATAGGAACATATATACATTTCAGTATTTAGGTCAAATGTTTACTAAAGCTCTTGTATGAACACCTATAGCTTAACTATTGGTGCCTCTTGCATAGCTCTTATCAGTTGTACCCACTTTCATCATGGACCCTAAATACCTTCAAGAGATCAGTCAAAATTCATGGCAAATATCTATTTAAATATTCATCTTCCTTATTAGAACGTATGTTTGATGAACATTGGGGCTGTACTTCATTTATCTTTATATTCCCATTGCCTAACACAAGGATTAGCACATACATTATGAATAATAAATATACAGATGCCTAAGAAAGGATGAATTGGAAAGGGGTGGAATTACTTTTAAATATATATTTCCCTGAAAAGACTTTAAACTCCTAAAATGGTGGTTATCAAGGACTAGGGGTGGGAAAATGCAAGAGATGTTACTTCAGGGTGCATACTTGCAGCTAGTAGATAAGTAAGTCAGGAGCTCTAATACACAGTATGGTGATTATAGACAGCAATACTATATTATACACATTAGACTTGCTAAGAGACTAGATCCTAATCGTTTCCAACACTAGAAAATGATAACTGCAGTGCCATAGAGGTGTCAGCTAATGCTACAATGGCAATCATATTGCAATGGAAAGGTATCAAACCAGCTTTAAACATCCAAGATGTTATATGTCAAGTATATCTCAGTTTGAGAAAAATACTTTTTCAAAGGTATAGAGAACAAACTAGTGGTTATCAGTGTGGAGAGGAATGTGGGAAGGGGCAAGATAGGGATGGGACTGAGAAAAACTTTAAGCTCCTGAGGGTAAGATCCATTCATTCACTCATTTGTTCACTCATTCATTCCCTCCAAAATATTTATTTGATTGCCAGGTAGTATGTTTGGAACAGAAATGCCTTCCTGCAAACCTAGATTTCTTCCTCCAAGGGTAGTCTCTTCTACATTATCTAGAATAGCAATGTCCTCAAAATATGTATTAGGGAGACCGGAAGAAAACATTAGGGCTTCTATTTATTTTTATTTTGCATTTCTAAAAAATAATGATGCATTTGTGACGAATAATGCCATCTCCCTCACTTGGCACCTGTGTCAGACTGTCACACATGACCCATGGTGTATAACATTATCCCTAGGGAAATGTGGAATTCTGCACATCTTTCTTATTGGTTTAATTTTAAGCATATTGTGACATATTACTCTTGACATTAGTTGATGTTCAGCTAAAACAAGTGACGGATTGTCTGGTTTTAACTGATTAACCACTACTGTCCCCATCGTAGGTGTATCATCACCACTGTCATTTTCTAACCTCATGTTTACCATTTCCCTGGGAAGAAGGGGCAGGACATAGAGAAAACACATGGAAATACTGCAGTTCTTGTACTAATAATACAAATTATTTGAGATTATTATCACTGCTGGGTGTAAAGCATTCCAAGACATTTCAAAGCACCTCACTGTTCACCATCTGTACGGTGCCAGAGCCTTCCCCAGAAAAGCAAAGCAGCTCTTCCTCTGCCATTCACTAGCTGTTGACCATGGGTCTGTGCCTCAACCTCCCTGAACCTCATCCTCTAGCTCTTAGATTAGGCCAAATTAAGACAACACAGTCCAGCAATTTAAAGTGCCTGGTACACACCATTATTCTACTGAGGTCAGTTTTCTCACCACTCCTCCTGATGCACAGACTCCACACAGGAAGAGCTCTGAACCCAGAACACAAATGTCCAACACAACAATGTACGATTAGGCAACCCAAACTTTGTTAAGATACTGTATTCTGACAGTATGATTTCCTGGGTCAATTTATATAGAGAAGTGCTACCCAAGTCTCTTACTTTGAGCGGCTTTTTCCAGTGGCCCTTACTATTAATTCTGCTTAGACAGAAGTGAGTTTAGCAATATCTGTTGAAAAGGTGAATAAAAGGATGCATTATGGAGATGATGAGCAGCCCTGGGCACAGCTCCCTTTTACTGGCTCTTCTTGGTACCTGCTTTTCTCTTCTTCCCTCTCCTTCCAAAGGGAAAGTTAAAGGCTATTATTAACCACTGGTCTACCGCAGAGACCTCTGTATCTTTTCACTGTTAAAAACATCTTAAAATATTTTCCTCTCATGGAGCCTATTTCTCAAAGTATTTCACTTACCATCTTTACTAAATACTGGATCATTTACCTCTCCTCCGTCTTTTATTAGATGAACTCAAACTACAACTGCCAAACAAGAGTCTCTATGTTACACGACCAGTTAGCTCACAAAGTCAAAAGCAAAAATTTTCAGCCTATGCATCTTATTATCTAGGGGGAAATGCACAATTTCTTTTAAGATTTTTTTTCTTTGACACCATTCAAGAACCACCAGTTGGCAACCACTGGTCAGGAGCGCTGTTAGCGCGTGTTGAATTTTACTTCTATATCTTTCATAATAGCAATTTGCAAATCTACTAGAACTCACTGCACTCGCACGTCCTGAGCACTGCTACCTTTAGAACTAACTGATGCTCCCACAACAAGGTGACTCGTCCCTTCTCTGTATTAAAGATCTTACTTATAGTCCCAAACTGTAAGAAGACATTAAATTGAAAAGCTTTCACTTTGGACAGCATTTGCAATTTTAAAAGAAGATAAACCTCTCTAAGGAGTTAACATGATCTGTGAATGGGGGACATGCTAGGAATCAGATATCCTGATGAACTTTGTCTTACTCTCTTGAAATGGAGAATTAACCGATTCTCTTAAATAATTCAGAAATCTAAAATCCAAGGGATGAGGTACAAATTTCTGTTGTACTGCACAAAAATGGTGAGTGAAAAGAAACTCCTTATTTTTATGTTTTCAATAAAACTACATTCCTACATCTTTTCCAAGTGAAATACTTACTGTTGATCCACATAGGAATAGTGCTTGAGACTGCAGGAAAAAGAGTAAAAATGTTCATACGAAAAATAAGAACGTGATTTTTCCAAAAGAATATAATTTTGCCCCCAAAATTAAAAACAAGAAAATGACATGTTCCAGATTGCCATCTAGCACAGGATGTTTCCATGAAGCAAAGAGGTAGATGAAAGAAAGGCAGACTACACTTTACTGTGTATCTCCTATGAATCACTGCAAGTTCTGGACAATTTACATATCCACACGTCCACAGAGATATGTCCATATACATAGTCTGCATAGAAGCAGTCCTTTTAGTTCTGAGGATTAATTAAGCCTGTGAGTGCCTGAGCAAGGCTGAGGCAGATGCCTAATAGTATGAGATGCTCATCCTAGACGAGCGAACAACACCAGGAAGGAAAGGAATGAACACTGCTTAAGCTCAAAACAAAGCAGCAGCTAAAATACATTTCAGGAGAAGGTGATAGCATCCCACCTCATAAATGAGAAAAGTCCAAGAGTTTGCCCAAATTTATGTCATCAGTAAGTTACAGAACCAGAGTTTGTAAGTAAGGTCATGGTTAAGCAATTAGCCTCTGACATGTAAGTTTGAAAACTCTGTCCTGTGAGTACTCTTTCTGCCTTCTTGACTGTGGGAAAGCTACCTAAATTCTTTTGTGTCTCAGTTTCCTCATCTGTAAAATGGGTACACTAATAATACCAATCTCCAAGGGTTGTATTCGAGTGAAATAAGATCATGAACTCTTGGCACAGTGCCTTGCTGTGGTGGCCATAAAAATGAGCCACTCATATCACATGTTTAACAAGAAGCACCACTGCCTGACAACTCCAATCGCTCCCCTCTGGATTTACTACCATGTTTGCTCCAGAGAGCTTCCTCCAGGCTCCCAGCAAATGCTTAAAGAAGAGGATACCAATGCAGACTGGTTCTTATGGGAAGAAAAAAGACTTTGTAACAAGTGATTTTGGCTCAAAGACTTTCCATTGGCCTGTACAAAACTTTCTTAGAAGCTCCCTAAAGTCCAGGATTCTTCCTCCCCAGTCCTTCCTTCCCTCTCTCCTCTCACAGGTATCCGATCAGTATTGCAGTCTGAAGCCTCTGCAGCCAACCTGGCCCCCTCCCTTTATAGCCCATGGATTTTAGACCCCAAAATCCCTGCACCTCTAATTGCACATCTAAGGGCACATTCTTCTTGGGAGACCTAAACTACCACACCAGCACGTGGAAA
Source organism: Antilocapra americana (assembly GCA_007570785.1). Taxonomy (NCBI): domain Eukaryota; kingdom Metazoa; phylum Chordata; class Mammalia; order Artiodactyla; family Antilocapridae; genus Antilocapra; species Antilocapra americana. The sequence goes on along the minus strand of ML664246.1, from coordinate 1,445,621 downwards.
ACCCACAGTAAATGTGAGCTATTATCAACAGCATGACTGTTACCTGCAAATTCATTACTTTTGTCATTACCTGGCTCCAAAGCCCAACACAGTTTAACCCTCGTTTCCAAAAGTGCTTTCCTTGAATTTGTGGACATTATCCTTTCTTAAAGTTGGAGGGTACAAAGACCACATCATGTTCTTATAACACATTCAAACATGTTTTGTCATAGCTAGCAAAACAGTCCTAAATGAGAACATAATATATATTTAGATTCCTGTAGAGCATAAAGAAAATAGCACAGTCTATTTTTCAAATCAACCTAAAGGTCTTTTCTGTACGTTACTTTTGAATGTGGGCTTTTCCAGTGCTGTGTGATTTGACTGATTTTCTACTTTCACCATCTTTCATGAGGCAAACAGCCTGCCAATAACTAGGACTTGCGACAAGGTACACTTCCTTTGAAGAAGTGACTCACATGACGTCCCTATGCATTACTCAATTACAGTTCCACTAATTAAACTTACACACTGACCTGGATGGGTTGAATGGCTCTCAACTACAGTATTGTACCTACTGACTATGCCACACAAGTGGCTTATTGTTCTAAGGTAACTACTGGGCTACCGGCAGATGCAGAATGAATGGAATTTAAGCAGTTGAGTCATTAGAACTTCGCGATACTCTTCCCAGGTCTCATTTCCAGCAGGTTAAACTCCAGTGGTTTGACCCTTTGTGATCACTGAAATCATCACAGACTAACTGAACCTTTTCCGGTGCTGCTGTTACTGCTGCCCATGTAACCTCCATGGGACTGTGCAGAGAACTAGGACTGGTGGCCAGATAAAATATATGACTTGGTTTAGATAAACAAGTCCCTTTTTGTAATAAATAGAGCCCATGTAATACTAAAATAATTATTTGTTGTGGTTCTGCAAAGCAAATTTAACTTTGTGTCTTGTGTTTTTATTTGCTAAATCTAGCAACAATTGGAAGGAAAAAAAAAAAATCAAGCTTCATGGTCATGGACTTGAGACCTGAGGATTTACAATCTAAACAGAGTCCTGAGATAAGGAGTAAACTGCAGCCCACAGATCTAGATCTCCATTAAATGAAAAAAAAGAACCGTTTGCATGAGAGAGTATGGGAAGCCAAATATCCTATGCAAGTGACTCTGTTTTCAGCAACGTGTGCATAAGTGTAAACCTTTGGGGATACTAAAAGATACTGCCATGGCAGACGACAGTCTCCTTCTTTGACAATGCTATGAAATGGGCCTTTCTGCCTTGTTCACCACTCAACATTACATATCTAACACAGCGCAAGGGCTCAGGGCATATCCATCACATCAAGAAATGAATGGATTTGGTATGTGCATTCCCTTGTTGAGCATATTATAGTTTATCAAGGATTTGCCAGGTCTTTCCTTGGCCAACATAGTTCAGCATAATTTGGCTTCCTGCTAACCCCCTGTTGCCAACTGCTCTTCTTTCACTTAAGTACCACAAGCCACCCTAACCCTGATTGTTCCTCCAGCATGCCTCTGGGTCTTTCCATTTACTGTTCCCTCTTTCTAGAAGAGAAGTCCCAAATATCTGCATAGTTCTCTTCTTTACCATCATCGAGTCTTAGCTCAAAAGTCAACAGGTCAAAAAGGCCTTCCCTGACCACCTTCTGTAAAATAGTGCCCTATACTCCACTGTTTAGCCCTTGTGTGTGCATGCGTGCTAAGTCACTTTAGTCGTGTCCAACTCTCTACCCGCCAGGCTCCTCTGTCCATGGGATTCTCCAGACAAAAATACAGGAGTGGATTGCCACACCTTCCTCCAGGTGATCTTACAGACCCAGGGATGGAACCAGGTCTCTTTTGTCTCCTACATCGGCAGGGGGTTCTTTACCACTAGTGTCACCTAGAAAGCCCTGTTTTTCCTGTATCTACCTTTTTCTTCATAATATTTAACACCACTTGTTATAGTATGTGTATTTTCTTCCAGCAGAGATGTTATTTGTTTTATTCAGTAAATCTGGCTCTGAGAATACATCTGATAAATATTTGTTGAAAGAATGACTGAAGCCTTTTCCCCCTTCCTAGACTACCAGGTCCTCCAGAACAGGAAGTCTGATCCATCTCTGTCATCTCTCAGTGCATCCAGTACACAGTCCAAATGTATCCAGCAGATTCTTCATAACTATCTGGGCTCCCCAGGTGGCTCAGTGGTAAAGAGTCTGCCTGCCAATGCAGGAGACACAAGAGATACAGATTCGATCCCTGGGTTGGGAAGATGCCCTGGAAAAGGGAATGGCAACTTATTCCAATATTCTTGCCTGGAGAATCCCATGGACAAGAGAAGCCTGATTGGCAGCATTCCACGGGATTACAAAGAGTTGGACATGACTGAGTGACTGAGCAAGCAGATGACTTATACGAAAACTGAGGTGCAGGTCTTTAAGTGATTGGACAACTGATTTCTCCTTAACAGATGCTCAGTGTCAGGCTTATCATGGCAGCTCTCCTTTGCTAATCTGACCTATTTGGAAGCTGTGATTTGGCTTCTATTTGTTCATCTCTTGAGTTTATAAATGCAGCTCACTGAGAAGCTCTCTGGTTGCAAAATACCTACAGAGATCTAAGAAAACACTGACTTTCCTTCATGGAGAGATTGTTGGAAATCTATCGCTATTTTGCTGGGATTCACCACAACATCCTTTATAGTTCTCTCTTTGGATATTCGCCATACAATGCCTGTGGATAAGGCATATGAGACTCCCCTGTTCTCTTTGGGTTAAAATCAACCAAGCATAGACCTTAACAATTGAGAAGGGGCAGAGGAATCTACAGTAAATACTACCCCTCCCGCACCTCGATTGGCGCTATCCCAGTAGATTTCCCTAACGACAAGGCAATGCCAAGGGAACAGAGTTGCCTGGAGCTGAATGAAACCTGAAGAAGAGGAAAAAGAATGAGGAAGCTGTAGAGGGAAAAGGTGCCAAAAATCCTTGTGGCCACATGAATTTTTCTAGCAGACAACTAATCAATCTGGATTAGCGGTTCCAAATCCCCAAATAAATTATTTATATTGCATTCAGTTTTACTAATATGATCCACAAGTGGATAATTCTTTCCCCAAAATAATATACAGGATTTAAATCAACAAATTCACCCTCAAGTGTCAAATGAGACCCTCCAATGTGTGGCAAAGAAAGCTGATACACTATTCCTGACCCAAACTAGTCTCCCTGGTAATTCACCACGTGGGTTTCTCAGTGACCGAGAGGTACATGAAAGCGCCCACTATGAGTGCACTGCAGGTCCTTCTAAGAAGGCCTGCCGAAGGGTTCTAGCAGGGCACGCCCAGGGCGCAAACACAGGGAACAGAGAACAGTGCCAACGGCGCTGCCCTCACACCAGCTGTGCCCTCCACCACCTCTCCGCACCACTGTGATTTGATGACGGCCCCTCATTTGATTTCTTTTCTGAGCCCAATTCAAATATGAACAGCACTGCTTCCTGTTTTGAGAATTGAGATCTATGGATATATATACACAACCCCACATAAATTATAAACAAACACTTAAAAACACTTTTCCATTTGCAATGTCACATCCAAATGGTTGCTTCTCCTGGACCACGAGTCATACACACAGAACAAATTTGAGGCCCAGAAAGACAGCTCTGTGTCTTCTTTCCTCTATACAGTTTGTGCATGAGGAATTGGTGGCAGGGGACAGGGCTGCGGGGGTGGGGGCTGAGGAGGCTGTGTCTGAAATAGATCGCCCAGCCAGTCCATTTCAGAATTTGGAAATTAGGGGACTAGGAGTTTAAAACATTCCCTATTTTGGCTACTAGCCAACCACTTAAAGTCTGTTCACCTCGTTAACCTGTATATGTAGACAATAAAATACCCCTAATGTGAGAAGTAAACTATTTCTTTAAAATGACAAATTTCCTCCTCTTCTTCAGTTGAAAAGGCTCTTTTCCTACCCTGGATCCTGCGGTAGATAAAGCTCAGAGTACTCTGCACTGTGTTCAGCCTGTGGGGGAAGCCTCCAGGCTCACCGGTACCTCTCCTTTCTAAACGCAAGAGTCAAGAACTTACTTTGTTTGGAGGCGTTTCTAAAGAGCCCCTGCAAACAATGATGGGTCACATTTGCTACCAATATTTAAGAAAGTACAATTCACCTGGCCTTAGACTGACATTTTAGATTAAACCAAATTCTAGTTTCCCAGTCTCTAAAACAAGACAGACTAGCTCCATCTCATTGCTGAAAATTCATCAGTCAGAATTTAATTACACAGATCTGGAAACCAGAAGGCATTTAGGTTTTAATGTTTCCCTGAGTTGGGACCTTTACAATATTTAGAATATTGATCATTACTGTTATTGCTGCTATTTTGGTGGTCACTCTACTGTGTCTCTCCCTGCAGGGTTTTTGGAAAGAACACTGCTGAGAATAACTGTTGCTAGGTAATTGTAAAAGAAAGTCATGCAAATTATGAAATATTGACAAGCTTTATTTACAAGTCAGTGGTGCTAGAGTGCTCCTGCTTTCCGAATAAAATGCTAACTGTTCAGCTGTGCACTGCCTTCAAAATTCCTAAAATGACACAACTAAAATGACCAATAATCAAAATAGCTCCTGAAACAGCTGTCCATTCAGTAGTAAGAAACAATTCTTAACATTTAGAATTATGAATTTTATTTTACCTTCCAACTATGTACTGAAATTATCATATCATACTGCAATATATCTCCTATATATTTGAGGAAGTAATGAGAAAAAAGTTAAAGCAGAAGGCCTGAACTTTGTAATGAAAATATTATCAGATAAGAGAATGTGTGTCCAAAAGAGAAATATAAATTTATATTTCTTATCTCACCACCAAGTTTACAGAGTGAATCCTGCATACAAATCTTAAGTCGAGAAGTCAGTATCCTTGGAAATTATTCTGTAAGTACTGAAATACTCAAAATACAGAAATGAGTTACTAATAACCAATGAAATACTAGTAATTGAGAGCCTCTGTTCATCTAGCAACACTTAGCAACAACACCTAGTTTGGTGATACAAGATGGGAAGGACATAAACAAAGATGCTGAACATGAATGGGAGATCCAGCCAATGCTCCAGAGTGAGTATTGGTTTTTGAGTTGGCAGATAAGAGCTGGAAATTTTCAAAATCTGGGGCAAACATCATGATTGATGGCTTTCCACTGATTGCAAGTGGCCCACCTGAGAGCTGATGTCAGCAACACACTTGCAACTAGCAGGTAAACGAGGCAGAGCCAACATGATTAAACCTACAGAAAATTAGCTAAATGCCAACTCTGATGTCCTGCTAGAAACATCACATTTTAGAAACCACTAAAATGAGATTGTTATTATTAGCAGCTTGTACAAGTGATGAGAGATAGTAAACAGGAAAAACAAAATCCAATCAAATACACATGAAGGCAGCTTTTCTGTTTCTGGCACAGGAACTGTATATTGTCTCCTGGTTTGGTTGAGGGTGCGTGCCCAGGGAGTCCCAGCCAGGGCTGGACGATGCTGTTCCCTCCGTCACTGCCTCAGTGTGGCCCCACAGAAGTGTGCCTGGAATTAAGTAGGAGGGCTATCACGTGAGTTTCTCCCTCCTGAATGCCTCCTGACCTGACGCCACATGGAACGCAAGCTTTGGAGGACTGTTCACAGTCCCAGTAAATACTGAGGAAGCACTGCGAGTATTCTGTGCCACAGATGCTCTTAACAGTGGCCAAAGTACTCCTGAGAACTCACAAAAGTGGTAGAGTAGGTCTTCTAAGTCAAAGTCTAACATTTAAGCCTTAAGACCTTCAGGAGCTCTTGAAAAGCCAGAAAGGGGATTTCTGTAACATGCAAAAGGATTAAATGAATGGCAACAGTCAGGCTGAAAACTTGGTCGGATTCCATTCCTTATGGTCATCAACCATAAACATGATGGTATTTCATACCTTTGATCACACCTGCTCACCAGGGTGGGGTGAGGGTGGAGTTACAACTGTATCTGCTATGGCCCTTAGAATAGCCCCACGCTTTGGCTTCCCAGCAGTATCAGTCAGATCTGTGTATGTATGCCCATTTGTCATTCATGTACAGCTATACAACTTTCCCCCACAACCAAATTAGATTTCAACTTCCTCAGGGTTTTAATGTTTTTTCTTAAAAACCTCTTGGTAAATCAATAGTCGGCAAATACTCAAAAACTATGTACCACTGTACAACTTTCCCCCATACTCAAATTAGATTTTCAACTTCTCCAGGGTTTTTTTTTTCCTTGAAAACCTCTTGGTAAATCAATAATGAGCAAATACTCAAAAACCATTTGGGGATAATGACAGTTTATTTGTCTACATATTAATTTTAATAATTAATGTGTCATGTTCAAAGCATCCGAAACTGGTCATGAATTCCATCTATCAATAGCTTATAGCTTTTAATAAGGCAGATTCTATTTGGTTTGTGCCAAGGAAAATTTCAGCCAAAATTAGACATCTAAGTGAAGTCCCTTCTTTCTAGAATAACCTTCTTGGGCATTCATTCTGAAGACCCTAGCAACTCTGCATCACTTCTGTAGTTCTCAACTCCTGACGGGTAAACAGAATGTGAAGGATAGAACCAAACAACAAAACAGATATGCCACTATAGGGATTATGGACAGATTTAAGAGACTTAAACCTGACATTTCAGAACAGGGTACGTATCTACAAAAGAGGTCTCTATAGAGTCTTGCTTTATTGCTGACACTCTTCCTCTTTCTACTCCAAGTCTCCCAGCTTGTTTCCTTTTGAATACGTGTATCTCATTACAGATCCGAGCTTTAACTGCAGTACTGATGGTTATCTTTGAGTGCTTAATATGAACCTACATTATGCTGTTTCACAGGCATATTCTCATTTTGTTACTCAGGAGCTAGGACTTTTCAGTGTTCCTATTTTACTGAGAAGAAGACTGAGATTGGGCAACACCTTACTCAAAGTCACCAAGCCTTGGTTTCATCTGAAATCAGGCCTGTTTGACTCAAGAGGTGTAGTTCTGAGTCATTACATTATGACAGTGTTGAGTTTCAGTGATTCTGACATTTTATCTCTGGGTTTCAGATAATTCCTTCAAAATTCCCATCTAATACTCTAATTGGACAAAGATTTGTTTTCTTTTACAGTTGAGTCTTAAGGGAGTACAAGAAAAGAAAGCAAAAATTCTGTAGAAATAAAGAGACTAGTTTGGCAGGGAAGAAACAGCTGCATCCACTTTAGGTAAAGTTACATGGCCTAGTTTATGGTTTTGGATGAAATAGCATGTTACCATTTGTCTATTCATTCTCCATGGTTTACTAGAAAAATACCATTCGTTTCCCATTACCTTTCTCTTCAAGAGCTAGGATAAAAAGAATACCATTTCCCCTTGAATATATACATAAAGAAGGAATAATGAGTTCCCACTTTATTTTAAGATCAGAGTCTGTCACTTCTTCATCCACCAAGATTTCAAAAGTTCTTTAAGAGTTTCGTTGATACATTTATGAGTGTTCTCTTCTTAAAAACAAAAATGAAACAAATAAACAAACAAAAACCTTTCAGGAACTCATCTTCCATAACCTGGGGTAATGAAAATGAAAGAAGACTTTTGATCAAAGTAACCCCGGAAAGTCATCTAATGCATCTAAATACCAAGTCCAGAAATCTTCATTTATTTTCCTTCAGGGATTATACATCTTTAAAAAAGAGGAAAAAAATAATTTTTTCCTCAAATAACTTTATCTGAGATTGACAAAAGGCACAAAGAGGAAATTGAAGAGCCTGGTCTGAACTAGTTTCTCTAGTCTGAACTCCAGTTGGAACTGTCTAAGATGAAGCAACGTCTCTTCCCCTGAAATAAATAGAAATTTGAAACATAGGAATTTATTACTGTCTCTCCTGGATATTCATACTTTCTTTCTTTGAACTCACATGATCCTTTCCAAACGATACTGTGAATCCTTGAGGTGGCACCAAGTGATCTGCAGTTAACAATGAACTTGGCTAGTTTCTCCTTGTCTCTGGCCGAAAAATTCAGGCTCGATCCTGGTTGCTTTTTGGAATGGGAAGTGCACAATATCGGTATTACAGCAGCTCCAGAAAGGCATGCCAGGCCTCTCATGCTCTCAATTTATATTTGCATGTGAACAGCTTGTCGGCCATTTTATGAAGACAGATGAATCGCAGGCCCGCAAGAGGGGCGGCCAAACCCAAACACGAGAACCACACACCCAGCAGCCCACCAGTTCTGAACAGTGAAAATAAAATGAGTATCTCTGGACACAACTTCAAGCAGATTATACATAAATATATTGTATGTAAAAAAGAGATATATAAGCCATCACCTATAAGTCAAGTGGGAAATAAAGAGAGAAACTAGTCTATAAATATCACTCTTTAAAATGTCAACAAAAAATAAGATGTAGCTGTTTATGACACTAAAAACAAGCCCTCAGAGGTCTCTTTCTCTCTCTCTCTTTTTTTTTCATGCCTGTTGTGAAAAGACAACTTTGATACGTAAAATACCACCAAAATACCAGGAAGAGGAGAGGAATAGCAAGACAGTGCATATTTAATATGGGAGCCCAGCAACACTGTAGAGAAATTTTGAGGCTTGGGAAACGAACAAACCCTGAGAAATCAGTGATAGGCTATTCAAAGCGATAAAATCAATCCTGCACCCCACTGACATAATTCAGTTTACCTATCTATTCCAAAAGATCGGGTGGAGATCAAAACAGAAAAACAGAACAACAAAAATAAGACAGTTAGGAGGAATGAGGTCATTTTAAGTAAGTGAGAAACAAAGTATGGTAGGATTATACTAACTAGAAAAATAATACAAGGAATACTGAACAACAGCCAACTTTTATTTAGTGTAAAGTACTATGAAAGATACCATCCTGAGTACATTATATATATTATCTTATTTAATTCTTCAGCATGTCAGTAATATTATTACCGTACCACTTCAAAGGTGAAATAAAATCAGTATTCTGTGAGGGTAAATAACCTATTCAAAATTACAAAGGAAAGAAAGAATAGAGGTAGAATTTAAACACAGGTCTGACACCACCACCTGAGCTTTTAGCCATGGTGGTGCCATATTCCTTTAGAAGATCCTTCACGGTCAAGTTACCATGAGAGGCTTCAGCTCTTCCATCAAGGAAGAGCACTATGGAATTTCATGAGATTATATCCATAAAAGTGTGTAATACAGTGTTTAGCATGAGATGAGTACCACTAGTTCACTTCTCAGTTTTTATTGAAACCGATGGTTTTACTCAAATTCTAACCCATGATAACTGTTTTCGTCCCTGGAGCACATATACTACACACTTAGTATTTTACCGGATACTATTATGTTCATATATAAAGTGTGTATTCTAGGTTAATCAAGTTCCTGCAATATGCAGCTTATACATTTATGTAGTTGACAAATTTTATACTGTCATGTACTCTTACTGTTTTAGACAACTTAAAGTGAAAATCTTTCAAAGGCAGACATCATTTTCTTACAGTAATTATTTAGCAGAAACAAAAGTCTTCCAAAAGGCCTCAAAAATACTCGTCAGTCAATAAACTTAAATCATCGTGAAGAAGATCGTGGGTCACTTGCCACGTGAAAAGGAACTGAAATAAAAAGGCACTGGCTCCTCATTTATACTGTAAATGATTCTGATCGAGTAAATCAACCCTGCCTCCAACAGTAACCAACTTTCTTGGGAACGAAGGTTCTTAAGAGTACTCTGACCGAGTTTGTGGCTGAGGAAAAGGGTGTGGGGCTATGAGAGTGAACCAGAAAATTCCTTAAGTTCTCAAAAACTGTTCCTACTGTGCGGGCCACCCACTCAGGCAGACCTTGAAATCCTCCTACTTGGTTGGCTGCTGGCTACCATGGACTCTCAGGGCAGCAACCTGAGTCCCAAACTAAACTTACCATTTTCTGGCTGGTCCTTAATGTCAGCATCACTTGGCTGGCTGGGACTTTCAGATTGACTTGAATCTGAAAAACAAAAATACGGCCAAAGATTACAGGGTCTGTGAAAGAAGTGGATCAGAAGTGGCAGACTTTCTCAAAAGGTTCAGCGTGTAAACCAGGAGTGAGAACATTACAGAAGTGACATGATGATCAAAAAAGGAAGAAAGAAAAGGCACAGGGAGAAGGGCAGCAGCCTCGGCAGCCCGCGCCTTCAGAGAGGACTCTCGGTTCTGTTTACACCTCCGGCAGCACTTGGCTTGCGCCAGATCATAACTTAAAACTCTTCAGAAACCATCCTCCTACACAGAAACCCTTTCCAAACTGCTCTTCTCCATTATTTATACACTAGAGTCTGATAAAGACTTCATCCTTCATTACACACATCTGAAGCTTGATTCAGAACATAATAAAGTGTCAAAACATATTTTGAAGCTGGTATATAAAAGCAACCCAAACAACAGAAACAAGTTCTGTTGATATTTAGCTCCGTATTACAGCAACAGACTATGCAGACTAACACCATTAAATACTAGAATCCTAATACTCCTAGCGCCTTTACTTAAAATAACAGGATCGCTCAAAGGCATCTTTCTAAAAGGTATACATCTCCCCCCACTTTGTAAGTATTATTTTCCTCTTGTACTGATGCATCTGGGAGATCCTAAAGGGGCCGGTGAGCAAAAACAGGTTCTTGCTTACCTTTATTGGATTGCATTTATTTTTCAGTTTACTGATAAAAATACGATCATTTTTAAACTAAAAATTTAGTCCAATCAATTTGACTTCTAAATGAGACAATTTAAAATAAGGTAGCATTTAATTTTAAGATAAGATAAACAAGTTAGATCAAAAACTTTAACAGAATTAGAAGTAAGCATACTTATGATACATTTTCCTGGGGAGGGGAGAAAAAAGTCAGGCAAACTATTTCAAGGAGAGAGTTTTTTATGTAAAGCATTTTTCTGAGACTTGAAACAGTATATAACATTAACAAAAAAGAAAATTTCTAGAAAAATCTCTGTGTCTATGGAAAGCCTGGATCTGCACTTTACCTTGACTTCACAGGGTTAGAATGGGCTATCTGAAATCTGACCACATTTCAGCAAGAAGTTCAATGCAAGATCAAAAGGTCATGACACTTAACTGTGATTAAATTGAAAATATTACTTCTATTTCACCAATAGAGTTATAGCTTTAGCATTTTCTTTCTTGGAGATACTGCACAAAGAAGCAGTACTACTAGTGACCCTAGGTCGAGAAGCACTAATTTATTACTGTAAGAAAGACTCCCTGCTTTTAGGCAAATGAAGATTTTAATTATTGGAAAGTACTTTTTTAAAATGTCTGTTTTAAAATTTTTAGATGCTGTTAACCTGGTGCAAAGAGCAAAAATTCTAGATTGATTCAAAGGTTCAAATGTGAAAATCTGAATTTCTATTTAAGTCTGGCAAAGTGATAGCTTTTTATCATAATGTAACAATAGCCATAGTGAAGACACAAACCAAAAGTATTACAGTATTTCTCAAAAAACTTGATAGAGAAATTCTTCAGAATGAACCACAAAGTTAAATACAAAGTCTGCACTGAAAATTGGAATATAAATTTATATGGGATCATATTTGAAATTTTAACTCAACCAATTAATATTACATTTATAGCAAGTGATTCTAAAATATGGCATGACTACCTTCTCTTTTTCTAAGGGAATATTCTGTAACTTTGCAATTAAAAATTATAAATTAAACATTCTTATAAGTAATTCAACATGTTTTAGGAGAAAGGCATACCCTCATTATTTGTGTACTAGAAAATTTTAAACCATTAATATCCACAACTGAAATCAGAGAAAATATCTAAGTTTGTCTTAGGGAAAGTTAAAATTCTTCTTGATCATGTGCCAATATAGATACCTAAAATTTTGCCAAAAGGAACATTTTCTTTGGAATAAGACTAGTAAACCTAACTTTCTGATAGCTTAGTCGATGTTCTTTTTCTTGGTGTATTAATATCTTTATGATCAATCTCTTCTTTGTGAACAAAAGGAAAAATATTTTTCATCTCAATTAATTTAAATCTACCATAGCCAATTACTTTTCTGAATTTTATCTGTCAATATTAAGGCAAAAGAAATAATGAAAGATCCAAACAACTGTCTTAATAATCTAAAAGTGGACTTCTTTGCTCTTTGAAATTTTCTTTTACATTTGTCAACCTACATTTATAGAAAGATAGCATAATTACAGAAAACATGAATAGCAACCAAAGATGGCAATAGATATGTTCAAAGAAAGTTTAAAATTCCAAGCCACAGAAAAAGAAGCAAACAAACAGCAAACTACTGAGCGGCAGGAAAATAGCTCAGAGTTGCTCTGAAAGGGGCCGCAGCACTCTTGTGAAAGCTCAGCTACAAACACTGGAAGAGGCATCTAGCCAAACTGAAAACGGAATTTAATTTCCCACTTTTATTCAAAAGCTGGGGATACTGTTCTCCATCGGAGGACTGCATACTAAAATATCCTGGTAACGGACAGGAAAAGCCAAAGATTTACAAGAAAAGTTAAATGGTCTTAAAACTTCATTATTTTCTACCATGGGCCATTTAATGCCGTTTCTTTTTTGAACCAACGAGGAACAAAATCACCCAGTCCTGGTTCAATTCTTGCTGAGGACGCATGGACTCTTTCTTTGGTATTCATTACAAAAGGTCACCGATGCTGTTATGTCTGGAGCCAACCAGGTGACCAGAATTATAAATTAATTTCTACCCATACATAATTGATACAAAGGAAAGATCTCTTTCTTAAGTATTTGCATTAAAACACTATCATGAAGGAGAAAAATTAATTTAATTTTCTCTTACACATAGTTGGTAGAGACCTGTCAGAAGCCAAGGGAACTTCACATCTTACTTTTGGGGACAGTTCTCACATGGCCTTTTGATTCCCACCACCTGAAATAATCAGAGGCCCACAAAAAAATTCACCTGCATAGAATTGGGTGCCTTTCTTGTATCTGAGTCCCCTATGGCAGCAACTTTCTCGGGTTTCCTGGTTGAAAGCCAGAAGATTTGTATATTACAATGAAGAGAATGTTATTTAAAATGTGTTTAAATGATGGAGTTGGAAATGCTATTATGAGGAAATACATTAGGGTTATCAATTTTTTCCCCATCCAGGGATTTGTTTTTTGTTTAAGGAACCTTAGACTCCAACCTAACCTTGAAAAGCAATTTTTCTTTTGGTTTCTAAAAAATTTATGAGCAGAAATTTAAACCTAAAATAGACAGGGTTTTCATACAGGAGGCTGGATTGAGACCTCTTAATTGAACTGGTAGTCATCTACCTATGCATTTTTATGGCGCCTACAGCTATACTGCTGGAGTACTCAGACAAAGATATTTCACCATCAATATAATCACTTGGGAAAGGAATAAAATAAATCCTAATGCCAACACACTAGCCTGAGCTTCCGTAAGCTTGTGCAGTGCAGGAGCAGAATCTTGTACTGGATTTACTACTTATGCACAGATCCAGTCCCCCACCCCTCAATTCTGCTCCCCTTCAACTTGGAACCTTAAGAGAGTACTCCTTTTGGGATGGTGAAGAGTGACAAAAACAGGTCAACAGGGTAAAACTGATTGGGCAAAAATATAGACATCAGTTCCATGTATTTTCTGTTCTCCAGGCATGAAGCAAAGATGCAATGCTGTTAAATCTTCCTTGTGCCCAACCCAGAATTAAACTTCTCCTCTCTCCTTTCTCATTGGCCATACATCTCTTACAGTGTGACTTACACCATGTTGCACTAAAGGTACTTTTCAATGATCTCACATGAGAATCTGAACTCCGTGAGAAAAGAATTCCTTTCTTATTCTAGTCTTAGGTCCAGTACCTTCCAAGAGTACCTGGCCCAGCCAAGGATTTGACAACCACAGAACTAAAAGGATGTTTTCACTTGTTCAGCCTTCTAGCGCTGAACCACTGCCAGGGACTGAAAACACACTAAGTTTACACCTAAAAGCTGACTGGGACTTACAAAACGGAAAAGGAGGGCAGAAGAGGTCTTTATTTCTGCTTGACGTCCCCCACCGTGGGACCTGGCAAGGAAAAGAGGCATATCCCTCTGGCTCATGGCTGGGAAATCTAGCACGGCATTTGTAAGTTGCAGACAATCACCTCCTCTGATCCCCTGGCCGACACATGGCAAGAGGCTTCTCAGAATAATAAGAGCCGAGGACAGTGTCTGACACATGAAAGGCCCCCAGCAATGTGTGCAGGCTAAAATGATGGATGGCAGAAATAGTTCACACATTCAAAAAATCCAAAGATAAGGGAAAGCTGCCATATTCTGAGGCCCGAAGAGGACCTCAAAATCCTAACAACTGCTCTTGTGAATAGCTGGTAAAAGAAGGGCAGCACTTCCCACCCTGAAACAAACCAGTGTAATTCCTATTTGGTCAACATGAAATCAACAAAAGTCCCCAGACCCCAAAAGTACAAATCCAGGTTCCACTGGAAAAGTAATTTCGCTTAAGTTCAAGCTCCCTACACGCATATTGATTTGGCTAAAGACGAAGCTTGAAAAGGCTTTGTTAGAGTTTTGTGTCCGGTTTTAAATCCCCCAAATTAAAAGGTGATACGAAGAAGAAATGAGAAGGCATCCAGAAACAAAAATGAGTTAGTCGAGTGGAAGAAAGAAAGTGAAAATGCCGCCAAAAAGAGATGGAGTTGTTGTTTATAGTGTGAAAAAGGAAAGGCAAAGTCAGGAATGAATCCTTTCCTCCAACTAAATGAAGCGTTAGGAATGCTCCTGGAGTAAAAGAAAATGAGGAATAGGGTGATTATACTCTAAATATAATAAACAGCTACCCTCTAGGATTGTGGCCCTGAAAGATTTTCAAAATTTGGGTAGGCTTCTTCTTTTTTTTTTTTCTTACAGAGGTTTGAAAAGATGAGTAGTTTGCAAAAGAGTCAAACCAAAGAATCCAAGCTTCATTTTCTCTACATCTATGATGTTATAGAAATCTATTTCTGATCGGTAATCTAAGGCTAAGAATTACTCTATTTTGATTGTTCAGTACCATAAGACATTTGTTACAGTAAGGAAATCTAGAAAAATGGCTATAATAGATGCATTTTGCTTATCAGCCTTGTAGCTACACTTTATAATCTTTAGGATTATTGCCTATTTTTTTCCAGTATCACCATGACCTTAAAGATAGAGGTGCGAGGAAATATTTTAAAAATCTTTATTTGAGAATGTAGAATGTCACTGCACAGTTGCACATATGTATATACAATCTGCAGCTTACAAGTAAACACGGATGAATACAATACTATCCACTAAATATAACATTACCCATCATGGTCTGGCAAAGAACAGACAGAATTTTATAATACCATCATTAAATCTAGACCACCAAAAATCTTCAATTACCACCAGTATTTTCAGAAAATGGATATAAATCTTTTAAGCTCAGTAAACAACCAAACCAATATTTAATGGCAATTAATGTATACAACTGTGGTCCACTTAATGAAAAATGAGTATACAGTAAATTGGTTTTTAAGACAAAGTATGAGATGAGTCACACCATAAAAGTTTTCTTATCTTTTAAAATGGAAACACTCCATGGTTCTTTAAATGAGAAGTCTTAACTGTATTTAAAATACAAAATTTGGCCCGTGTAACTTTCCCAGTGAGCTAGGACTGCATGTGTTATGATCATCACAGTAATCAAGGGATGCACAGCGAACCCTTCTTCACCAGAAGGGAGGTAGAGATGGGCAGAAGGAAAGCCCTCATTCCAAAAGGACCAGGCTAGTTTGCACACGTTGGTCCTTGAGTCCTCTAATCCGGATTCGGATGGAGCAGGAAGGCTGTGTTCACGCAGCATCGACTTGGAAGGGCTCCACCAGACCACCCCAGGGGCTGCCAGCTGCTCAGGAGATTCACCCCCTCACCACTTCCGGGTATGGCATTTTCAGGGTTGGGCTTCAAAGTGTTACATAATCTAGACGACTACAAATTTCCTTCTTGAAACTTACTCTTTTTTCGTGTCTTTCTGAAGAAAAATATGTGAAATATTAAATTTGCAGGAATTAGATTTTTTTGGCATTAATGCTGGTATTCTAGGCCCATCTGTTTAGTCAGGGCTGTGTATGATGATGAGACTGTTTTGGTTGTCTTATCACCTACTCATAAACGTGTTACTTGGCTACATGCACAGGGAGGTTGTGGAATGATACACAGTTTTAACACATTGAGAGAAAAGTAAAATGGTCTCACCATTGTTGTGTTATGACACTGAGGGGGAAATTATTTCTAAGCTTTGAAAATTACAGCTTCAGTCACTCTGAAAGTAAAGACCAAATGACTCAGTCTTCAAACTTCAATCTTCGCATGAGACTGATTTCAAGTTGTGATGGGCTTTCTCAGTGAAGTTATAAATGAAGTCAATGGCAAGAATGTGGTGATTATAAAGATGTGCAAGAGTGATACTTGGATTCAACTGATAATTTCTCATGTTTTCTTTGACAAGGGGTCATGACTAAAATAAACTAAAATGTTGAGGTAGCCTTTGAGTTTTGTTTTTCTCATAATAGGAGCTATGTTAATATGTGATGGTGGCCTGTTGATCACTTCAGAATTCAGTGAGTCAACCTGGTTACCGACGCACTCATGTGTAAACAAAGACTTGCCTAAAAAGCCACAGCTATAACACTATTGCATATCAGAACTGTGCTCAATTTCTCCTTTTGAGTCAGTTGTTTCACAAACAAAATTAATTATAACAGTAAGTTCTTGGAGTTCTTCAACAGAAGAAAATATACTTAAAGACTATTTATATAAACACCTATACAACTGGAAATAGAAAACTCCCTGTATACTTTCATGCTATAAAAACAAATGTGTCAAATGAAAATGATGTATAATTTAGTTATAGTGTATACACATTCTTTTCACGTATCTGGGTATCTGTCAAAAATTTACTAAAATAATAAAATGATCTCTTTGAAGATAATTATGCTATTTAAGTTCAGTTAGTATCCTAAGGATTAACTTTTTTGTTATTTTTTTCATATTTCACTATAGAAAAGAGTATGAAATGTTAAAAAGATGGAACCCTAAAAAAAATCTCAGCTATATAATTTAGTTACTCTGCATCTCAGCTTTCTCATCTGTAAAATGGAGACACTAATGACTGTTTTGCCTAATTTAATAGAGTTGTCATGTGGATCAAATAATGCAAGAAAACCCGATTTTGAAACTCTAAGATCCCCCCAAAAGAAATGTATATTTACCTCTTCAATATAAATCTTCCCATCCATAATACATTTTTGTTTCTTTCAAAAAAAATCAAGCCAAATTTACACATGACATAATTCTGGTATAAAACATAAGCATCACAGTTCTGGTTTTAAAATAAAGGTTCTTAATTCCCATATACTGGGAAAGAGATTATCTTTGATAATGGAAATGTAAATCTCAGCTTGCCGTTGTTTATTCCAGACAGACATTTGTGTGTTAAGTCTGTTTATCAGGCAACACTTTGTCTAAGCCAGGAAGTAGTCAGTCTTGGTAACAAGATGTATGCAAATGAATTTCCCATGAGTCTCCACAGCAAATTGTAGTAAGAAAAAAAATTTCTTGTTACTTTACCAGCAAGAAGCCACCTCAAAAGTAGACTAGAGACAGAGCACTCTGAGCTAGACTATGCTGATGAGTTTAAATGAGTCCTAAATATGTGCTCACAGTCTGTTGCTCTTTATTCTAAGCAGACTTGGTGCCTTACATCTGTTTATCAGACAACACTCTGTCTGGGTACTCAGGCTTTGTAACCTGTGTGAAAATCAATGGTAACTATAATCCCATGAAATAACCTGTAAGAGGCAAAACTCCAAACTTCCCATCACTTTAAGAACCCCCACCAATAGATGTTCCTATGAAATCTTTGAAACTTAAAAAAAAAAAAAAAAATCCAATTCTAACATTTTACCCACCTTCTATCTTAATTTTTCTACATTCATTGAATTCCCTAATAGCAAGACAGACTCAGGACAGAATGAATTTTTATCATGCAATTTGGGCTGATAAATTTAAATTTTGCTAACATGCCTTATCTAATGGTCAAGACCAGAGAGTCTTTTTAAAAATACTTTTTCTATTATAATAGACAGCTACTTATTCTTTTACTTTATTATTAAAGTATTTATCCCAGGATCCTCATTTTTTATTCTAATATAACTGAAAATCTTTACCTGTAAAAGTTGAAAAATGTATTTCTTTTTTTGTTGTTGTTGGTTTTTTACAGGGTTTGAAAATCTTACCCAAGGCATCAAATTGGTTGAGCTTGTCTTCCTAGACAAAATAAACACTTTAGAACTCCACTTGTTTGTATTCCCCTCAGTAGTGCTGTATGCATCAGCAGCTAAAAACAAAGAAACTTTTTAGCTGCTCAGACAAAATGCAGAAGCTTCCCAAACAAGGAGGCAAGGGAGGGGGCACGGGTGGAGGGGAGGGTGGGGGTGGAGAAGTGTACAGAAAGTCTGACAGTCCATTCAATATAGGGATGATGGCTATAATGCATCTAGGGTCCCCTTGCTAATTAAATATGCATTGGCACAGTTTTGATCGATGCAAGCCATGGATCAGATGACACACCTGCAAAATCTTGAGCCCAGAGCTCCCAGGAAAAGGGAAAATACAGTCTTGTCTCCTTATCTTTGTTTTCAAAGGCTCTCAATTTCTGTGCTTAGATATCTAATTTAATTCTCTCACCCCTCAGCAAACTGGATTAGGGAAGTCAATACTGCCTTTGTGCATCGACAGGAAAACACAGCTTTCCTTTTATTCAATTTAGCTATGACCTTTAGACAAAGATAATGACAACTGTCTAAAAGTAAGGTGAAGGCCTCGAGAAGAAGACCCCTTGAGCTAAAGCACCCAAGGAATTTCGGATGACAAGATGGTAGGGTTTACTGTGACATTTTCCTGCTTGAAAAGGAAAAAAGGGGGAAAGGGAATTAAGAATTGGTGGTGGGGGATGGGGAGGGATGGGAGGCAGGGAGAAAGCATGGTGGAAGGGATTTTGATCCACTGACTATACAGGACCAAACTCTCACAAATCAAATCACTGGACCCTGTCATATTCATAACCAGAAGATAATGCTGTCAAAGAAGAGGATGAGAATGGCATAGTAACAATTTGCCTAAAAAAAAAATGCAGAAGCCTTAATGAGAAGGTTGAAGATTCTGTGGTTGGGCAAATCAGGAAGTTTGGGGTTTTCGTTTCTGTTTTCTTTCCTACCCTCTCCCCCAAAGCAGAGAATACAGGACTATCAGAGGTTTTGTGACAGCATGGGTGAGAGCTAGATTTTGGAGAAGCCTGGGACTCCTCAGTGTTAGCAATGTTCACACCAGTACTCCTAATCAAAGGGGAAAATGATACTGGAACAGTCTTCTGAAAAACACACTGCTTCCTTTGAACGTCCTTGTCTTTGGGCTCACTTATTTCATTTACTAATTCAGGCATTCATCAACGCACCTGCTGTGAGCCTTCTTTCTCCCTGCATACCTGGAGATACAAAATTTAAAAAGGCAAGGTCTCTGCTCCTACAGAGTCCTCAGTCAATCAGGATAATGATAATAAAACCAAGATTCTGGGGCATCTCCTCTTGATTAAGTCCTGTCTCTTGGTGAAATTAATGTGCAGCAACACGTTATTGAGCACATTTGTAAAGGCTATTATTGTCTTACTATTCACAATCTGTACTGTACCACTAACTGTAGCCTTGTAACAGAATTTCCTTCCAGGAGCTAACTCTTGATAGGAATAATTGCGATTACCTTCTACTGTAAGATATACAAAGGCTTAGGCAGAGTCCTTTATTACCCTATAATTAACACTGTTCGGAATGGTGCAAAATATCAAAAAACTTTAAAACTCAGGATTTTCTCCCTTAGGCATACTTTCATGATGCTATTCATAATCGGGCCTGGTGTACTTCCTTTAAGAGAAATGACAGTTTAATACGGGTAGCTGTGGGACACTGAAAAAAGTAGAGGACTTGGTATTAGAAAACCTGAGTTTGAGTCTCTTCTTGGCCATTTATATTTGTTTCGTGGAACTGGACAAGCCCCTTCATTTCTCGGAACTTCAATGTACTCGTCTTCCAGATGCCCGACTTTCGAAATTATAAGAACTGAATGGCATGACTTGAAATGCCTTGTAAATTATAGGAGCTGTAACTCTTAACTGTACACTGCATGGACACTGGTTTTCTAACACGCAGAAACTGCTTGAAGAATCACATTGACTTCTTGTATTTCTTGTCTCATTATTATTACTGCACAGAGCAGGGTATCTGGAACATACAGGTGTTAATAGATACTTATTGGAATTGAAATCAGAAGGCGAAAAAATTGCTAGTTCAGGGCCATGGAAATACAACAGGGCCCATCTAGGGAGATGTCAGCAGATGTTTTAGGGTGAATTTTCCGGCTTTGGGAGGCTACATGACTGGATATTGATATATCCCACGTGGTGTGAATGGACTTTATGGGAGTCATTGGCTTGGCTTTCTGGTCCTAGATTTAGGAACAGAATGGGTGTGCGGAGGAGGCAGCTAGGTATCCTGCAAAGGCTCTTTCCAGCCCTAGAGTTCTAATTTGAAACAGATCATTAGTAATCCAGTTGTTGGTCTTCTGGCTGCATTCAAGGCTGGGAGCCATATTTTAATCGAAAGGGACTGGGGGGGTATTTTGGGGTAATTGCTGACCCCAAGTACAATTAGAAATAACATGAGTCAATCATCGTAAGTCACAGACCGTCTCTTCTTTAGCTTACGAATGACAACAAATACCCTGCTATGAATTGTAAATGCTTATCTTCAGTGACTTAGCCAACCCTCACTACAGAAGCCGATAAGCAGAGTTTTCTCTTTATTAGTCTATCATATAATTCAGAACACCAGAAAACTTTCTATTTTTGGAACTACTGAATAAGGTATCCTTGAAGAATTTAGTCTAGGTCCTAAGTCCTAGACTAGCACTGAGAACAATACTTTTTCAAAAGCATGTATGTACCATACATTCATATGCATGTGCCCATAAACGTAAGTACAGTTGACCCTTGAATGGCACAGATTTGAACTGTGTGGGTCCATTATACAAGTAGACTTTTTCAGTAGTAAATACTATAGAACTACACGATCCAGGGTTGATTGAATCTGCAGATGTGTAACTGTATGTATAAAGGAACCACATACACTGAGCAATGACTAAGTTATACAATGATTTTCAATTGCGTGGAGCACTGGTGCCTTTAATCCTTAAATATATATATATTTTTATTTCCATGTGCTTTCAATTTTCATGTTGACAATAACTTGGTTTCTGCACTTTTAACTAATATGCATGAATGTAGGAGCTATCATTTGGTCAGCCAAAAAATGGTGCTCAGGTTCTCCATAGCATCATAACAAAGTTCAAGTGATACTGACTCTTTAGAAATTCACCCAAGCTTTTTGCAAGTAGAAATAATGATATATGTTTTGCCTCTATGTCTTTATGATAGATAAAATGATTTAAATGTACTGAATCATCTCACTTTTAGGAGTTTCCATTTGGATTCTATCGTGGCTTTCTCCCTGACATATGCAGTGCTAAGTTATTTAAAATTAATTGCAGTACAATATTTTAAAATTTCTTCACATGGTGCTAATCTCGAGTGCTTTGGATGTTTGAACCACACTTGGAAGCCATCAAGTTCTGTGTATCTTTATACCCTGCAGCAGTTAAACATGCTAAAAAGATTAGTCAGTGAACTTTAATCCATAACCAAAACTAGACTAAATTATAAAATTTCAAAAATGTGTGACTTGATACAAATGAGAAAACTACAAACATCCTACAAAAAAAGAAAAAAACAAACCTAGATAATTAAAATACATGAATTGACTTATGTAGCTCTGAACACAGAAAAGCTTTCAGAAATCTACCCCAGATCATGAGGTACCCACTTACACCCAGTTAGGTACCAGTTGAACTTATATGCTTTTCTCTTCATCTAAAGTTCATTTTACCTGTCATTTTTATTTTCATTTTAAGATGCAATCTATATTCTTTTCTGTGGTCATGTTGAAGGGGGGATAAGTATTTTCAGTAACTCAGTATGGATGAGTAATTTGTTTAGTAATAATCCTAAAATTAAACTGTCTCCCATACAACTACTAGTAATAGTTTATGTAGGATTAGGCAAATGAACTACCTTCAGGATATTTTTTTTTTTAATTGAAGGATAATTGCTTTACAGAGGAGGGAGACGGGAGGGAGGTTCAAAAGGGAGGGGATATATGTATACCTATGGCTGATTCATGTTAAGGTTTGACAGGATATGCTTTTTTTTTTTTAAGTTTATTTGTCACCTGGATTTATTTCGATTTAAAAAATCATGTTTTCTGGAAAGTTTCTAACAGAGGTGCTATTTCAATAACTGCTCCTCATAAAAAGTATAAGTGGTGACTGGGACTTCATTTTGATTCACTTTTCAAGAACCATTATCACTCTAAAGAATGACTAATAATTAGTGATTCTTAGTGGAAAAAGCTTATTTCAGTTCACCAAACACTTATCGATCACCTACATTGCACACTTTTACTCAATTCTGAGGTGGCTCATCATATTGACTAAGAATTCCACTCATTCAACTCTGGACTGTTTATTGAAGTATATATTGTTGTTGTTTAGTCTCTAAGTCATGTCTGACTCTTCGCGACCCCATGGGCTGTAACCCAAGAGGCCCCTCTGTCCATGGGATTTCCCAGGCAAGAATACTGGAGTGGGTAGCCATTCTCTCCAGGGGACCTTCCTGACCCAGGAATTGAACCTGTGTCTCCTGCACTGCAAGTGAATTCTTTACCACTGAGCCAACAGGGAAGCCCCAAAGTGGTATATTACTTGTTTTTTAAAAGTAGCTACTTTCCCCACAGCCCCAATTAACACCAGTGGTGGTAACATGGAGTTTTTGAGAACACTTTCCTAAGTTTATAAAGGAAGGAGAAAGGAGGTGGAGATTTCCACAAAAAAGAAATGGTTTATCTGACTGTTTTCCATTTAACAAAAATAACAAATCTCTGTAGTTTCTCATTTTTTTAAAAAATTTTTTGGTCATGGTGGAAGCCTACAGACAAGGAAAAGCTGACAGGGAAACTGGAGCACCACCATGTAAAACAAAATTGAGTCATACAGCAAATTCCCACGGTTTGCTGCATGACTCAGGGAATTCACACTGGAGTTGTGACAACCTAAACGGGTGGGGTGGGGTGGGAGGTGGGAGGGAGGCTCAAGAAGGAGGGCACACGTGTGTATCTATGGCTGAGCCATGTTGATGTATGGCAGGGACCAGCACAATATTGTAATTATCCCTCAATTAAAAATGAACTACGGGGAAAAAAATCGAGTAGTTCATATCCCACCTCACCCCTACGCTCTATTACTGCTGGGCTTCAGGGAGCAATGTTTAACCCCCGATAGCATTCACACAGCCACGGCCTTAACCTAGGGTTCAGAGCGATTTCAATATCACCTCTGTCTTTTCAGATTTACAATATTAAGCAAAGAATAAGAGGTGACTAAATTATTTTTGGTTGAAATCGTTCACTGGTCCTAAACTGTCCTGTTTATTTCTTGGTTACTAGAAAAGAAGATTAAAAAGAAATTATAGGGACTTCCCTAATTGTCCAGTGGCTAAGATTTCCAACTCCCAAAGCAGGGGGCTGGGGTTGGCTCCCTGGTCAGGGAACGAGATCCCACATGCTACAATGAAGACTAAAGATCCGGAGTATTGCCTAAGACCCAGTGCAGACAAAGAAATAAATATCTTTTAAAAAATTATAAGTGAGAAAAACAAAGAAAAAGTACTTAAAAAAATAAAAATCACAGTAACAAAACAAGTGGTTTGTTTTGAACAGGGGTCAGAAATCTCAGTTCTTCAAATAAGACAGGAAATTTTATTTACAACAGACCTAGGGAGAGCTACAAGAAAAGATCAGAGTTTATTCAGGAATTAAAGGTGACAAAATACATGCATGGTATCTCTGAATTATCAGGTTTATATTGAGGGACAGATGGAACATAGTAGAGTTTAACAGGGGAATGATGTAAAAGAAGGGATGAAGGCCTCTGTTATTTCCTTTGATTCTGGTTACCATCTCCAAAAACAACATAAAATTTCATAATTCTTTTCCATTTAGTAAATTTAGGGCAATTCTTTCTTGTTATATTTATCCAAACGATCTCAGAAAAAAAAAAACATCATTGGGCTGGTTTTCATTTTCCATTTTTATTCTATATTTTAACAACTCATCTAATGATTTCCTTTTCTCCTCTAAATGGAAACCCTCTAGAAAGAGGAAACTTTCAAAGACTTAGTCAACAGAGTTTTAAGTCTTGATCATACAAAACAGCCTGACATCTACACTAGTCACATGTCTTCCCACCTGGCCTTAAACCCAGCAAGCGCTTTGTTTTAACGCAGCCATGTTCGTATTGTCCCAACATGCTTAGACTTCAAAGGGGAAGACTTTGAACAAACCTATTTGAAAGGAATTTCATCAAAAACAGTAGGCAAAAAAAATTTTAAATGAACAGGAAGAGTGTAACATCTCACCGGCAGTAGATAGGGAAATGAATTATTCAAAACTGTATACAAACCCTGACATCATCATGAATAGAGGCAGACTCTAAGGAACCCTACTGAGAAAAGCTGGTATTTACACAGTAATTGGAAGCAAAACAAAACAAAATAAAAAATTTTCCACATAAAGAAAATCTCATACACTGCTCCTCATAATCCCATCAAAACTCCCTATTGCGGCAGTACCCTCGAGGCACAACCTCTAGATTTCCATCAGGAGAGAAAGTGCAGCCCAACATTAAAAAGTCCCAAGACTCTGAGAAGAAATTCATGCAGAACATCAAATGTTACTCAACATTTTCAAGGAACCATGATATGTCAAACAGACCACATGATGCAAGTACATTTAAATATAAGTTTCTATTTCTGTTTAAAAATAAAAAAGATCAGAAATCTGAATCTGGAGAAGCAAAATCTCTTGCAGGTTTGGAAAGCATATACAAAACCTGGCAAAAGAAAACACTGTTCACCGCCACCATCTGCTTTCTGGCACAGAGAAAACTTTGACTAACAGCAACATTTTCTTACATTAGAAAATCCACTAATTAGTTTTGTTGTAATAAGAAAAATAACCTTTGCGTGGAAGGCAGATCGCCAGCTCACTTTTTTTGTTGTTGCTGTTGGCTATACCTTGCAGCAGGCCTGTAGCGTTTCCACGTGAGGTTCACCTTCGAGTTTCTCTCCCCCAGAGTACTTTATTATCCCCTCTTTGCTCTAAAGAAAGTATTCACAAATGAGAGATCAAAAGTGAGCGCAACAGAGAGGAAAAGCTTTAAGGTCTTTGGCTTAATATCCAGAGAACACCAGGTTCGGAATTAGGCAATCTGGGATCCAGAATCGACTGTTAAAAGCTCTGTAAACCTGGCTCTCATTTTCCTCATCTTTAAGGCTATTAAAATAAATGAGCACTAGTTTTCTCCTAAAATTCCTAAATTCTTGAAGTCTAGATCATTTTTTCCTAAGAATTGTATGTCCCAAGAAACAAGTGATTGCAACAGAGTAAGTGGAACTTCGGATGTCATTGAAGAAATGTTGACATATACTGATCAAAATATTACAAATCTAGCAACCGAGGAAATAGAAGCTCGACTGAAATTCCTTAATAATACACTCTAATCAGTTGGTCAGCGTATCATTCCACAGATAATGCCAACAGACACGGATCGAGCACCTACTGTGTGCCCGGCACTCCTGGGAACCCTTGAGACGGAGCCCTGAGCAGGAGGCTCGCGTGCTCCGGCCCTAGCGTCCAGGTTGCAGGAAGCCTGCAGGCCAGGAGCTGCTGCAAGCTAGCCTGTTGCCCTGGACGGGATGGCCCCAACGTGGAGAGAAAATGTGTGTGTGCTTGCTACACTGCAAGATCTGCCTGACAGTTCCTTGAGAAAATAAAATAAATGGGCACAATCACTTCTGAGAGATTATATGGAAAATAGATGTCACGTCTTTAGAAGCAAAGCAAAGCAGAATGCTGAAAGGGCATACAGAGCCCCTTGTGAAAGATGGCTCAGGCTTACGCTGTTCAAACTGGCCCTTCGCCTCGACTGAACAAATTCCTTGGTCAAAAAGAACTCACCACTTCCAGTTTCTCCATATTGTTTTCTGTAGGTTCAGACTTAGCTACATTTAGAACACAAAACTGCAACACAAGATGACCTAGTGCCAACTCCTAAGTCCCTCTGCCTGAGGAATAAGTGACAGGCTACTACAAAGTTTAATTATACCACTGGTATTACACAGACCAGCCCGCACTGCTTTTCTCAACTGGACGGCAACAACACATGATAACTAGGATAAGTAAGTGCCCATTGGGTTTATGAACCCTCAACTGCCATTAAAACACATTAATTAAAACTTTGAACATTTTACCCAAAGCTTCCTATCAAATATTTGAAAAGATTCTGGTTAATTTGTGTAGTTCTGGCTTTGCTTTTACACTGTTTCTGTCCACATCCCACTTAGGCACAGAAGGAACTGCATTCTTTTCCGAGGCCTGTTAGTCACATTTATATAGCGTAGATCCCTGCCCTGAATTTAGAATATAATTCAGTGTAGAAGAGGATGAAGACAGGATCCTCTCCCTTCCTCTTGGCAGAATTAATCCCTCCTTCCTCTGGCTTCCTACAGCCTGGTTACTAAGAACGGGGCTCAGCTTCTATTTCATTTCTCCGTGAGCAGAATCCCCGTCTGCCCTACCAACAAGCTGCAAGCCCTTGAGGGCGACACATTTAAAGATGGGCTGGCACAAAGGAAGTGCTCAATAAGTGACCTTGAATGAAGGAACAGAGGTGAGAGGCTACTCTGGGCAAGACTTCTAAACAAGGCCTATCCCAGAGACTGCCTATAGATTTTTCTATCTCCTAGCAGACACAAAGTACAATCAGAAAACAAGGTGTGTTTTTCAGTTGAGGCTAAAATTCCTGATATCACCACATACAAGGGAGGAACTTCCTTCTTCCTACTAGAGATGGGCAAATGACTTGTCTAGTGCCCACAATAGACAAAATTAGCCAAAAGTTTCTAAAATTAGCCAAAAGTTCTGAAAATGGCTTATTTTCTATGTATTCACCCTTTATCAGGTGATATGTATTAACATACTATAATATCCACACAGTGACATGATTTTGTACAGATGATAAAACAAAATATATACTTTCAAGGCAGGTAAGGACACATAATAAAGGATGATAAACTAAAAATAAAGATTAAGGAAGTAGTATTCACATTACACAATGAGAGAAGAAATAAAAAGCTTCATTTAGGAGCTAAGTAATAAATGGAAAATTCATGACCTGGGACAGTTTTGTTTTTAACCTCTGTACTATGCTTATATTGCCACAGAAACTGATGATCAGTTTGCTAACCTGCGGCAGCAGAGACAGACAAATTACTGTCCCATTCCACCCCCAATCTATTCTTCTCTCATCTCTCTGGGTAACTGAGGTAAAATTCTGTAAGGATATTGGATTTCCCTCTGGCTGAATAAAGGAACTGACCTTGAAAAATATAAAGACAAAGAAATTAATTCTTTGCAAATTTTCTAAAATAGGTGGACTGTAATTTTAAACATAATGGGTACTCCCTTAATAATAATGCTTGAATGCAGCTCTAAAGGTGGAAGGTTTTATTTACCATATTTATAAAAATGGTGCATCTTTTTCTCTCCAGCCTTGAGGCTCTCTTCCCAGACCAGCATAAGAACACACACAGAGTCACATATAAGCATACAAACAGTGACTTGTTAACCCTCCTTTCTTGGCCAAAAAATAAAACACACACACAAAAAGTGGAGTCTGGGTTCAGAGAGTTCTTATTTTCTGGTTTAAATTTAACAACACTTAAGAACTAAAAGCTATGCTAGGGATCTATAAGGCTAGAAATACTTCCTGCTAGGCTTAAATTTGGCCTTCCTGAGAGCAGAGAAGCTACGGCCTCATCAGTTCACGTAGGACGCTTGAGTACCACATTTTTAACTCCCAAAATATCTGAGTTATCAAAGCTAAGCAACAAAGCACCGTAGCTTCCATTTTTGTGCTATGGAAACTCCATGACAGAAGAGGCCTACCACCGAATGTGAGGTGAAAAAAAAAGACACCTTTCCTATTCACTCCAGCAACTGCGAGTCGGCTCTCAAGACGACTGAAGAGCAAAAGCCTTCACCAGAACCAAGACCTTCGTGAGGGCCTGTACTCACTATGGAATGCCATAAAAAATCTACCTTAGAAGGATCTGGGCCACCTGAAGTGGCACACCTTTGATGTGACCACATTTCAAGCGGTTTGCCCATCACAGTACGGCTCCTGGGTCTGCTTCCTTTATTATTCGTGTGGTTTCGTCTTTCTAAATTCAGACTTCTGCCCCATCCTAGGAGGTGAAGAGAATGCAATACATAATGCCAAAGCATTTAGAGCAAATCATATGATACCTGTACTTGATAATTTTTCACGGTTTTATATGAAAAGAATCACTGCATATGGAAGATTAAGCATTTTTTAAATGCTAGAACACAGAGCCTTCCTTTCAAACAACGCAAAGCAAGGGGTATACTGCTGACACAGCAACGCTGTGGTCTCAGTGAGACTGTGGGAAATGTCAAATTTATGGTCCTGGGGGTGATTGGTGGATGGTTTTGTGGTGTGTATGGTGTTTTGTTTCGTGTGTGCTTTTTCTTTTCTCTTTTGAGCCTCTGACAGAAACAGAGCTCCACAAACTTTCTGGCGACCTCCCAGGAAAACAGAAGGAAGCTGTATCCTGCACTTCCCCTGGGATCTAATGAAATATACAGCCTCTGGGCTTCTTTCAATTTGGACTTTCAGATTGCTAAGCCAGTGAAAAGGGGATCCTAGCTGTCACAAACGTCACATGCTAGGGGTCACCTGCTGCTCGGGGGTTCTCATGCCAGTTGTTGACATAATAAGCACCCCTTACACTTTAATTACAATTCACAGTGTGCAAACTATGCAATCTGCTTTAAGGCAGACTGTCTTTTAAATCAACACTAAAATTCTATTACTAATACGGCCATGAAGTGTAGCAGGGGAAGGGTGTGTCCAGATGACTAACTATATGCAGATATCTGCCATTTGGGGACGATATGGGCAACATTTGTCAAGAGATAAAATGGTGTTGCTGCTCTTAATTCTGGGAGATGGGACTTTATTCTAATTCTGCTCTGAGATGCCTTTCAGTGGGCCACAAAAATGAAATGCAATAGGCTTCATGTGCAGCACTTTCACATTTGTATAACTGTATATATTCTTTCCACACGGGGGCTTACCTATTCTGTGTAATATTTTGCCTATCTAACAGGGCTAGTCAATGGTTAAAGGACAAGAAATTTCTACTCCCCTGCTTATTCTCCCCTGCAAACCTAGGGCACTGCTAGAGATGTTTAACAAATGCTTTCGGAGTTGTGTTAACGCTCTATCATTTGCTAGATCCTTGTATTTTGCTAACTACAGACCCATGTAGGCTATATTCTTGCAATCAAAACATGAAAGGTTATTGTAAAACAGAGCCCATGTAAAATAATATGACAACGCAGGGAGCTGTTTGAAAAGCGCTAACACATAATTACAGTCTACAGCTTTCTCCAAAAACAACAGTGCAAATTAGTCATAGTTATATTACAGAGAACTACTATAAACATAGGTGGGCTACCCTTTGAATGAACTGTCCCAGTGCTCTGGGAATTACAATCTCACTTTCAGTGCCACAAATGACGTAAGTTGATACACTTGAAATAAAACCATGCAAAGCACTTTTATATGTAAAAAGTCTGACTCAAACACCTTAGTTCAGCTATAAGTATGCCCCACTTAAAACACCGCTGAACCACCACTCCCAGCCACAAAATAGTAATAATGAAAAAAACTAAGAAATC
Source organism: Antilocapra americana (assembly GCA_007570785.1). NCBI lineage: Eukaryota > Metazoa > Chordata > Mammalia > Artiodactyla > Antilocapridae > Antilocapra > Antilocapra americana. Next base: position 1,415,549 of record ML664246.1, on the reverse strand, counting down.
CAAATTTACAAAAATAGTTAGTAGATATTTTAAAAAAATAACAATAACACTTATACTTGCTTTAATGAAGGATAAATCTTAATTAAAAATGGGACCCAGATAGGTCAAATAAAATTGAAAGTCACTCAGTCGTGTCCAACTCTTTCGACCCCATGGAGTATAGAGTCCTTGGAATTTTCCAGGTCAGAATACTGGAGTGGGTAGCTGTCCCCTTCTCCAGGGGATCTTCCCAACCCAGGGACTGAACCCAGGTCTCCTGCATTGCAGACAGATTCTTTACCAGCTAAGCCACAAGGGAAGCCCATAGGTCAAATGAACAACCATTATTTCATTGATTTTTTTTTTTTTTTATTTTGGTGCCAGACAATACTAGATGCCAGGACAGACACAGAGCTATTTTATTTTCTCCCCTATTTAAACACCTGACGTCCTCACCTGGCTCTCTGTCACCCCAGGTAAGCCGTTTGATGTCAAATTGCGTAACAGTACCCATCTGTAAGTGCAACCATCCTCAGGAGACAGGCAGGAGGGGCTCTGAGAAACCATTTCACCATGACCCTCTGCATTAAGCGCCCCCAGCTTCTGACCTTATGCGCCAGTTTTGGTATGAGCAATCTGTGCAGTGTTCTCAGCAGGTAAGCGCCACCTTAAGTGTTCAGTCAAGTCCTCTGACTCATCTGGAACTGGAGATGCTGATTTGTTTTTCCTTTCCTGCTTCCCAAGAACTAAATTCTTGGCACTGAAATTCAGGTTAGCACCCGGAGTCCTATTAGCTCCTGCCAGAGTTCTATGGCGCTAACCACTGACCCACCGACTCTATCTCCTGGTTCTGCCCAACTTCTGGGACACTCACCTCTTGCCAGTTAGACCTCCATATCATCTGCTGCTTCACTAAGCTACCTCCCAAAGTCTATAATTAGACCATCTGGAACATCTGCTAGCTGGGATGATTTTTTTTTTTTTTTAATGGAACTGACCAACTTCAGCATATCAACTCCCACAGAAAAATTTCAGGGCTTGATCCTTTACAAGCCTCACAGCCCAAGATATCTGCCAATTCCCTCTGATTTTCCTTGTTGGGGAGAAAAAAAAAAAAACAGAATATCTCTAACTATATGAAAAGAATATGAACAAGAAATAGAGTAGAAGCATTCCCTTTCAATACAGAAAGAGCCAGTAGCTGATTGGTTAGTTTTTTAAAACGGATAAAAATAAATCTTTATAAGACATACACACCTCAAGCAATTTAACTTTAAAGACAGATGCACATTTGTTGGCAGCCCTTCTATACAGAGATACAGCCTTAACTTTAATATCTGCTAAATGCAGCATCTTTCTTATATAAACCACATCTATATAAGATTTTCAGGTTGTTTTTTTAAGTGCAGGGAGAATCTAAACATACTTCTAAGATAATCTAAGCACAGGATCCTTTTATATTTTTACAAATTTCCCTTTACAATTGAGACAACTCACCCACACATAATCTGACAAAAATTTTTCATAACTCACCTTTCATAAGCTTATGGCTTATTTTCACAGAAATAAAACGTCCTTTTTCTTTTTGAAGTTGTATGTCATCATATAAATTTAATTAAATTATAACAATACCAATAATACTAGCATAAACAGGTCTGAGGATAACAAAGTTAACTTTTGGTAGGCACACAACTACTAAAAACAAAGTGCAAGTTTGTACTAGCAGGCAACAATTGGCCATTAGGATTCAGCATGCTCCAGGCATCATATGGTATGTTATGAAGAAGAGAAAAAGTCTCAGTCAGCCTTGCAAAATGGTTAATAAAGAACTTCTCCAGTGAGGGTCAACCCAACGAAAATAAAATTCAAATAGTCATTGAGTGGATATTATGAGAAGGCGTTGATGTTTGATGCATAATGCTTGTTGGTGGGACATAAGATTGAAAAACATACCATTCTCTGAATTCTGGTATAACTCTAATTTTTAATAATGGAAGAAATAACTAGAACTTCTCAGAGTATCTCTATTTAAAATGGTAGCTAAGTTGTTATTTCTATCTACCTGCTTTAGGAAATAATTAAATTGATTTAACTGCATTTAAAGAACAGGAAAAACAATTGGACTGTTTAGCTCCTAATAGTATTTTCAAGTTATAAACTTTATTTTGTTATTTTGTAAAACCATCAGCATGTCATTACTTCTGTCTTGGTTTAAATTTGTATTTAGTGAAACATTTTTTTTAAATTAGGGACACTATGTTAATGGAAATTTTCATTTCCATTTTAACATAATTTGGCTTGCCAATTCAAAATCACATAGATAATACTGTCATTTAAAAAATCATTTCAAGTTAATATAACTATCACTTTTCATGTGACTGTATTTAAGATCAATTGTTCAGTAACAAAAAGCCTTAACTTCAACCTTCTGCTTATTATCAGTTAACTTATTATCAGCTTCAAAATAAATATTAAAATATAAAATAAATATTATATATATATAAATATTACTTAAGTATATTCCTATATGATGATGATGGAAAAAGCAAGGATTTACCAACTGCTTGAATAAGAATGGTCAGCACTGTGAGCCAAGTCATTCACATGCATGTAACTTTCCCAGAAGCTTTTGCAAAGCAAATATTATTGTCCTTATTTCAGATTGAAGAAACTGAAACAGCACTAAGAGAAAAATCTGGATCTCAAAAGTAGACGGACTCCAAGCTTAGGCTTTCTCACCTCAACAGGGGTCCGTGGGCACGTGCTGAGATTAAACCAGAAAGCACGGACTTCCCTTTCCAGGGCAATTTTTATTCGTACAGATGTGTGTGTGCATGTTGGAGTACACATACGTGTGCGTGCACACACACACACACACACACACACACACTTTAGCTGAATCAATTTCATATGCAAAAGAAAGTGAGCCAGGGCTAAGTTATTAAAGGAAGCCTTTGAAGCAAGGAGTGATGATGTGTGAAAGACATACCACAAAAGTTTATTTAAACAAAGAACAAGCACAGGAGCATGAAACAAAAGTGAAAATAAGGGAAATGAAAGCTCTCCATCTTTTCCATCCTTTCTCTGTTGTGTATGGATTTCTCATACGTAGAAAAGACAGAAAGAGATGTCTGGAATTTGTGGAATATCCAAAAGTAAAATAGCTGTCATCAATCTATAGTTCATATGAACCAAATCCACACAGATTTTCAATGAGCTTCTCAATATTAAATATTTGGTAGGGTGCATAATTTGCTAATTGCAAGAAAATTATTTCATGGTAAGATTTTATAATATATTTGTCTAATATGTTTTTCAATGGCAAATTATGAAAGCAAAAGTTTTTATATGGCTTTAGAAAAGAGATAAAGAGAGCCTTTTCATTTTACACTCATAATGTTCTATATAACATTTCATTATCTCAAAGGACATTTCCAAAGGCACTTAAATGGTCCATAGTTTTCTTAAAATTTCAAATTTTGTCTGGACATGTAAATAACACTGTAAAGTTTAAAATAAAATCATGAAAAGAAACATATTATATGGCATAGGACATTTACTTTCTGTTCATGTATATGCCTATATACAGATGATGGAATATTATAATTAGGCTGTTATATCTATATTATCAGAGGTACTCTTAAAACTAAGGTAATAAATTGCAAGTTATCTCTCAACACAAACATTCCCAAGTATTGGGCTACAGCAGACATCTTAGCTAAAAGTGAAAAATTCAGCCAATCATGAAGAAATTACATTTATGACACACACCATCCAGGTCATATAGAACTGACAGCATACTTAAAAGAAATTTATTTAGCTAAATAAAAAGTGACTTTTAAGTTGCTCTTTGAAACAGAATTAGAAAGAGTGACCAAAAAACCCACAAAGAAGAAAGGAGCTGGTCCTCTTATCCGAAGTTAAAAATAATTTTTGTCTGCTTGAATTTAAATTGACAATGTTATAAAAGTCTTATAGAGACTCTATGCTTACAGAAGGCATTATTTCCTTTGCATACAATGGAAGCACATTTCTAGCACTTATATTATTACAAATATGGGAAATGGCTTCCAGAAGCTTTTAGCAATGTGCTCTTTGTCTTTTTTCCAAAGAAGCAATCCAATTAAAACAATCATTTTCAACATACAGGACTAGGACAAGGACCTGTACATCTTACCCAGCATCCTACAAACTCTATGAAAATAGACTGAAAACTTCTATATGCTTTCTGTGTACTTGCATTAACCAAACACAATTTACAAATATTTTCCTAGAAAAGAAAGTGTATTTTTTTAAGCTTCTTCTATCCATTATAAATTCAACCTCTGTTTCACTAGTGTACCTGTGTACTGAAACTTGTCAACAGGAACATGGTAATGAATGTCCTTCATTTCTGATAAATTTCTTCCACCTCCTTCTGTCATACTTTCCATAATAAGCATAGAGAAGACACTTAAACATATTGGCTAATGTTCTTACAGTGGGTTTATTTCATTGTTCACCCTAACTATAATATTTGATTTCCTTCTGAAGAGAATTTATTCATTGATTTATCCTGTTCTTATGTTCTAGCCTTTTCCTCAATTCCATAAATTTAGTTTTTGTGACCATTTTTTTTTCTTGTGGCCATTTTTTTCAATCAAAAATACTTACTGAGCATCTTGCATAAGTTGCGTTTTTAAATGGTTTGCACTACAAAGAATATTGATGAAATTGCTAAATAAAAATATTTTATTTTACATCTTTCAGCATGTCTGTAGGATAAAAGATGGATACCTTCCTTTGAAGATATCTGAATGGATCACCAAATGATTACTGACTTCTCTCTCACAGCTCAGATAAATAATTAAAAGGAGATATACACAGATTGGTTGCATACTTAAGAATCAATTAAAACAAAATGGTATGAATGCTCTTCCAATAATATATCACTTCAGGGACCATGAAATGCTATCTTTATATTTGCAAACTCACCAAGGTCAGATCAGAGCCTTAACAGTCTCTCTCCATGTGTGTTTAGAGTGGGTGCTCAGTGTGGGTACTGCTTCTCTATTAGCATTCCTCACACATACATGCTCAGCCACTCAGTCGTGTCCAGCTCTTTGTGACCCCATGGACTGTAGCCCACCAGGCTCCCCTGTCCATGGGATTTCCCAGGCAAGAATACTGGAGTGGGTTGCCATTTCCTTCTCCAGGGAATCTTCCTGACCCGGGGATCGAACCTGCGTTTCCTGCATTGACAGGTGGATTCTTTACCACTGAGCCATCTGGAAAGCTCCTTTAATTCAGTACTGTGGACAAACTCAAGTTTGGGGATTTCAGACAGCCTGAAATCCTCCCTTGCAAGAGTGTATTCGTAAATGGGACTTACCTAACTAGTGCATTGAGAAGTTTTGTGCATGAGGTTTTCTCAAATCCATCTCACCCAAGTGTTCAGTGAAAAGGACTATCTTCCATTATTGTGCACACAAAGCACAACCATAGCCACACTGGAACACCCTTGCCTTCATTTTCACTTGACCACTCTGCCCAATGTTGTGGTTAGTTGTGCCTAGGTTTGTCTCTCTTACTAGAGTGACAGCGAATTGAAGCCTGGCCTTTCTTTTCCCTGCATCTCGTTCAGGGGCGGACAGGTAAGGGTGTGGTAAATGCTGGCTGAATAAGATTTTTCAGAATTTCCTCAGATCAATGTTTACTTATCACCTTGTATACATAAAAGAAATATGTGAAACTCTTGAAGAGGAAATATAATCCTTTATAAGTTAAGAAATAATGATGAAGATAACATTCTAGCAAAAAAAAGTTCAAAACCAGGAAACACTTAATAAAGGAGGTCATGAGGATACTTATTCTCTCATTTAATAAACACAAGAAAGTTCTCAGGGTCATGTTGGCAGTGCACTATTTCTGACCCTGAGATGAATAATCCTTTTCTAAGCTAAAATCATTGCCCAGCTGTGAAATAATGATAGCTGCAAGGAATCCAATGGTGGCAGCAAACTCAACTCAAGGGTCCAATATTTGTAGGCACCGAGCAGACACTGCAGTGAAACAGCAGTGGGGATCAGATGTCAGAAACAGCCTGAGGGCATCCTCTCACCACCCCTCACCCATAATGCTGCCTTCCTCCCCCACCCATTAAGGGTGGCATCAAGAGCAATTACAGCACGCACCCAACGGACTGTGCCAGGCTGGCAGCTGTAACACCTGCCACAAGGTCTGCATGACATGAACAAAGACCCAGAAAGTAGCTTTGATGAGCAGCTCCTACCACAGACAGAGCCCAGTGCATGTAGTGACCGCTTCAAAGGTACTGTTCGTGGTTGACACAGGACTATTTCAGCAGCTATTTATGACATTCTTTAGCATCTAGAACTAAGCTTAGCACATACACTCTAAAAGCCCAGTTCTTCAGAGAGCCATGCTTCACTTGGAGATGAAACATGAACGTCTGTAAAGCACACACTTCACTCAACATTTGCTTATCTGAAAATACTTCCCAGTGCCATTTAGGTGAGGAACTTAAGGTGCATGTTGACACTCTTTTCATGGTGGCTCTGTAACTTTGGAAGCTGCAAGCTCTTGAAGACAAGGAGGATTTCTCATTCATCTAGCTTTCCCCAGAAAAAATGGTTACATGTACACAAGTAGACAGATGGATGATTCAAAGAATGCATGGACAAATGTATGAAAATCACTTAATTCTCACCAAACTCATCATAAGACTGACGGTCAAAACAAACTGGTTAGGAGACTGAAAGAGAGTCCTCATTTTGGGTAGCTGTCAACATTTACAGGCAAAAGCAATGATTTCAGAATTCTTGAATGCTCAAGGACACTGGCCTGTAAAAATAGTCATAGGAAATGTGTAGTCAACGTAACAGAATCGCTGATACAGTAAGACACTAAGGCTACTAATGAAGAGCTACAGAAAGGCCAGTGAGCTAAATGATGGAAAGAGACTAGCTCACAATGCTCAAGGCAAAGGAAGCATTCGGTGTGTGGTAACTATTATACCTCTGATTATGGTGATTAATAAAGGAAAGTGAGGCCAGTGATTTATAATGTGTCCTCAACAGATCAGTCACTTCATTTTCAAAACAGATTTAATCAACAATGACACAAAGACTGTTGTTTTGGGGGACAAGCTTCCTAAATGACAGCAATAGCATTTCCAGATGTTTTTAAGAATTGAAAGGAATCTAATAAATCATTTTTCAGAAGAGGGATCAATGCCCCAAGAGATTAATCTACCTGTATCTTAAGTCATGCAACTCATTAGAAGCCAAGTAAATTGACTCATCGGGGATTCTGTTCCCTTTTGCATACAAGGACCAATAATACTTAGCTCCCATCAACTTACACTGTCATAATGAAGGACAGATAAGTATTTGATGCAAAGGTTCAGGATAGATTCAAGACAACACTACTCTTTCAAAATAATGTTGATGAAGATCTCTACTGTCAACAGCATGACCAGGATGACAACCATTACTATTACCCTGTTTATGTCTTGGGCTTCCTTGATAGCTCAGTTGGTAAAGAATCTGCCTGCAATACAGGAGACCCCACTTCGATCCCTGGTTGACTTTTGAGGGATCCTGGGAATATTAAGACTTGTAAGGAGGTGCCTGTTCCTCTTTTGAACGAGCATTATTATTAGACCTTCATAATAGGATAACTATATCTAAGTACTAAGCATCTTATGATTCATCAGTTGAGTTCAGTTGCTCAGTTGTGTCTGACTCTTCGCGACCCCATGGACTGCAGCATGCCAGGCTTCGCTGTCCTTCACCATCTCCCTGAGCTTGCTCAAACTCATGTTCAATGAGTCAGTGATGCCATCCAAACACTTATCCTTGTCATTCCCTTCTCCTCCTGCCTTCAGTCCTTCCCAGCATCAGAATATTTTCTAATGTGTTAGCTCTTCCATCAGGTGGCCAAAGTATTGGAGCTTCAGCTTCAGCATCAGCCCTTCCAAAGAATATTCAGGGTTGATTTCCTTTAGGATTGACTGGTTTGATCTTCTTGCTGTCCAAGGGACTCTCAAGAGTCCTCTCCAACACCACAGTTCAAAACCCTTCCAAAATAAAACAGCTCATTTCCAAATGCAAAGTTTGTCTTCAAATTTGGGGCACATTAAAGCAGCCACTAGAAAACAGTGGGTTTTAATGAAATGCACCAGGGTTAGTTATTTTTGATTCTTTGGGGTTTTCACAGGGTTTACAGGACTTCACTCAGTTTATGGGGTTCAGACAAGGCTCAAAGTGAATGTCACCTGGAACTTCTCACATGGTTTGAGCATTAACCAGGGATTGAGTGGTTTATAGATCATCCAAAAGAATTTATGTCTTGGAATCTTGCCATGAACTCTAAGTATTTAAATTCCAAGTAAATTTATATCACAAAATGACAACAGGTTTTTAGTAACTATTTCTACTTATTTTTGCTATTTTAAATGGAAATGTAAAGAAGATACATGGAGAAAAAGATTTGATAATCCAGAGTTTAAGAAAACAAACAAAAAAAATGTTTTGATATTTATATAATATTTTACAGTTTAAAGGGCTTTCACATACATTAACTTACCAGAATGCTAACCACTAACCTTTGCAGGATGTGATTACATCAATTTTTATCCTAATATTATCTCAGACTCCTCACTTATGTAATTACACATTTTAACTGAAATATTTATAATGAATAATAATCAATTATTAATACTAGTTATTTTGTAAACAAAGTGTCAAAGTCATTTTATGGCATTTTTCTTTCCTAAGGAACAAAATCTCAGGCCATAATATATGGAAAATATTTTGATGTCCCACAGTTAGGACTTTGAACTTTGAAAATATACTTTATAGTTATGGAAATGTTTTCAGGGGATATTATAATGTAGACCATGTTTAAAGCTATAACACAATGAATGGGTACTTAACAAAGGAAAAACTATGCTTGTCAATTTACTTCTGCGTATATAGTTTATTCGCTTTTAGGATGATGTCATAAGTTTAGTTAAGAAAAAGGTCATCTGAATTTTGGGGGCCAAAGTAATCAAAGGTCCAATTAAGTCCTCCTCATAGAAATGATGGTTGGACAGCATCATCAACTCAACAGACATGCATTTAAGCAAACTCCGGGAGATAATGATGGGAGCCTGGCATGCTGCAGTCCAAGGGTCACAAAAAGTCGGACACAATTTAGGGATTGAACAAAAATAAACAGTAATATACAAAATGCCATTTTTGCTTATATTTTGAAGATTCAGATTTGTTCCAGTCATCTTTCTATATACATAACATGTTTGAGTTAGAAGAATCTAGCAAGAGGTTATTCAGTCCAACATATCTCAATCTATTAAAAGAATTTAAGGAAGAGAAAAATATTTAAATCTCTAATATACCTTAGATAACAGCTAGCAGTTCATAGTTCAGAGTCCACTTATCAGAGAGAACTTAAATCTAGACAGGTAGAAATAAAATTTTTAGGATTATTCCTTGAAAACTATTAGGCATGTGTATAAAATAGTTTATCTGAAGCAAAATATTATGGCATTTAAAAAGGAAGGGGATGGTACTCTTTTGTTTGAGGAAAAATTCAAGCTTTGGGCCTGCAGCCAGTACTCGTGACTAATCTAAGGTTTTTCAACAATTATGAAAAGCATTAGAACACTGTCACATTATTTGGATGCTACTTTAAAATAAATAATAACTACTCTTCTGAGAATTTCTAACTCAAATCCAGGTGATTAGAGTGAACCCGATTCTCCATCATTTTATTTAGGATTCATAACTGTATAATTAAACTCACATTCATTCAAGGAACACAACAGCTAACCCCATCCCTCCAGCTCCACTGCACACTGGTGTTTAGTGAAGGGCAGCCAGTTTCTCTCACCTATCCTGGCAGACCCAGGCCTCTGGCTGTGAAGAAAACCACAATGTGGGGAGGAAAGCCTACAAAAGAATGAAAACAGAAAGTGTCTAAGGCCTTGGCAGAAGGACACTAAATAAAATAGAGAGTGGTGACTCATTCTGGCAGTGAATCCACCTCCACCCCTTCAAAGCCTTTGGCACGAGTCCTCAGAGGAGACCCCAGCCTTTTGCCAAGCCACAAAACACCACAATTATTATCACAGCAGTCATCAACAAAACAGATTTTGTAAACTGACTTGTTGGCACATAGATTACAGAAGCTATAAAAAGGAATAACAGCTGTTTGGGTTGCCCTATGCAGAAAGCTACCATATAGAAAGTAAAATTTATATCTCTACACATACTTGGGTAGAACAAGCATACACATACACCCCATGTACTAATTACATGTGTATACTATGTAAAAAAAAGAGTAAAATGCCAAATAGACATAAGTTTAAAACGCAATCTTGTTAAATTAAAATACTCACTTGGAAAGGACTAATAGAAAAATTTCCTGAAGAAATAATTTTGTACTTCACCAACAGAAAATATAGACTATGTCTTACAATGGCAAAGTTTTTCTTAAAAATATTGAAAAGTACTATGCTCTTCACAGAAGCAAGAATGCTGAATTGTCTGTGAATTTACAACACTCTGCTTTATTCTACCTCTCTAAACATTGCCTGAATGGCATTTTATAATACAAAATTTGGAAGGACCTCATATTTCAGGTAACCTGAAAAAATTCTATTTGCTTACGTATTTATGGATATGAGCAAAATAAAAATAGAATATTTCTAGGGATTTCATATTGACCTTTCTACAACAATATCATTCACCTAAATAAACTGCCAATGAATAACATATATTAGAAAAGAATGGGAAAATTTGACACAGGTAATAATCAGTACTACTTAGATTACACATGTACTATGATTCATTGTAAAGAGGCATGAACTCCTGATTTTTAATTCAGAAAGAAAGGTTTTACTCACGTTCCTTGTTGTTAACTCACAGTAAGATATATAAGAATTAGCAAGAAATGTTTTTAATTAAACTAGCTTACACTTATAATATCATATAACATTGCAAATATACTCTGTAAATATATATTAAGGCATCCGCAATGCAATTTTCATATCACACACACATTTGCCCAGCTAACCTCTAAAAGCCTAGGTAGCTCTGTGTTGAAACTTCCAGAGCTGAAACATCTTAATGGGCATTGATCTTTTACACTGAAGGATGCAGAGTTCAAATTTCAGCACTGTCAATAACATCTGGTTTCACCTATTGAATGGCTGAGCCTTGGTTGACAATTGCCTACCATGAGCGAAAAGACTGGAAAAGAACTACAAGAGCATTAGCTACAGTCATTGTTAACCAAACACAATGGTTTTTTCGGTTTAAAAAATAATAATAAAAGAACCGAGAAGCCACATTTCCTGGCTACCTCTTACACAGAGTATATACCAAGTGTAACCTGCCTACTAAATAGCTCTCCATGACTGAACAAATCCTAAAACTGCTGACTGCCAAAAGCTCAAACTATATAAACCATATTACTATAATATTATCACTAGCCAATTCCACTACTGATTGACACAAAACAAAACACGGCTTTCATGAAAACCAGCTTTTTGTGTATAGCTACTTAAATATTTAATAAAATGCTCTATCAATTAAAAATTCTCTTTAGGAATTCAGGATTTCATCAGAATATAAAACCTAGTCCACAGCTGATATAAAACAGAAGACCTATTTAAGGAATTCCCCGACTAAACTGATGGCCTGGAGAAGCTATTTTTTAAAGTGTCACACAGAGAAGAATTTTAACAAGTTGTAGAAATATATTCACCATTAGGTCATTGTTTAAAATACCACAAACCCTACAGTTCTACTTTGTTCAGCATTAGTTATTTACGTCTAATAACCAAAACACACAGTAATGACTTCACAAGGTCTAATTAAAATCCTTTGTCCAGGTTTTGGTTTTCCAGTTCCAGCTCTTTTCCCTTACTGTGATTTCCCCAGCTTCTCTGCCTACCTTGGAACCCAAGCACGTCGTGCAGGCAGCACAATGAACTAACATGCCAGCAGAAGTAGCATGCTCCACCTATCCAAGAATTTTAAAAGCATCCAAGCACACACACACACTGTCTCCTGTGTAGCCTGGAGATCCCTATTGAGCTCATGCCAAATGTCTGAGAAGTTGGACCCTGCATCCGGTATTTACACTAAGCTAAAATTCTAATCAGCACTAACAGCAGTATGTTTTAATTCACCCTTATGATTTTATTTCAATCTGCTAAGTAGCACAACTGCCAGAAAGCAATTGCTATAAACTTAAGTAAACAAATGCAAAACTAAAATAAATCTTAAACCTGTTGTATATAAAGTTTGTGCCACTTAAGGCAGGCAGTACAAAAAGGCACAGCCCGAAGCCTTGGTTAACGCTCTTGGATCTCGGTTAGCAAGCTCTCTGAAAGCACTGTTTCTTTTAGTCTCCCCCTACCCCCACCCAACCCTTTTCTAAAGAATTATTTGGTGCATATTAGATCAGGTGGAGAAAATAGCCATGTTGTTTTACGGCGGTGTTTTCACCTCACGTATTCCCCTGAATAGTCTTCTGCCAAGCTTGGGAGGCAAGGAGTACACGGTGACTACTTGAATCTCTGGATGATACTACAACCCCTCGTGCCAAGGAGTTGGTGCCAAGTCTTGCATCTTCGGGGCTTTTTTCCCCCTTCCTTTCTGGGTGGTAGCTGTGTGTTGGGGAGGGGGGTGGCTAAGAGTGGCAGTGGGGAGACCTGACCAGCAGAGCCTGCGAACTTGGTCACCATTTTGAACCTGTTCGGTGTGCTCAGACCTTGGCAGCCATCTTACAGCTTGGCAACCATTTTGAGAATGTGTTTGGCAAGCGCTCAGAATTCGCTGACACTGTTTAAATAGAAGGCTAGTTAAAAATAGTCCACGTTCAACAATACAGTGTGGGATCAGGTAGAATAACCCTCAACAAATCTTGCCAACCGAACAATTTATAACATCTTCACCAAGGTAAGTGCCCCCCAATTTTCTTAAATACATCACGTTCAAGCACCTCAAAATGGGATTCTTTAACCCTTTAGCACACAAGTTCTTAAGAATCAATCCTGGAGGGACATCAGTGAGCAGGAAAGTGGAGGGTATAAAGAAGGAAAGAGATGGCCAAAAACATAGCCACAGTTTATGTCAAAACAATCACAAGCCGGTTCAACTTCAGAATATAAAATAGAAGGGAGAAGGGCTGTCATCACACCCACCAAGTACAGTTCTAGAGAATGATTCCAAAATGCCTGACTGTGTCCCACGTAATGTTCTGTGAGTTCATGGACACTATCTTAAGGACCTTTAATGAAATTACCCGAAAGACAAGAACAAATGCTTTCTTAAGAACTAGCCTAAAGAAAAGCAAAAAGAGAAAACGTGTACATAATACCATTTTTCCAAAACTAAGAGCTATATTTTCTGACACTACTGTTATAGTCAACTTCACTCTTTCTCTGTAAGTTTCAATGTTTCTGACTCAACCAAAAATAACTTCTGTCCTTAAAAACATTTCTTGATGGCTACAAACCTGAAATAAAGTGATAATTTTGCATTGGTGTGACTCTGGCATCATTACCAGATTTATATCATTTTGTAGAAGGTTGAATTAACTACATGACACTGAATGGCAATTTTACTACCATATGGAAAAGGAAAATAACAATCTAATAATCTGAAATATCTTTTCTTTACTAAAATAAACAAAATATTAATATATAATTTAGTATCTTCCCTCCAATGCTGTAAGTATTTAATATCATATTATAGAGGATCATTTATGGTAAAAAGATCATATTGTTTATGGTTTTATGGGAAAAAATCTAAATGAACTAAATTTTCTATGAGTCTATAATTATCGTTAAATCATAAATATGATAAAACAAAATATTTTGAGTCTTGTGATGTCAAAAAATTTTCAAGTCATTAAATAATATCCCCAACCAAATATCTGTTATTTAAATTTCAAAGTATCTCGAGGGCATGATGGATACCTGACTTCTATTTTGTTTTCAACTGTGATATAATTCCATACAGCACCTAAAAGGCTAAATCTATGCACTATTTACCCTGTTTATAATACTGCAGTGCTTTTTAAACTTTAAGACTAAACTTTAAAATTTCTACTGAAATACAATTCAGGAACTATTTTACTTCACATAATATCATACAGAGTGAAACACTTAATTAAACAATGATCCAAATTAGAACATGACATAGGAAAACATTACACTGAAATGGATCAGTCTAAACTCCTGATACTATTAGGTGTCTCTTTATTGAATGACAATATCTGCAGTAGATGACGTAAACGGTGCTAGAATAGTTTGGAATGCATGGATAAATTGCTCTATCGATTCTGTTCTGCTTCACTTACCATAATTATAGCACGGTAATGGAAGACATGAATGATATATTTTTACTAGAGAGGAAAGCCCAGAGTTTGCCTGTTTCTTTATGAGATTATACCAAATCCTTTCAATTAATACAGCATGATGGATATCTAACACTGAGAATAAGAAGCTTGATTCTAGTATTCCTGCTTAAATATCACTGTTCAAATATTTGGCCATTATTTCAAATAAATGTATTTCAAAGACATAGCATTTGCACCTCTGTAGGATGCTGTTTCAACATAATTTTATAGAAACATTTTCATCCCATCTAGAAGTTTATCTTTCAAAATTTGAAGCCATCTTACAAACACAATTTTTTCAACTTGTATTCACTGAATATAAATATACTAGAGGTTATCTTACAGCTTCTCAAGGGTAATCCTTATAGACTTATTATGTTGAAGGAAAATAAATATTGGAATGAAAGAAAAACATAGGTAAGCAACTTAAACCCTCATTTGTGGAAGAAAAGGGTAATGATTTTCCAATTCAAACAACAAGAGATTTAATAGAAAGGATTCAAATGAAAATTAAGACATATTAACAGAAAATTATGACTATTAATTATCTGTAGTTATTCAACATCCATAAATGACATCATAGTTTCAAGGAAACCAAAAGCTGCATTAAACTACTCAAGCATTATACTTGACACTGTGCCATCTTCTTTATGATATCACCATCCCACAGTATTGCTAAGGAAGGACACCAGGTTTTCCCAAATGGATACATTTAAAATTAAAAGTGTCATTCCAAGTCATGCAAAAGGAATTTGAGGAATTCTGAACAGGATACCATGGAGTCTTAACAACTCAGAGAAAGGCTTGAATTGCTTTCTATTTGAATATATTCTTTTTTTAAAATACATTCTTTAATAAAAAGGTCTCATTTTATTACTGTTTAGAAGCAATAGGGTAAATTTTTCAAATCAATTCGCAGGGAAAAAAAAATTTCCCCCAACAACTAAATGGTGTAAAAATTGATCTGTACTTCCCCTCTCACATTACAAAGGCTGTCACAGGGAATAAAATGTAACCCAGGAGGGCTGTGGCAGCTATCAAATCTTCCCTGACACATTATAATGTCTGAAGTCCAGACACCAAAGGTTTACATCAGAAAAACTCCAGAATGTAGTGAACAACTCAAAACCAGCTATCGACCACGCTATTGATTTTCTGTGGGGAAACCAAGAAGGGAAAAGCACCAGAAAAGATAGAATTTCCCTTTTCTTTCCTCCTCCCCAACTTAGTGGGCTGCCAGCCTTAGGTCTTCTCAGGCTTGCACCTTCTGAGTTTTGCATTGCTCCTAGTCAGGATGTCTGCCTGAGATAATTCAAGCCAAAGGCATATGATCTCAGTGGAAACCGATTCTCCACTGACTTGCAACACAACCTAACTCAGACCCAAAAGCGTTTCTTGACAGAAAGGTGCCGAAAGAGACCAGGGAACAACAACTAGAAAAACTAAGACATGTATGATTCACATGATTACCTTTTCAAAGGATGTTTGAAACCTTCTGACTTCTCAATTTCACATATTAAACTTGACCCAGTAACTGGTAGGAAGTTAAGACAATCACGTTTAGAACAACTTCTATGTATAGTATGGACCCAGTGCCACAGATAGATGTATTTGGAAATTAGGAGGTGACCCACTCATCCCCAATTCCCAGTTAATTACACACAAAAGTCCAAGTTAATTGAAAAAAAAAAAAACCTAATTTTTTTTTCCCTTTCATATAAATTTACACAACATAGGTCATTCAAGAAGCTGAAAGGTAACAAAGCAAAGTGCTTGCTTTAGCTCCTTGAGGTCTGAGTCACATAATTTTCAAATGGTTGAGGATCATTTACTTAGATCATTATAATCATATCCTACAAGTATTCTGCCATTTAATTTGTGAAATGCATGACCACAGATCATGTACATGGGAAGAATTATTAGGTGCATTCATTTTACTACTAAATTTAGAGATGGCTCTGAGCCATTTAAAAATAATAACAATAATAATAGTGATTAATAACAATGCACTTCCATTCTGACTCACAAAGCTATCTCAAGGGGTTTTCCAGCTGTTTGCTAATTAAGTCTCACACCCCTCCTTGCTAGTAGATGAGCTGTTAGGCCAATTTTACACCTGGGAAGCCTGAGACACAGCAGACTAGGAAGGCTAGATCACAATCCAAGAGCATATACAAGAATGTGGGAAACCTACCAAATAATCCACCTTGTGATAGTTATATTTGAAGACAGTGACAGAAAAGAAAAAACCTCATAGAACTAATGAAAAAAACAAGCAGACTGCTGTTGACTTCATTGTTTAAAAAAAAAAAATCAAACAATGAGGCTTGTGTGTTTCCTTTTACCTATGCTGCTCATGAGGAGAAAAACTAGTTTGTAAATTTTCTAAATTTTATTTCTGATATACTTAGGCAACAATATTTTGCCCACTATAGAGACTTAAGAATTTATCAGTTAATTGTCAAAATAATTAATTCTTTTACTGTTAATATAACACAACAAAGATGAGGTTCTCTTGTTATCTTTGGTTTAATAAAACTACTTGTATATTATAAAAGTAAGCATATTTTGCAGAATTATGAGAACGCTTTTACTTGAAACGTGGCTGTTAGTCTGAGGTTAGTCTGAGGTTCCTGACAACATGAATTAGAAATTACCATATCCTTCACTGTTGTGAGGGTTAAGAAGTGCTTTTAACTCATTCATTCATTCATTCCACACTAGGAATGGAGATGACAAACACACTCACTAGTACCATGCAGCCTTCCGGGTGGCACAAACACAGCAGTGAACACAAGAGACAAAAGTCCGGGCTCTTGGAGAGCTTATGTTAGACTGGAGTTGAAGAGAAAGTTTCTAGATATATACTGGGCTTTCCAGGTGGTACTACTGGTAAAGAATCTGCCTGCCAATACAGGAGATGTAAGAGATACAGGTTTGATCCCTGGGGGGAAGGACCCCGAGAGGAGGGCATGGGAACCCACTCCAGCGTTCTCGCCTGAAGAATCCCATGGAGAGAGGAGCCCAGCGGGCTATAGTCCATAGAAGCGCAAAGAGTCAGACATGACCGAAGCGACTCAGCACACAACAGATATGCAAAAATAATTAAACACCTTAGGCATTGGGAAAAAATCATTGGCTATGACTTTATAGGGTTATTTGCTTTGTTTTCTTTTTTCCAAAGGTTAATTTTCTTCAAGTTTTCTCACTGTTGAAAAGCAAAAGAGTGATTGCCAAAGCTCTTTGGCTAGATATAATTAGAGAAATGGACTATATCTGCTATGAGCTAAAAAGCACAGAGTCCTTGGTTGTGCCCTTCACACATTAATACAACAAATGAATCCACTGAGTCATTTTAAACTAACTGACAACAGGAAAAAGAAAGATGTCACAAAATAATGAGATGGGATGGTCAGAAACAAGAAAGCTATCTTTTCTAGGAAAATACTTCTCCAATAGCAGTTTAAGATGCATCCGAATTAGACTCAGGCCAGGTGCAGCTTGGAAGCTCTTTGTTAGTCCTAGATCTTTGGGTTTCTTCTATTTCTTTGTATGTTAAAATGCCTATATATATATCATTTTTGTAGGTAAGGGTCACTATTTCTGGTTTGAATATGATAAAGTACATTGTGACAACTCACATCCAAGAAATCATGTAAAAATCATATCCAGTGTCTGCCTTGAAAGCACAGGGCATACACTGTGATTTTATTCAGGGATGTCTTATGCCATATGTTTTGGGACCCTAACTAGCAACACACTCAAAATACACCCTACTCTTCACACCTGTTTAGTTGAAGAGCTCTCTCCAATGATGATTATGTTGGCCAGCTCTAAATAGATTAGCTGTTCCCATGCCGACACTGAAAAAATTACTTCTGTCTACCTGCTTTCCCCTTTTTTCTCAAAATATGGATATTTTCTGAAATGATAAATATATCTTGAACTGGACACAGATTAACAGACTATTTGGGGATTTCTTTTTATGAGATCTTAGCTCCCCAACCAGCGATCAAACCCATGACCCCTGCGGTAGAAGTCCAAAGTCTTGACCACCGGACTAGCAGAAAGTCCTCTGTTTGGGGATGTTTGTAATGTGTTTTGAATCAGTTAGAATGTAACAGCAGCGCTAGTATTCTGTCACAGGTGGCACTCGGGGAGGAAAGGGAAGTTCAGAAGCCATATGACGAGGGTAACATCATTTCCAGCATAGATCTATCATCTACACTGTTAGACACTAACCTAAAAAAACAGTGAGTCTACACAACAGCAAAACAGTCTTCAACCCAGGGCAGGGTGGGGGGCAGGGGAGGAGGGAGACTCAGTCTTCTTACAGTCTTACAAATGAATGACAAGCTGATAAACTCCCTTTTTTTCACTTTTTAAAATTGATTGTAATGCAGCATCTTCATTGCTTTATTCATTAACACACCCTACTCCTGCTGCCTACTATGCCTTTTATCACATGTTGCAACTTCCTCTTCTAGTCACAGCTTCTTTCTTGAGAGTGGAGTATAAGGGGGTAAAGGCTTGACTTGGTTCAAGATAGGACCCCCCAGGGAGAGAGAAAGAATACAATGTGAAGCCAGGGAAACCAAATGTCACAGCTGACACACGTTTGCAGAAAGCTAGTGTGGACGTCATTACGGTTGTATTTCCAGGAAATAACCCAGTTGTGGTCATCTCTAAAGACAAATTAAAAAAACAAAAATATTGTAGCCAAAATGTGTTTCTTCATGTCTTTTAAATAAAAATCCCACTCTGCAAGTGCCAGAAGCCAACATACATATTCGGTCTTCTTAAAAAACTTGTAAGTCATCAAAACTCTGACCATTAAAACAGTACAGTTAGAAAGGTGGGAATATGGTCAGCTTTATGATAATATGACACTTTTTTGTCAAAATGGCTACACACTGCATCTATTGCTGGGGCTTGAGCTAGCTATCGGGGCCTCTCTGAGGGGTTCATTTCTTTAACAGGCCAGTAGTTTTGAAATGTTACGTGGAGAAAAGTAGCCTGATGGGTATGCAGAGAGACAAAGAAGAGAACAGACATTCCAGCTCACAGAAGAGGGGGCAATCAGAAACCAGAGGGGACAGTCATGTACCCACATGATGGAAGGATAGATCCATATCAAGCATTCAAAACTGCAAAACTAGAGTTATCGACTGAGAAGCTGCTTTTCAGATTGCTGCTGTTGTTCACTCGCTAAGTCGTGTCCGACTCTGCGACCCTATGGACTGTAACATGCCAGACTACTCTGTCCTCCACTATCTCCCAGAGTTTGCTCCAACTCACGTCCACATGAATTTAGGTTAGGTCCCGGTGAAACAGATCCTTAGAAGCCCTGGGAATCAGGGCAGACTCTCCTGCTGCACACTTCATTTAAAATGAAAAAAATACTTAAGAATTCAAAGACTGTTTCACACCTCTCACCTATGGCTTCTTGGCAGAAAGTAGTAAAGTATGCCAAGTAGCTACTGAAACCAATCTAATGGCACCAGCATTGAGAATACACTGACCTGCAGTCACTCTACTCAAGCTCAGATAAGTTAAGGAGCTTGCTCAGGGTCACAGAGCCCCAGGGTTTCCACTACCTCAGTCCAATTCTAAATTCAAATAGTCATTCATTTATTCATAGAGCAAGTATTTATTTGTAAGCAGCAATGATGACATCATTCCTCTGACTTTTCTAATTTCAGCTGGTGACTCTCCACCGGGATTCCCTGAATACCTGGAGCAGGTTGCCATCATTGGACATTTATTATTTTTTTAGAAAATATTTATTTGGCTGTGCCAAGTCTTTGTTGCAGCATGTGGGATCTAGTTTCCTGATCAGGGATTGAACCTGTACCCTCTGCATTGGGACTGTGGAGTCTTAGCCAGTACACCACCAGGGAAGTGCCAAGACTTGCTAAATAGCAGAGCATCATGATGATCAGCTTACGGTGCATTCACCCTTCGCCTATAACTGGGATTTCTCAAAGTCCGTGGGTTCCCAGCATGAGAATCACCTGGTGTTAAGAAGGACAGATCCTTGGTACCAACCCTGAGTCTCTAGGTGTATGGTGTGGGAAAAGACTTCCTTAACAATGCTCCTTAAGGTATTATTATGTACACCATAGTTTGAGAATCATTTCTATAAGCTCTTCTGTAGACAGTCTTTCATCGTCAATATCCAATGCATACTAAGGCATGAAAATAAATGGTAGGCATTCAATCAATGTCTGTGCAAGAACCCAAGGGAAGGAAAAAAGAAAGAATATTAAAACAAATAAACAGGCAAATAAAAATACTGTCCTAAAGACCTGGGACAACATAAAGCAATGAATGCACTCTCAAAGAGCGTAGAATTTATTTGGGAAAGACAGTACGCATGTGTACTCAGCTGCGTCCGACTCTCTGTGACCACATGTACTATACAGCCCACCAAGCTCCGCTGTCCATGGAAGTTTTCAGGCAATAATATTGGAGCGGGTGCCTTTACCTGCCCTAAGGGATCTTCCTGCCTCAGAGACTGAACCCTAGTTTCTTGCGTCTCATGCCCTGCATTGGCAGGTGGATTCTTTACCACTAGCGCCACCGTACACTCAATCAAAAGCTTAATAATGATAAACTTTAAATTAATAGTTTCTACAACTAACAGTAATTTGGGCTTCCCTGGTAGCTCAGTGATAAAGAATCCGTCTACCAGTGCAAGAGATGCAGGTTCAATCCCTGGGTTGGGAAAATCCTTGCAGAAAGAAAAGGCAACCCACTCCAGTATTCTTACCTGGGAAAAAAGCCCATGGACAGAGGAGCCTCCTGAGCTACAGTCCATCGGACTGCAAAAGAGTCAGACGCTACTTAGAGACTAAACAATAACAAAAGAGTGATTTAAAAGCAATAAAAACATCTGCTAATGAATTTATGGGCAATAAGTATAAGTAAGTGTTCAGAAAAATTAGATCAAACTTAGGGGTGATGTGAAGGGCCTATGGAGAGCTCCTTGGAGATGGGGCTTGAAGTAGCTTTTGAAAAGGGGAAAAGATTTACATATAAAGGGAAGTGAGAAGACAGCATTTATATGCAGAACAGAAAAAAAAAGAAACTAGAAATATTTTTTAAGACCCCTATCGTGAGTGGGTTTTGTTTTTTTTTTTAACTCTTTGTGCATTAACTTTGGGGCTTCCCAGGTGACTCAGCAGGAAAGAATCCTGCCAATGCAAGAGATGTAGGTTTGATCTCTGGGTTGGGAAGGTTTCCTGGAGAAGGAAATGGCAACCCACTCCAGTACTCTTGCCTGGGCAATTCCATGGACAGGGGAGCCTGATGGGCTACAGTCCTTAGTGTGGCAAATAGCTGGACACCACTGGGCATGCATTCACATGCATGCACTAATTTTTACCACAATTAATGGAACTAATATTTACAAGCCAGCAAGTTTGAAATATAGTGCCAATAAAAACTTTTACAACTCTGGAAATTTCTAAAATTGGTTCTCTTTTAAATTTGTAGCATAGGCAGAATACCGGATGATGTGGTACAGTAAAAACATTTTATTGGCATTGAGTTGAGATGACCTGCATAACTCACTTGTGGCTTTGCCACTTATAAGATGTCATACCAAACTCACTGCAATAAAATTTCAATGTAATATTGCTCTGCTATGCTTTACATAAATATGTACACATATAATATATATGGCTTAATTTCCCTTTTAGTTAAAATGGTCTAGTCCCATCACTCAGAGTAATATTTGTGAACTTAGATTAATTAGTGTTTCTGGAATGCCTACAAAATATTAGAGCCACCCAAATGCCATGTTTTATTATTTAGATATAACCTACTGAATATTTACTTCCATAAATTCGTAAGTAAAAAAGGGGAAACAGAAAACTCATGAATTACTGTTCTGTTTCTTGTTCTTTGTGGACTTGCTTTACATTTTTCAAATTCATCAAATTCCTTTTTAGCATATTAAACTCTTTTGAGTCCTTCATCAGAGACTGAAAAATCTAGGTCCTGGCCTGAAACCCATAATTAACAGCTGGCTTTATAATGATAGTAAAGTCACCAACTTCTTTGAAACTCAGTTTCCTTATCTGTAAAATGGGGGTGACAATACTTTGTATCGCAGGATGAAATGCTCTTTTGTTTTCATCTTGGTCTGAATGTTACATAAGCAAGTCATTTCCTTTACATAGTCTTCTTAAAGATTGAGCTGTTCTATACTTTTCTGAAACCCAGTTCAGTCTCAAGCATATAAAAGAATCTGATTAAATATTTTAATGGATCTGAATTTTATACATCTATGATTTTGTATCATTTATTAGTTTCAATAAAACATGTTACCTGATAGTGAACATTAGCAAATAAGCTGATGACCTTAACCGAGGCATTTAATAAAGAAATGATTATCACTAACACCATAAACACAAATTATAGCCTAATTCATAAAACTTTATAATTTATTCCTGCCAAAAAACATTAAATATTTTTCAAACTTCAGCTGTGGCATTAAAATTGTGTACTTATATTTTATGCCAGCTATTGTTGAGTTCCAACATGCCAGAAAACTAAGAAATTTTAAAGCATTTAATCCAGAAAAAAATTATATAACTATAAAATTATCTCAAAAACATAAAACTTCATGAATTTCAAACTTAAAGAAAATTTTCCTGATAGTCATTTCAGTAAATAATACTGAGCATCCGAGTTCTAATCACTGTGCTTGTTGTTAGAGATAACAATGAATTCCTACCCTACTAGGGGTTTACCAATGGCTGTGGTCTAGTGTGGTGCATAAAATGAAAGAATTATATACTAAGATGCTAAAGGAACAGGGAAAGTAAGTAACTTCGCAAGACTGTGTCTACAGTAGTCTTCCAAATGATACAGTGCTTACACTGAAGGTTGTAAGAGGATCTGGAGTTTTCCAGGCTGCAAAGCCATATGGATGGAGAGTAACACTAGAGGAGGTTACATGTTCTAGTAACTTAGAACATGCAATGGCACCACCCTGATCTTGCAGAACTGAGGCACTGGTAAGGCACAGAAACTGCAAGCATCTCAGCAGAGCCTGATTAGAGTGCTGAACTGCAATGTATGCAGTTGTGAAAGGTGGAGATGGGAGTAGTCATGACACTAGAGGTATGGGGTGGGGGGTGGTTGCAGAGAATAAAGAATCCTGTTTGGATTGCTGGTAAATACAGAATTTCCATAGTAGGCGATGGAGCTATTGAAGAGATGTCAGGAAAGCAGTGATAATTCTCTTAGTGGAAATATCACCCTGGCAATAGCATACGGATGACACAGAAAGGAGAGCAAAAAGAGGAGGCAAAAGATAGTGGAGGTTAGAAATAATAAGGGTGTGAAACTAAAGGAAGCATGGGGTAAGATGGGAGCTGACTTGCATGCTAAAAAGAAGGCAGACTTGGCAGAACTTGGTGGCTGATTAGTTAGGAGGCACGATGAAAGAGGAGTAAGATATAACTTCCAGGCTGCAATGTAAGAGGGCTGCCTAAGTGACAGGACCCTGACGTGCCATTCCTCCCCATTCCTATAACCCTCATGACTCAGAACACCAGCTTCAGAGCAGGCCTTTTCATCAACTCACTGCGCACTGATTTAAAGGGTATTCCTAGATATTTTGTGATTTTTATTACTTTATTGAATGAGATCATTTTTCCATCATAGCTTCTCATTAGAGATGATTAGATGATGAAAATTTATTGCTTGAAGGTATTTATCTTTTAATCAGATATTCTGCTAAATTTTCTTATTAATTCCACATGTTTTTTGGCGAACTCTTTGCATAAGTAGTTACATCATTTGCAAAGAGTGATAATTCTGTCTCCTCTTTTCTTAATTCTGATTCATATATTATTACATTGGACATAACTTCTAGGAGAACATTATATAATAATGGTGATAACACTCATCTTTGTTCCTAATTTTAGTGAGGATGATTCAAATATTTCATCCTAACTGATGAAATATTTTCCTGTACATATGATTTTTTTCAGTATATATGATTTTTTCTGATGTAGATAATTCTATTATGTTAAGGATATTGCTTTCCTTTGTTACTGGCTACCAAAACTTTTTAAAAATTTTAAATCATAGTCAAATTTTATCAAATCCTTTTTGCCCAAAATCACTATTAATAATGTTTTTGCACCTGTATCCTATGTTTTAATTGAGAATTCAACATTTAAGAATTTTCCAAGAAAATGAGATTGAAAGGGTAATAAATGAATGTTGGGGAAGTAGCAAAGACACATGGCTCCTGATTTAATCACACTTTAATTTTCCAGAGGACAAGGGTGGGGTTTTAGCACCAAGTGTAGTAGGTACTCAATAAATAAATCCATAAATGATTTTTCATTGAGATGACATCTGATTGAACATTCCATTTTTGTTTGATAAGCTCACATAGTTGAGTGAAATCAAATAAAGAGACTTTAAAAAAAAAAAAACTGCCTAAGAATCCTTTCTAAGGCAGAAATGTTGTTTGAGGGGATCTGAGTATAGGAAAATTTGTAAGAGATGGAAAATAAATTTCACTGCACTGTAAACACATAACAAATTTTTAAGCACAAACACAAAAGATATTTCTTTTCTTTAATATATGGTTGAGTAATTGGCTAGAGGGGTGATAATGGGGCAAACTGTGTAATAGTCTACTTTTCCAAGAACACTTTTTAAGTGATATACTTTTTAATTCAATCTAATTGACACAGAGGTATATATACATACACATACATATATACACACTGTACATGTAGTATATACACATATGAAATTTTTGATCCAACAAAAGATAGTCTTGTCAGTTTTATTCTCACCCCATGAATGACTTATTTTAGATGAAACAGCTGAAATGCATTCATCTGCCTATATCAAGTATATGTATAAATCTCTTAAATATAAATGATCTATATAATTTTTCTATATCAAAAAGAGGGGGGAATTTTTTGTATTATTTTGGGGATATTTGCATTCTTGGTTATTAGTGGGTCCTTTTAAGATTTTTTTATGGTTCCTATAAAAATAAAACCTTAAAAAGTTTAAATAATTAAGTCTTTCCTTTGTCCAGAATTATTGAGCTTCTTGTTGCTCACAAATGTTATCAAAAGAAGAATTTTTATTTTAAAATGAATGAGGAGATAACAAATGCTCAGGAACCAAGATATGAAAAATGGCTATGTACTACAGAAAGCTTAACTCATAAGATTAAGAACATGAATCAGGGAAGACACTATGTGAATATAGCTGTCAACATTCCTTTGGATTTAAGGTTACGCGGAAAATCCTCACGTACACAGAAAAAAAATAAACTTAAAGCCCAGTATTTCTTCCTAGGAGGATCCAGGAAAACAAGCAATTTAATGAACATCGCAGAAATTTTAGAAATTTAGAAATGCCAAAAGGCTAAATCTTCCAGTTTGTGGAATACAACAGTTCTCTTCAAGCGTCAGCCCTGTCACGTTTTGGCCACCATTGTTTGAACCATACCGTCCCTTCCTTTTGAACATCTTTCTCCAGGGTAAGTGTCCAGCGCCGAAGCCCGGCCCCAGCCAAGGACGCGCAGATGGGTGGTTACAGCTGCGGCCCGCTGACAGGCTGACAAGGCCACCGGGACACTCCCCAGCTCCGTCCAGCCATCTTGCGAGCTGGTGCCGCTCCACCTTCTCCGGGCTTTGTTGAGTGTGTCCTAGGACTTAGGCCAAAATGTTACAATTTGAACAGGTCTTATTAGTGGAGTGAAAAATGGGCCCCCAAAATACACACACACACACACACACACAAATGCACGCAGGCACACACATCCACAGATCACATGTTTTTCCTGAAATGACTGACAATTCTAGTCAGAAAGAACATTATAATAGTTTTTTTTAAACCCTCAGAAATAGTGTATTCAGACTCTCTTCAGCAGGGTGAATGAGTCAAGTTACTCAATAGAATCCATTCAGACTGATTAAATTGGAGCCAAGCCAAAACAGATCTTCAAGATCTGAGAGATAGTGGTCACTGAGCCAGGAAGAGGGAAATGGCATCTACTCAGAATGTACAGACCACAACACTGATGGGGGATTATAAACTGGCCAGTCCAAGCCTCATGCAGAAATTTATAGCAGTGAAAGTTCTAGGCCTAAATCGTCACAGCTTCCTTTAGGAAAACATGGGATGATTAATCTGAGACTTCCACAATGATACTAGAAAAGTCCATTTAAAGATTTTAATTGAGAATAAAGTCTCTACGCTGATTTTATGTTTACTTATCCATTATCACACCTACCTTCCCAAAATGACTTGAGATGGTTCACATTCACGTATTAAATTCACAAATATATACACACACAAATGCAAATTTAAGGCCATGAAAGAAAAATATGAACAAAAACAACAGAGACTAAGAACAGAAGTTACAGGGGTAGAAACCTAGGGTGAACTATCTACTGAGGCTAAGAATTAAATTTATCTCTGAGTTTCTTAGGAGCCAAGGTGAAAAAGGAAATGAGACACATGACATAATTCTTACAATCAATCAGTTGAAAGAAAGAATACCACCTTTTAGTAATAAGACTTCCCCTAATGTGACTTTGGTAAAGAACAAGCCAGCCTTCAAGGTTCCAACCAGAATTTTAAAGTTGCCTGTTCTGCACAATCCCTGACCTAGATTGCCAAAGATTATGAAATCAGGCTTGATACATAAATTATGCAACAGCAGAACCAGTGTCTAAACTAAACAAAAAGGGAAAAACCAAATGAACAAACGTTTCCAAACATTTAAAAGTTAGAAGCACCCAAAATAAAAATTGAAACCAGTGGCAAATATAGTCAACCCAAATCTCAGCAAACCAGAATCACAAAACCCTATCACTGCAGACTTGGGAAGAAAATGCTGCTTGTCAGTCAAAGTGTCTGTCTATGGCATATGGGTAAAGGTTTCAGTCTGCTATCTCCAGACCCATCTTATGGCACTCGTTCAACACCAGTGAATGGTGTTTTAAACAAAAGGAGAGCTCATTCAAAATGGGTGTTTGTGAGTTACCGGTCAGTGGAGCTGTGCCGTTTGTCTGAGTGAGAACTATTGGCATGGGAGAAATGAAGTGAAGCTCCCGGCCTTGGGAGTTTCCTAAGCTCTGAAAAGCAGCCGGGAGGTTAAAGCTGGCTGGTCGGAATGGCATACTTGGCTGAATGCACAGCCAGGTGGCTTGGGCATATTGGCAAACAACTGGCAACCTGCCCAATACATATGGCTTAGATTGCTTTGCTCTTCCCATGAAGCCTTCTTAGACTCTTGAGCAAGCATTCGTTTTAGAACAAAATGCATCTGAGTGTTAAATAAAATCTTTTAATAATATCTGTCTGATGTAAAATCCTTTCACCAAAAATAAAAATAAAAAGATGGGAGGCGTGGTTGCCAAATGCCTAAACTAAAGCATTTCTCTTTTTTGGAGGTGGGCGAGACTTTGCAGATCCCTTCTCAAGCGTCTTTGGACTCAATCATTTGGATCTTTCAGTTTCACAGGGGTGAAAATGACCCCTGCAATCCCTAGGAAGCAGGGTTAATGTGAAGTTTACAGAAGACTGCCAAGGGGTCAGGCAGCCATGGATTCTTACAGAATACGTAAAAACACAAAGTAAGTAGGATAACTTAATGGAAATGAACACCAGATACATTTTATCAAGAACAGTATTAAATCTTGATTGACAGATAACACTAAAAGGTGTTAGTATGGTCTATCATGTAAATACATATCTGCAGACTTGTTAAAACACAGTCTCTAAGTGCTAACTGTTGAGGCACATGTTACTTTCCAGGCTTTACCAAGTGGCTGCCTAATGTCGCTAGCAAGATGCAAAGGTTTACTAACCCCAGCTGGTCACTGATCTCTTGTAATGCTACCATTACATATTCCACAAATACTATTTTCCTGCTGGAGTTGATTTTCTTTTATCATACATGTTTGCTAGGTACCCAACATTTCATTTTTGTTTGCAGGATATCTTAAAAAGTATTAACAACTGATACATTAGCTAATTAGATTATATGAATTATTGTCAAGAGCCTGTTTCACTTATAACAGTTTTTAAATGTATGTTCATGGTTTCTGAAACTGTATGTCATTTATCTAATAAATGTGTTAAATCCTCTGGAATTACTACAGTCTATTTGATAAGAAGATTATAGAGTTAGTGTTGTATTATGTGGGTTTTTTTTTTTAAGATTTTTAGCTCAAACACTAAAACAGACTCACCTCTCATACTAATGAGGGCTCAAACATTAGCAAATCTAAAATCTCTTAGATAGATGCAACCATACATATTATGATAGAAAAAGAATCATGTATGCTTATTTAGCAAATACTGAAGACGTCAACTAGATGAGAACAGCAAACTTCTTTTTTGATAATAAAAGATAAAACTTCATGCCACAGTTGTTCCATCTTTTTTCTAGGCAAAAAGATACTAGGTACATAAAAATGTATATGATGGTTTTACACTGAATATTTACTAAGTTTTAGGCTAAAATCTTCAAATCAATTTCCCTCTGATGGATTTTTTTTCCTAAAAAAGACTGGAAGTGATAAAACATTTTTTGAGGCATAGGACAAATTTAAAGCAGAAGTGTACAATGGATTCTTATGTCAGGAATCTTGAAAATTAATACTTTTTAGAAGTCTGTTTCTTGGTAGGCATAACATAATAAAAGAGAGCTTCACTAACAAATCTTTCCAGTGCACAAAATTATGGGATGAAAAGAAAGGAGACCTTTTAAAAATGGACTTTAGATTCGTACGAAATGACCTTTGTAGCATCACGTTGTCACCACCCTTCCCCTCTCCTCTTGATCAGCAAGTAGTACCACTTAGAGCTTTATTAGAACATCCCTTTGCCAACTTGGAATGGCTCCAGGCAAATCTGTCTTCCAAGGACACAGTTTGAAGTACTTAAAGTAAATTGCAATGGACTGGATGGATGGGGGCCACAGGAGTGGACAGCCAAATCAAGCAGCACTGCTTCAGATAAAGTCCCCCTCCGAGAGGCACTTGGTATCCAAGCGGAGACCAGAACATATTCATTTTTAAGGACTCCCGTTTAGCAGAAAGATGATTTTTACACCTTTAAAAGGGACCAAACATCCTAAATTTCTTCACTTACAAAGAGTTAAAAAAGAAAAAAAGACTCAGGGCACAATTTTGCAAAGTATGTTTTGGGGAGATTCACAGGAGTTAAAAACAAAAACAGTTCCACTGACAAATTTGGGAACTGCTAAAAGTTCTCAGACTCTTTAATAATGTATACCGTGACCCTTCAAGAGAGACAATCGCACGCATTTATATTTTAAATATATTGCACAATAAAAACCCAAAACCCTATTTCATGGAGTATAAGATGCAAATATTGAAACATGTATTTTGGGTAGTATAATATCAATAAAATGTTCGCTGTTTAGTTGCTTAGTCGTGTCTGACTCGGTTGAGAAGCCACTAACTGTAGCCCACCAGGCTCCTCTGTCCATGGGATTTCCCAGGCAAGAATATTAGAATGGGTCGCCATTTCCTTCACCAAGGGATCTTCCCAACACAGAGATCAAACCGAGTCTCTTACATTGCAGGCAGATTCTTCACTGCTGAGCTCCTAGAGCTGTTAGATTTAGGTAAAATTGTTTACAATTAAATTGAATAGCTGAATCCAAGACAATAAACAAAAATACTTTTTATTTTTAAAACAAACTGAAATGCTTTAATAATTACCCTATGTTAAGCATATTGTCTGACTTTATTGTTATATTCCTCAGTAAATAAAATGTAATTCCATTAGTGGTAAAAAAAATCTCTCTTCATTTCCACAAAAGTTCTACTTCAAACATTTCTCTTCATATTAGGCAAGAATCATCAGGTAATTTGTAAGTGGAGAGGCCGGTTTTCAAACAGAGTGATTTCTGAATATGGGCGTTAAATTATTTATAACAAAATTTAAGGTTAATTTTCCTGGAAGTTTCCTCTGATGAAGGTTTAGATGATACCCTCAGAAAACCTCAAAGTAAATGTTAAGAAAGTTTAGCACCCTTGATTCCCTTGATTATGGCCAGAGTTGTCTGATAAAAGAATGCTAATCTGAACAAACAGAAATACAGAGGACGGAGTAGGGGATAATAACTATCATTTTAAAGAAAATTACTGCTTAATACCCAATGAGAAATCCATACTTTCAGACAAAAAAAAAAAAATTAGAACAATTCTGAAATTACGTGGAATCTAAGGAAAAGTCAAAAAGTGATTACAGAAACATTTTTTTTTCAAAATACAATTTGAAATGTTTATCTTCTGTTCTTAAAATAAGTTAAATTTTATGGACCTTCTAAGTAAATAACAATCTAATTTTATATTTTCAATTTCCGCCTCTCAAACTTGAACAAAATGTAAATCTCTACAGGTAGAGTGTCAAAATTCAAATTATGCTTCTCTGCAGAAGTACAAGGAAAGGCTCTTTGGCTCATAGCTGCATGGAGTACCTTTCATGAAAGCTACTTTAGAAAAGTGATACAAGAATCTGGGTTACAGTAAATTTTCCTGGTAAACATTTGTTCTGTTTTATTTTTGCTTTTGGACTCTGCCTATTTCCTGCCCAAAGACTAGTCTCACCTAATGGTAATAAAGGACTTATTTCTTAGTTCAAAATCCTGGAGAAAATGTCCTTGAAATGGTATAATTTTATTTAACTTAATTTTAAAAGAGCTGCTGTTTAAAAATTCCAGTTAAAAAGAAAAATTAAACAGTTCTAAAAATAAACAATATTTGGTTAAATAAATACACAGATTTAAAGCATATGGGTAAAAATGAATGTTAGCGTAAACATACGGCAACATTTTTTCCCTTCAAACAATCTCAGAGAATAAACCAAAAAAAAAAGTTATTTTCGTTTAAATTGTGAAGCCATTTTAATAAGTAATCTTTTTTATGCAACGAAAAACATTTGTATAGCCTCAGAAATCTGTTTCATTTCAGTCTTTGTGTAAAACTGCACATGAAAAGTATATTTATAAAAGAAATACCAGACTTGGAATTATTTATGTCATTGTAACATACATATAATAAATGAGAACTCACTGGAGATATACATATCCTACACACATAAAGGTTGAAGTTTATCCTAAAACTTACACTAAAAAGTATTCTTTTCTAATTGAATCAGATTTTTAAAAATTTTAAAAAGCGTTATTTCACTAAGGTCTTCCATAATGCTTTTTAAAGTATAGGTACTGGTGTGTTTACCTACACTTTAGCAAAACAGAATCTAGCTCTGTCCCAGATGTGCTACCAACTCTAAAAACACACCATTAAAGTTAGTAAGTTTTGAAATATACTGCTCTTGGCTCAGGGTACAGTTCTCTTCCCATTCTAAGCTAAGGGAAGGCTATGAGGACTCAAATCTTAAGATTCTGTTAACATTCACCCCCAAAATGGGTAACCAGAGCTATATAAATCTCCATTTAACAGATGTTTCCAGAACTCAAACAAACAGGTTGAAAACATACTAATGAGAAGCAAAGACAAGGTACGTAGAAACCCAGCTGCAAGACTCTTAAGGGTGTATTAGAAACCTTAGAAACAAAATGCAAATCACTTCACTTTCTTTGCAATCTGACACTCTTGGTTTTATATTCAATATTTTACATCACTGCTATCAGAATGTTCTTTGAAGGCATTGCTTCTTCCAGAGAAGTTTAGAAGACATAGAAGAAACACACAATACTTTAAAACTTCTCTAACAAGAAAGAGCCCATACTATCAATTTCTACAGTAAAAATTAAACAAGTAGATCATTTTAAAACATCTTACAGTGGTGGTGTTTGATTTAACTTTCAAAAAAGTGTCTTGTTTTAGGAAAAATTTTGAATAAAAATGTTGTACTGAGTTCAGAGTGCTTTTGAAGCCCAGGGACCAACTGTTCAGTTTTAACAAACCAACAATGTCTGTTCATTTTGCCCAAATCTTTTCAGCTTAAATATTCACAATGTGCCATTATTACTGAATCATTATCTGCCTTTAGCTCTGACAACAGCATCATACGGGCTATGAAAGGCTCCTTTCTTCTCATGATTAGTCCCTAAAACATTTCCTCATCTTACAGTGCTTTTCGACTTCCCAGAATGCACTGCTCAATTACAGTGCTGAAATTAACTGTATGCCACTCTTATTTATTGAGAAAAGAATAATCAAGTACTCCAAACCGTGTCATGGGTTGCCCACAATTTTATATCAAGTTTCACATAATAAAAATATTAACCCTTTCCAGATGTCAAGTTTTTACATCTACTATATGTTTATCTTTACTTTCTGGGCTATGTTTTATCAATAAATCAACAGTTTGGATTTCTAATGTTCTTTATAATGTATAGGTTTTACAATGAACTCTACGTGTTCACTGAAGGGCTGTTTATTCTTAAAATAAAGATCTATCTGACTTTTTAAAAGTTTTTTCTTTTTATTAAAGCCCTCATTAAACTTAAATTCCTTCTTTCTTTGCTTAGGAAAATAGGATTTCCTTCCACATCTACAAACGCACACTGTGGAACTGCTGCAAATTATCTTTCTGAAGGCAGGAAGTAGAAATAAATAAAAGCCCTGAGATTAAAGTGTAGAAATGTTCCAGTTCCACAGTAATTTTGTTTATACCACTAGATACTACCTCTTCCTCCATGATAATAGTAATCTTATTAAACAGAAAATATGAGTAATCTTTTTACATATGCTCTTCTAAAAATAAGTGTGACTCTAATAGGTATTATTTTGAAGACATTATAAATTAAATTTGCCAATCTTCAAATATTACTAAATTGAT
The DNA here is from genome assembly GCA_007570785.1 of Antilocapra americana. NCBI lineage: Eukaryota > Metazoa > Chordata > Mammalia > Artiodactyla > Antilocapridae > Antilocapra > Antilocapra americana. Next base: position 1,382,309 of record ML664246.1, on the reverse strand, counting down.
TATTTCTATATTTAGGATAAAGCTAAATTCAAAGCACTTAGCAAATTTAAAAATGGATTACATATCAAACACTGCAGTTAAAATATTACTAAAGGATATGCATTAGATAAACAAAAACAAAAAGCACAGGAAACAATGAAAAGGCTATGATTGTACCCAGGCTACAAATACTCGTGTGAAAAGGAATGGGAATATTTAACACATGCGGATTTGTATTTATTTGTTTTATACCTTCAGCCAACAGAAGAATGTAAATAAAAACACTTTTTAAACCTCAAAGATACTTACTAACCCATGCATACATTAATCATTCATACCACATGATTATTGTTCAGTATTTTCTGCAATAACAAATTGGAGGGTGTGGGGTTATTGTGGGTTTCAGCAAACCACATTCTATTTAGGCAAAGCCAAGTATTAAAGAAAGGCCTAACTTGCCAAACCAAGATAAATACATGCCATTATTATGATTACATAAAAGCCACTGTTCTCAGTGTTACAATTTCTCTTATAATTGGCACTATTATAATTAAATGGATTCATATGTTTACAATTCTTCTTTGAATTGTAAAGTGATTTAGCAATGATAGTGTCTCTAATTTCTTTTAACTATACTGACAGACTTCACTTAATCAGTGGTCTAAATACCGCATTGCCACAATAAATTAGGTAAATACCCAGTAAGGCCTGAATTGCTATTGAGTTTAAGTATGTTATAATAAGGTAGCAAGTAACTTCTCCAAAGCCTGCTGCTGGACCAGCCCGCAAACCCACAAATTGGAGGGGACTGGGTAAAGTATTCCAATGGCATTTGAGATATTCTGTGATGAATACAGAGGAACACACACACACACAACCACAGTTAAAACCCCAGGAAGTAAAAGATTATTTTAAAAAATATAAACATTAATACTGTGGATTTTTGTAATTCCTTTTCTTCCTTAAGATCCAAGAAATTCTTCACTTCCCATCTCCAGGGAGACAGTGGCATAAAACATGCTCCCAAATTATTGGTGGAAAACGCCAATGGAATATGCTCTAGTTTACAGGCAACCCCCAAATGGAAGCTATCATACACTGTTCTATTCGTGAAAACAATGTGAGATAATTGGTATTTCCTTAAACATAAGATAACTTGTAAGTTTAATAACTAGATTACTTAAGTAACATATCAAAACTATATAGCTAATAAATGTTTAAAAGCAGTTTTTAAATAATGGAGGTTAGTAGTTTGAAAAACAATTCTTTCATGAAGTGTACAAACAAGAAAGCATACAAGGAAGGAATTAAACAATTCCATATCACTTAGTTTTGTCTAAAAAATGTTTTAAATCACAATATTGCTTTTTAAAAAGAAATCTATAAATACACAATCATGGTTGTACTATAAGGATATTAATCCCCATATTAATTATAATAGCAAAAGCTTGTACCAAACTCAGTAGCCAATGCAGAACTGATTTTACAAATAATGGTCCATTCATATAAGTTAGTCTTTAAAATGATGCTGAAGGAGAGTATATAATGACAGAAAAGGTGTTTGTGATAATGCACTAAATTTTTAAAAAGGACTTTAAAAACACATACATATATTCAAAAGCCTACCTTCCAAAATGGCAAAATTTTAAATGGATTTCCCTAGGTGATTTTTTCCTCGTAGGTGACTTTGTTTTCTTTTTACCAGGATGGCTAATGCAAATTATGATGATGGCATATAAGTTTTATAATAATAAACAGAAGTGAGCTTCTCTTGCTTTTTAAAAAATGTTATGACACAAAACACTTGTGTTCTAGGCATTTAAATCACTCCTATGAAATTCGATCTTCATAGTTAATGTATTTTAGAAATGTTAGCAATTTTTTTGTGTGGTAGTAGTGGTAATCGCTACTTGCTAAAACTCTGCTAAATTCCCAAATGCTACAAGAAAGAAAAGTTCAGGAAAAACAGTAGATACAGACCACTATGAGATTACTACCGCGAAATTCTTTCACAGAAAAACTAGGTAGAAGAAAAACTCTTAGAATTTAAAAACTGTCAAGAAGTAGACCAGGAACCAGAAAGATTGTGTGACCTTGCCGAAAAATTCACAATTTAGTTAACACTCCTAGTTGAAAAGTTCATGATCATTAGGCTCAGGTTTATCTTACCCCAATGTTTTTCTAAGTAACTTATTTGAAACAGTTTATTAGAAGCAAGAAAAGTCAGTAATATTCAGTAGAAATTTAAAACAAACAAAAAATAATGAATATGAAGAAATAGGACAAAATAGGCTTTTTCACTTTTATGTTCTTTGACATTCTAAATGAAAGAGAACCCCAAACTGTCTGGTTTGGTTTCCAGGTTTCAATGGAGATACCAAATTTCTAGCCCAAAGGAGGCAAAATCCTTCTAAATCCCCTAAAAATTCAAAATCCTTTGAAAAATCTTCTAAAGATGGCTATAGAAAAACAGCAGTTTTATTGTGAACACTTTTGTTGTTTACATACTGCTGGATATAAAACTGTAGAGGAGCATGTGGTCAGCAAAAAGAATACCCAGGTGTGTGTTTCTATTTGCTATTCATCATTTTTGACGTTGGAACACTGACAAAATTACTGAATTTCCTTGTTCTCTCTCATTTATTCCTCTGGATAAAACATAGCTCACAATTCTCCAAAACAGTACCCAAGTGTGTACTCTTAAAGCAGTGAACTAATTCTTGAAGCACAGATCAGTGTATTCCATATAACAGTTGTTCAATACTTAAATACCGGGTGGATAAAGTGAATGAATCAACTTGGAAGGCAAGTCTACAGGAACCGCAAGAATTGCATAATAGATGAGAGAACTCTACCAGGTATATAAACTATGCTCAGAACAAAGTGATCAGCTGGTTGAGCTGGCAAACACCACTAAAACTAACTCTTCAGTGTTGCTCTGACTATATTATTAACAATACTTAAAACCCAATAGACATGAACAAAAGGTACAAAAGGGCTACATCAGGACATGTCAAGTAAGGCTAGACAACAATTAATTCTCATCAAGACAAATACAACCTTACTTATAACTCACAAGTTTTGATCATTTCAAGATATGTTCCTATCATGATGGGTCAATTCAACAACAAACTAAGAATTTGCTAAGATCCTCTATTGAAGATTTCCTCAAACTGGCCGATGTCCAGCTATCTGGCAAATGAGTTATCCCTAATTTTCCCAGCTGTTAACTGGAATACACGCATACCATGTCACTTCAGTCATGTTCAGCTCTTTGCAACCTCATGGACTGTAGCCTGCCAGGTTCCTCTGTCCATGGGATTCTCCAGGCAAGAATACTGGAGTGGGTTGCCATTTCCTCTTCCAAGGGATCTTCCTGACCTAGGGATCAAACTTGTGTCCCCTGCATTGCAGGTGGATTCTTTACCTGCTGAGTCACCAGGGAAGCGCTGTAACCAGGATACTTTAGTAACACAAAAGGCTTCCTGCTGTGGGTTTTTTAATCAATCTGAATCTTCCATAAAATGTTCCCCCTCCCCAGTCCCATAGAGGGAATACGGAACAGATGAAGCTAATCTTTCTGGCAATTATAGACTTTTCATTCATACATAGAAAATAAACTGAGGTCCATGGTCTAAGGTGTATTCCACACACCATGATTCGTGAGATGATCATCTTAACATCACCCTTTTCAATGCTTTAAAAAAAAACAAAAAACCTCTCATACCTTTAATACATGGTATAGAAACACAGTACTATTATTAAATCACAATTTTCACATTTTGGGGAAAACTGTATACAAAGTAAACAGCTGAGTTAATTGTCCATCCCTGGTTTTGGTATTCTGCCAGGCTAGGGCAAACTGTGCCTGGATTTTCTATTCCTGAGTGCTTGAATATATCTCTATGGACCTAGGCTCATAAAGGCCCAGGTTCCATTGTGATAAAACATTTAACAAGCTTAGCCCATTATACAGTAAGTCTTTAGCATACATCAATAGCAACATTTATATTCTCGGGCCAAAAAATGTAAACAGAAAGTCATCATGATGATCAGTATTAAACATTTTGCATTCCCTAACTCTTTGAAAATGACGAAAGCCACACGCTGGCTTCCCAAGAAAACATATAAACTCACAAACATATACCACTTTGTCAATTCAGGGAATTCTCAGTTATCTTATAAAGCCAGGATATGAATGGAATTGAATAATACCCATTTCAATCAGAGTGACAAAAATTGATGCTTTTGAACTGTGGTGTTGGAGAAGACTCTTGAGAGTACCCTGGACTGCAAGGAGATCAAACCAGTCAATCTTAAAGGAAATCAGTCCTGAATATTCATTGGAAGGACTGATGCTGAAGCTGAAGTTCCATTACTTTGAACACTTGATTCGAAGAGCTGACTCATTGGAAAAGACCCTGATGCTGGGAAAGATTGAGGGCAGGAGGAGAAGGGGACAACAGAGGATGAGATGATTGGAAGGCATCACTGACTCAATGGACATGGGTTTGAGCAAGCTCAGGGAGATGGCAAAGGACAGGGAAGCTTGCGTGCTGCAGTCCATGGGGTCGCAAAGAGTCAGATACGACTGAGTGACTGAACAACAATAACAACATTTCAACCAGAAGACTCCCAGAAGAACTTATATTTTAAAATTATAAAATTTTCAGAGACACAGAGGTAAAGAAAGATTCCACACTGCATTACACAAAAGGAGCGAGAGCTCAAATATAAAATATCTCTGTTCATATTAGATATGAGTCTCTGTTTCAATTACTTAGCATTAATGAGGTAAATATGTTTGGCAAATTCTACTGAAGTAATGAAACACATAAACATTCCCACCACCAGCTTTCTTCCTTAAGCTTTTGCTGAACAAGAAGGAAATCGACATTTACTAAGTATCCTCAATGTGCCAGTATCTGTGCCTTAAACACTTTTAATATTACCTCATTTTTTCTTCATAACAATGCCACAAAATAAACACTGTCAATACCCTTTGTAAAGGCGAAGACATTGAAGCTAACAGATAGACAGCAGCATGCCTGAAGTCCCAAACTGCTTAAGTGGAAGAGCTCAGACTGAATACAATGCTAGATTTTAAGTCTTTATTTTGTTTCATTTATGAGTTTACAGACCACTGAGAGAGAGAGAGAGAGAGAGAGAAAATAGGGAATATAGGCTTATTCTCATTTTAATCCTCATTGAGTAAGTCTGAGAAACCTTTCCTCTCCAAAATAAAGGTTATTCATGTAGGGGCTACGGGGCAAATATTTCATATCCTCTTTTGACCTATGCCTCCAAAGTCCATTGCCCAACTTTGAGCTTTTCCCAACAAGAGCTAACTCAGGTCCTTTGGGACCACCTCTTCCTGACTTTAGCTCTGTCATGGGTTATTAACCTAAACTCCTATTTCTGAATACCTCCGAACACACAGCTAAAGGAAAGCTACAGAGAAAAGACTGTATAGACCTCTTAAGCATAAATTTTTTAATTATGTACAGTTCTCTTCCAGGCATAATTATGTATGTTAATATGGTTCATACAATAGATTCAAGTTATGTCAAAGTTTAATCAACCTCCTTTCTAGAGAATATCTACACAGATAATTAAACAAAATAGGACAGTAAAGATTATTGCTACACACCAATACTGAAGATCATACAAGAAGAATTATTCTGAACACTTGTCTCAGGGGCAGTTAATTTGCCTGAGCAATCAGTCCTGTCTTGTTGAATTGATCAGCCTTAAAAAACTCAGATGATGATTCATTTCAGCTGAAACAGTGAAACTTTTCCAAGTTTCAGGATCCAATTGGAACAACTTTTATGTTTCACCATGACACTACCTGCCATCATAATAAGAAAGAAATGCCTTTCTTTGAAAGTCCTGTACTTAGCTTAATATTTTTCTGGTGTGTGTGTGTATGTAAAATTTAGGGCTTGTGGGGTTGGCAGGCAAAAAGTGGAACCCAAGTACTACACTGGGCATCCAAAAAAGTCAAAAGCTTTTGAAGATGCACCTTCCAGGAATAGAGCATATGATGACGGCACTAGATTATTGCTTAAACCTCATAGCCCTTTGAGAAATGTGAACTATGCACTATGAACTGCATACAGTGATGGTCCATAAAGGCCTGAACTCTCTGAAGGAGTGAAAAGAAAATGAACCAGGAAGCTACTAAACAAGGTTTAATTGTGCCAAATATCACTATGTGCATATATCAGCACCATGCAAGTTCAAAACCATTCATATTTCTCCTTGCATTTGATAGCAGCAATTGGGAGGGGCTTATCAAGTTCTTGGCAAAGAAGCCATCTAGGACATCAAGGGTTTACTCATCTTCATGGGCTCTTGTTCAATTTACCTGTTTCAGTCAGAAAAACCTTAGCAGAACAGAGGGCAGGATCTAATTCCATGTCATGTGGAGAGGGATAAATAAGTCTGGAAATACTTAGACCATCATGCTACTGAAAAAAGTTAATAAACAGTGATTTCGTAGTGACCTGATTTGTACAGACAATAAGAAAAGTCATCTACAGGTCAGATACTATCATCCTTGTTCAGTTGCAGCTTGATGGATGAAGAACTGATTTATCTCACCTATTTGAATAAGTTACATTTCTACAATAATGATGATGTGTACTTTAAAAGCCTTTTATAGTCGGTGGTCATGTCTGGGAAAGACCTTATACTGGTCAGCTCCTGAGGAACTGAATTTTTATCAATGGGGTTGGTCTGATTTTTGCTCTGGTCTTTTGATTTCTTACCTAGTTCCAGATGTGTCTATTGATGCTAACTCCTAAAAAGTGACAATCTCTTGTCTTCAAACAGTGGGTGACTTCAATGCTTATGTGTGCAAAACAGAGAAACGTGCAACATGTTTATCAAAAACTTATAGCACTACACAATCAGTAACTGCATGTACAGAGCCCCATCAGAATTTTCTAGCTGTGTTACATATAATGAATTATTCATTTAAGTGATATAAAAGATTTTATACCTCAAATTACAGTAGAAGCATTTTTAACAGTTTATCAATGTTGAAGAATCCATAAAATATAATTTTAATTCTGTTCGTTAAAAACACATTTTAAAGCAACGATACAAACTCTTAGATATATTTTTTTTCAATCTTAAAAAGAAATATATTCATGGGGACTTCCCTGGTGGCCCAGTGGTTAAGAAACCATGCTTCCACTGCAGGGGGCACAAGTTCCACCCCTGGTTGGGGAACTAAGATCCCACAGTGCCACGCAGTGGCTTGGCCAAAAACAAATAAATAAATAAAAATAAAATTACATCTTTTAAAAAAATAAGTATATTCGTGAAGAAAGACATAAATTTTAATAAGTACTTCACCGTAGACCCACATCGTCTGTTGAAGTCTCCAGATAATGTCATACCACTGTCTGGTGTAGGGAGGGGTAGAGTGTGTCTCAGTCTTTGCAATGCTTTGCAAACTTCATCATAACAACATAGGAGTAAAGCATGCAGGAGCCAAGGGAGTTTATGAGAGGTAAGGCCTGTTTCACAAATTGTGCTGATTTTAGCAGGCAAAGTATATAACTTCAATGCCATCTCCTATACTGGCTATAGCAGTATTATAAAATATGCATTTATAAAACAGCTTTGTTTCTGTTAGAATGCCAACTATGAGATAATAAAAGACAGAGAAGTCCTCAGAAAGTTAGGCAGAGCTACCGTATGTGCGTGTGTGCTAAGTAGCCTCAGCTGTGTCCAACTCTTTACATCCCTATGGACTGTAGCCACCAGGCTCCTCTTTCCATGGGCAAGAATACTGAATGGGTTGCCATGCCCTCTTCCAGGGGATCTTCCCAACTCAGGGATCAAACCTGCATCTTGTATGTCTCCTGCATTGGCAGGTCAGTTCAGTAATTTAGGGAAAATCTCTTAAATTCTCAGAGCCTCAATTTTATAATTTGTGAAATGGAAGGTGATGTTGATAATAATGATAATAATAATAGACATTTTCCCTCAGGGAACAATGACAAAGCTCAAATAAAATAATAAATGTAGGGCAGTTTGCAAGCTGTTAACTGAAATGCAAATACAATTTATTATGAGCCCAACTTTTAACTTTCATCAACCAACACTGGCTTTTCACCCTGATTCCCATTATTGAAATCCTGTATAAGATATTAGCAAACTCTTACTTTCTAGGATTTTCTGGGTTTTTTTTCTTGCAAGGCTAAAGTTTCTTAAACTTAAGTGGTTCAATCCAAACTGGACAAGCAACTTTCAGCAAGGAATATCCTGATAAACCCTAGCAGAACACAAGAGTAGACCCATTCTGACCACAAATTAGAATCCTTTCTCTCTGATATGATCCATGAATTTATATATTTTAACCATCTGCCCATTCAAGCCTAGGGGGGTCATGAAATGATAGCCTCCACACACCTGTAAGAAAACAGCAACTCAATCATGGCTGACCATCTACAGATTTCGGTTTGATTGGGGACACCTCCAAATTCCCATCCTTCCCACAAAATGCAGTGGTGCTTTCTTTAAGTCAGGTAGGTTACTAGCTTGATTCTTATTTTCCTGGCATCCACCTTTCCCTGCTGGAGTAATGAAGATATAACCAGGTCCCAACGTGTGCCTGATGGTTAGCAGGGGGTGGGACATCTTCTCCATGAAGCATGAGAGAGCAGAAGCTGCCAGGAAAAGTTGGGTAACATGCACTCTGACCATATTTCAGGCTACCCAAATTGCAAGGCAGCTGGTAAATGCTACAGGGAAAACTGAATTTGACTACTCCTTTAGGAAACCCCTGACATCCTTTCCAAGACACTGCTCTCAAGCAATAATAAATATTCAACATACAGTTGTTTGGTACCAAGAGCATTTTATCTAGGGAAATTAGTGAAAATTAAGATCACTAAGGCCTGAAGTTCTTCTAACTGAGGTTCAATGTGGGTAGGAAACTATACCCAGGTTTTAGTGCAAATTTAAATAACATATCATCAACTTAAGATGAAAATGGAAAAAAAAAAACCAAAGGTTGAAAGAAACAGGAAAAAAAAAATGATCAAGCTTACCTACACTCGCTCATCCTGGGAGATACAGGTGTATCCCACAACAACACACATCTTTACAACCGTCTACTCCTGGACATTGAGACACTCACACACTCACACATCATAACCACCACACCATGCCTCTAACTAAGATGGCATTCAAATCTGGAGGATCAAGACAGATACATTGATGGACTCAAGTATCAACGGCCCACCAGAAATTTCTAAGGATCTGAATCAAACCATGTGAAACAGTCGGAGGAGCCAGGAACATTTTCACATGCTGTAAATATTTACACCCAGCCAAACTCCGGTCATGTTAAATTTAACATTCCATTATCATTATCCTCAGGTCACACTTTCTTGATTTTTGTCTTTATTTTTACTTCTTTTGCACTCATTGCAACTGATTAACTCCCTGAGACCAGAGAGCATGGCCAAGTCAGGGAAAGCACTGGAATAGGCAAAGGAACTGTCAGGAGGGAGCCACAGTGAGCTTACTCAGATGCCTCTGCCAGGTCACCAATGGTGAGCAGCCCACAGAGTGAAGACAGCCAGGGAAAACTGCACACTTGAGGAAGAAGCTAATGCAGCTGCCAAATTGAAAATAAGTATGGTCGACTTTCGATTATCCCAAGTGGGTTAACCACAGGGCTTCCTTCTTCCCGCTGTCCAACCTCAGTCTGGGCTGCAGCCCAGACACCGAGCAGGGTGGGGGTCTGCAAGTCTGAATGGAGTGTCTGTGTCTGGAGGTGTGGTCCCCACGCCACTGAATTGTGAATTTTCTTTTATGAACCAAACTACCAAGTTCTCTTTTATCAGTAAGTCCAATTATAATATATATGAATGAATATTCAATATTATTAATAAAACTAGGCTACATAGCCTCTTTTTAAGGTTTTTAAAAGGACGGTCTTTATAATGATAGGCAGATGTTTAGCAGATGATAGAAGAAAACTCTGTAATTTTGTTCATTCATTTATTTGTTCATTCATGTATTCAAAAAGCTTTATGGAGTCTTTACAATGTTTCCTGTCAGATCCTGTCCCAGGCACCCTAGATGTAAAGATGAAGATAATTCAGTACCTACTCATGGGCTCACAGTCCCTACTGGATAATAAATACTTAGAATCTGAAAGTCATGCTTTCTAAATCTAAAATACTTTTTCTAGATTTATATTTTCTGTCCTTGAAGTAAATGCACTTTATTTGGAAGCTCTATGTAACAATAAGTTCTGGTGTGAGTCTCAAAGGTGACATATGAGGAAAGTTTTATTGGGGTAAAAGGTGAAACTTTCACAGTAGATGGAGTATGTCTTTGATGTTCTACTCTATCCTATGACCTTGCACACAGAAAGTCAGTTTGCTTGGTTGTCCCTTTTGTAAAAACAAACTTTTTTCACCATCACCCCTCCTTTAAATTTTCCACAAACAACCCTATTACCCTACAGCTACAGATCCAACAAGTGCTTTCCTCACTCAAATTCACATAACTCTGTATGCTTAATGAAGACGAAAATGTCCACCAAGGTTTTCTCTTTTTTAAAAAAAAAAAAAAAAAGCCCCTATTCCAAAACTCTCTAATAGATGGACTATGTGGGAGAAAGCATATTTAGTGAAGGGGAATATTTTCTGTTATCATTTATTTACTCTAGATATTTAAGCTCTACATTCTAAAGGAAGTTATTTAAGCTCTCAAAAAACTGGGTTTCTTCATTTATAAAATGGGAATGACAACATTATGACTTGAAAGCTTGTTGATACAACTAAATGAGATAATTCATGAAAGCATTTAGGCTAGTATCTATCTTTTTTAAAAAAAATAAGGTGTTATTATTTATCCTTATCATCATCATCATTTATACATTATAGTTTTCAAATAAATAACATTTGGGCAATTCCTTTCTGAACTATAACCCACCACTGATTCAAAAAGCAAGACAATCATGGAAGCAAAATTTTCTCAGTCCTTTTGATTATAAGATTTCAATGACTGAGAAATACAATATTATTGTACTATTATTATTTCCTCATTAAAAAATTGGGCATTATTTGGTTTTGGGGTACTGTTTGTTTTTTAAGTTAACATATGCATCTCATCACAGAGCTCTAGAACTTAGCAACTACAAGGGCAGCGGTCATGAGAGGGTATGTTCAGAATGAGAGACAGAAAGAGAAGGAAAGCCACAACAACCAAGTAATAATTCTGGGAGCTTAGTTTAGTTTAGTTTGTTTTGTTTTTATATATATATATATATTAAAAAAACCTACCCTTTAACTGGCCAGACACATGAACACAACCAAAAGGCCCCTGAACTTAGCCGTTTCATTTCACTCAACCAGTGAAGTGGGAAGAAGGCTATACTAAGATACTAATAAGCCGCAAAAGCATACAAACTTCCTTCCTAATACAGCATACTCCATGCAATCTATTTCCTTGCTTGAAATTTATTGCTATAAATACACAGCATGAAAAATGTGAAATGATGCCAGTTCAGCCATCATTTTGGCCCCAATCCTTTGCTAAATTTATGCATCTCTCTAGCTTGTTTAAATGCCAAAGAGCTAGGCAAACTTGAAGAATATTATGCTCTTCTCTTCAGTAAAGAAGTCCACCTGAGGACTGCATGCAGATGGAGACAGAGCCAAGGGAAAAGGAATAAAACGTGCACATTGCAGATGAGAATAAAAGGTTGGAGAGGTTCAATCAGGAAGGATTACAGTGAAATCATATCTCAACACATGTGATCTCTGCATATACTGCACATTTCCCATGCCATATCCACTCTTCCAGTCTTTGTCCAATAACAGAGATATATACGTATGCATACATTGTTGTTCACTTGCCAAGTCATGTCTTATTCTTTGTGACCCCATGGACGGCAGCACTGCGGGCTTGCCTGTACTTCACTGTCTCCTGGGGTTTGCTTAAATTCGGTGATGTCGGTTATATATTTATATTTAAAAAACAGAACAAAGTATGACTCAGCATGAGAAAAGTCAGAGATGCATAGGACAGACTAGGAAGCATGTATAAAGAAAGACTTAACTCAAAAGAAAATAGTCATGATTCTGTTCAGGAATAGATGCTGTAAAAACTTGTTATATGCTGCTGCTGCTGCTGCTGCTAAGTCGCTTCAGTCGTGTCCGACTCTGTGCGACCCCATAGATGGCAGCCCACTAGGCTCCACCATCCCTGGGATTCTCCAGGCAAGAACACTGGAGTGGGTTTCCATTGCCTTCTCCAATGCACAAAAGTGAAAAGTGAAAGTGAAGTCGCTCAGTCGTGTCCAACTCCCAGCGACCCCATGGACTGCAGCCCACCAGGCTCCTCCTCCTTGGGATTTTCCAGGCAAGAGTACTGGAGTGGGGTGCCATTGCCTTCTCCTGTTATGTGCTAACAAGTCTCAATTCTCTCTTGTTTATCTCTCTCCCTCCACATTTCAAATTAATGACAATAATTTAATCCCTAGCGGGAAATGTTCAAGAGAAAGAAGTTACCTTCAAAACCTGAACTTACTGAAATTAATGATTTTTTCCTGAATATAAAATACCAAAGCAGAGCAAAAGTCTGGGTTTTTTTGTTTGTTTTTTTTTTTTTTTTTTGGCCCTGTTCCTTACCATAGGGACAATCTGAAGTTCTCTTTTGAGTTCACCTACAACCACCACCTTCCCTTTACAATCTTTTCCCATTTGAGGAAAACCACACATCCCACCGGGCTGGGGGATCCAAGGGCAGTCCACCCTCCTCTGTAATCCTGTCATCCTTATGAGCAGGCCCACACAATTTCTTGGCTGCCACCAGTTTCTGTCCAACGGCACCTGGCCTCATGAGAAGATCTTTGAAGACCCCACATATATATTCAGCATGAGTACCCACCATGGTGCTCTGTACAAACAGAGAAACATCCAGAAGGAAATGCACCAAGATTGTGATGATGATTATTTTTAGATGGTCAAGCTGTGTATGGTTTCTTTTCCTTCTATTTTTTTTTTTTGTATTTTCCAAAGGATCTATAATAAGCTCATTTTACTTTTATAAAAAAATCTTTAAAATAAAGATGAAAATATTAATGCTGAGCCTAGGTGCAGTGTGATTGGTAAGTACTTTGAGGGCTATCTGATCCCTGACCTCTGAGAGGTTGTATGGGAAAATGAATCTTTAAAAAATAAACAATCAATAAAAGCCATTTGGGAGAGAAAAAACTATTTAACCCTAAAGGGTTAATTATGGTTTCCAAGAGAGCAAATCTAGACACAAAGAACTGCTTTTACAGAACAAACAGGTTTCAGTTTCTCGAGAAAGAGAAATATGCAAGTCTGACAGACAATTCAGTTGTCTCAAGTATTTCTTTCCTCTGAAAAATCAACTTCTAAGTAATATCATTAGGATGCAATAGATCAATGTATGGCAGGGGAAAAAAAAAAAGAAACTTGCATTTTTTAGTTTCCAAGCTCCTTTAATTCAGGAATTCTTTGAGGTCCTTTACTCAGAACTGTTATGATGCCACAGGAAATCCACCCTTTTCCTGGGCAGCACTGGAAATGACTTCTCTATCTATCTAGTCCTCTCATTAAAGGGGTTGTTACTATTACAAGCTTCATTCAGTACTTTCTCCTAAGCATGTCATAAAATAAAAATCTTATGACTGCCCACTACTTAATCACCAAGAAACCAATCCTGTGTGAACCCTTTTTAAAGTCTTAAATCTTAAACACTAGACATGTTTATTAAAAGTTTTAAATCATATTAAATTACAGAGTTTAATATGTATTTTATGAAAATTACTAATGAGAAGAAATATCTGGACAGCTTTGTTAATACAAGAATAATAGCAAGCTACTTGCTATGGGCAAAGCCCTGTGCCATACACCTTATACGAAGTAGTCTTATTTAATCCAAGTAACAGCCCTGTGATGTACTATTATTCCTATTTTACAGGCAGCAAACTGAACCTTGGAAAGAGTAAGTAGTTTGGCTAAGGTCACAAAGTACAACTCCAAACTCCGGTCTCCTGGACTGCAAAGACAATGCTTCTAATATATCAAGTTGCTTCCTTTTGAATTAAAAAAATAAAAAAGTGGAGCTTGGGTCTTTTCAAAACTAAAAAACAAAAGAAACACAAACTGAAAAACCAGCAGAGCATTCTTTTTCTTTTCATCCTTAAACCATTATATATTTCTCCTTTCTCTGCTGAGCTCATTCTCAGCCTGGCATGAACCAAGATGTACTTCGGTAGAGAATGGCAGCAAGAATGATGAATTGGTCAGAACTTGCTTGTAGCAGGATTTTCAGAATGAAAGACCTCACTAGTGTACAAGAACAAGAGTTGGATCATAATGTTGTGAACAGAAAAAAAAAGAAAAGGATGATCAGTTATAAGCAAGGCTTCAGAGGAGCTAAGTGGTCTCTTCTGGCTAAATATTAAAGAAGGAAATACTTGACCTACTCCTGCTACAACCACACCTCACAGGGAGTTCTCACTTGTTAAAAATATTTCACACACTGCAAGTAGTGCCTCTCCTATCCATTCCTGAGCAAGTGAATCAAAAAAAAAAAAAAGTTCGGTACATTTACACAGCATACCATCATGTAGTCAGGCTGAGGGAAACTTCATTCCATTCTCTATTTGCTTTCCTCAGCAAAACCGCACACCAACACCAAGATGAAATGTGCACATCTCTCCCCAAAATAATAACTTGGGATGTTATTAACATGGACATTTGTTCTAATCTTGTAAAAATGTGTGTGTGAATAAATAAAAAAACCCTTGCCAAACAAAAGCAGAGGGAGGTAAGAAACAGTGAACATCAGCAATGGTGACGCTAGAGAAGGTTTTTTGTTCATGAATTGCTTTGCTGTTGGTGCCACAAAAGTCCCACTTCACAGAAGAGAGACTCACGGGAATTCCATCTGGGCACATCTTAACAGTGCTTCTCTGGTCAAAGATGAATGCTTACAGCTACAGATTTCCTGGGACTCCTCCCACACTTCCGACTATCAGCTGAACTCTATGTGCCCCATGAGCACCCAAGTTTCTTTTTAATGACAGATACCAGGATGAGGAGGGAGGCGCATGTAAGTGGAATTTGTAAATTTTCTAGGACAAAATCATGAAGTTAAAAATAAAGTAAAAGAAAAAGAAAGGAAAGCTGACCATGTACAACACAGTTTCTGGCTAAGCAGTTAAACACTGCCTTATAGTCTCGCTTTTAAATTTACAAAACATGGAGATGGGTGGGATAGAGGCGGGAGAGAGGTCCAAGAGGAAGGGGATATATGTATACTTATAGCTTATTCACTTCCTTGTGAAACAGCAGAAACTAATACAATACTGTGAAGCAATTAACCCCTGCCCCCCAAAAGACTGGATGCAAGCTGAAAATATGTCTTCTAATGAAAAAAAAAGGGGAAAGAACAAATATGGATATATGTAAAATAGGTCTACTGTTTATTACTCAAGAATAATTTCCCCATGTGTATTTACTTAAATATGAGAAAAATAAAATTATCCAAGAAGATAAACTGCTCCCCAAACCAACACTCAATAAATTTCATTTCAAAATCTTAAAAGAAATTGTACAAATTTTGAAGGTTGTCTCATGCAATTTCCCAATCCATCTCAGCTACAAAGTCCCTGAATCACTTCAGCAGACCTGCTCCCTCCCCAGGTAGGGTCTCTAGCCTCTCTACAAGTCCAGTCTACTGTTGGACATCTTCAGTGATTAGAATGACCTCATAATGACTTGACTTCTGTCTACGTCTAAGTCACATATATTAACCCTAGTTATCAAGAATTCACTTATTCTTTCCTAAAACAGTTCTCCAGAACAACAGGGATGCTGATGTCAATGCAAAAGTTTGAAACAATACAATGGTGTGTGTGTGTGTGTGTGTGTGTGTGTGTGTGTGTGCGTGTTGCAACAGAGTGGGTTTGGGCGTGTAATGATGGGCAGAAACAAAAATAGTTCGGACAACAAGGGAAAGGATGGCCTGACTATCTTTGGTTCTTTTCAAGAGTTAGTTATTTTATCAATTTATATTTATCTAGGACACACCTTTCATCTTTTAAATGCCTTTTGGTCATATCGAAAGTAGGAGAAATTCCTTTGGTCAAAGGATACACAGAAAAAGAGGCAATACATGTCTCTGAGATCACACAAGAATTATCAAAACTAGGGGAATAACACCTTTACACTGACTTCTAATCATGCTTATGACTTTGAGAGAGAATGTGCCAGTCACTGGTTTTAGTCCTGTCAACTTGGTCTTTCTGAAACTTGGTTAACGGTCAAGGTGCTGTCTCTAGCTTTTCTTTCTAGCAATAGCTGACACCAAGCCTTGAAATGTTCTCAGCAAGAAACTGAGCATCCAACTGGGTAAGGCTCAGCGTGCTGACCAGCAGACCGAACCATGGAGCACACCCAACACCACTTCAGTTCTTACCAGCTCAGCTAAGCAAGCCTCTTGGTGCGGCCTCTTTTGATAAACGGGTGTCTGAACTCTTCCCAGTCTCACAACTTTTTGACCTTCTACTTTCAAAGTTTTAAAATAAGGAATCCAGTGACTAGATTATCTCCAGGGGCTGTCAACTTGCATTAAGTCTAGAAATTTCTATATTTTCATATCACCACTATAGTATCTATGAGAAAGTCTTGCTTCTGAGAATGCACTTTAAAGAAAATCTGTTAAATAAACCTTCAGAGAAATTGAAATGCTGTACATCATTTAGGTGAAGTTTGGCTAAAAGTCTTAAACAACTTAGTATAATATTAAGAGAACAGACTCAGATGTTAAGACTAGTTAGGTTCAAATCCCAGTTTTACAACATATCCTAGCAGTAGAACCTAAGGCAAATGGATTGGCCTCTTTGTGCTTCAATTTCCTCATCTATAAAAAGGGGTAATAATAGTATTCTTTCACTGCTATAGAGGCTTCCATCCTATGACTGTACCACAGCTTTCTTTTAAAAAGTAAACAAATTACAGCCGTATTGAAACAACAGACTAATCTCGAAGCACGGAGTTGAACAAATAAAGACAAACTGTGACTGAAAGAGGCAAGCAAGGAAGTGGTTACCATAAGGGTCAAGAAAGGGATCATCTCTAGAAGGGAACTGTGACATGGAAAAGAACACAGTGCTTCTGGGCTCCTAGCAATGCAGCCTCTTGACTGAGAGGTGGTTGCAACAAGTGGTTCTCATGATCAAAATTCCTGAACTTGCTCACTTACAGTGTACCTCTCTTCCTAAACGTTTGATTCCACAGCAAAAGGGTTTAAAATAAAAAATAATCCAAAATTTAAAAAAGCAGTGTTCCTTTATAGGCCAGCCTTTAGGACCTACTCGAATCGACAGCAAAATACATTTATAATTGGCAATGGGCTTTAAATTAATCAACATGTCCTAGCACTGTGGTAAGCCCTCTCGATTGAGAAAATTATGTCTGAGCTAACAGAACACAAGCCCAGGGCCTAGAAGAGTGGGTTCAAAGTAAACAGTTGAGTGAATGAATGAGCAAGCTCTGAGAGAAAAAAGCTCTACCTAAATGTTTCTCCATATGATCCAGGATACATCAGGAATGCTCACACAGTAACAGAAACAAAGGATGGAGTTTTCCTCAACTCGCCACCCCTGGTAGGTAAGAACGGCAGAAAGTCTGTCCTACTAAAGAGAAGCTCAACATCCAAACTCCAGAGAGCTTCATTATCTTCAGCATCCACCCCTCGGGGCCATAAGGTAGACTACAGCTGATACAGTCAAACATGCACAATTAGAAATTAAATCAAATTTCAGTGCATTTTTGCTGTTTTGTCTTTTCAAAGAATGAGGATGGCTACAAATAAAAGGAAACTCACTTAACAAGCTATCTAGCATTACACAATAAAGGCATTTATTTTTAAAGATAGGTCCTCCTGCTGTGTCTTATATCAGATATGCACTTCCTTTAGGGTCATTTAACATGCATGTTCTAAATTCAAATAGATTCGGGAATCAGACTGATTATACAAACTTCTGTGAATCAGGAGAACCTCTTAGGAACGAGGAGTGAATCAATTCAAGCCTAAGTAACTTGCAGTTCATCCACTTACCAGCTCCAAGCCACTAATCACAAGCTCAGCTTAGTTTTGGACTCATGAACCTACATCTAGGTAGACAAAAATCCTGAAAATAATCAGAGGTTCTTCTAGACTATATCCACATCAAGGAGGCCACAGGAAAAGGGGAAGTCACTTTGATGAGAACAATCCAGCTGGAGACACCTCTGTTCCACTTCATCATTTCATAAACCACTAGGCAGTTAGTAACCGCTCCCCTCCCCCAAGAAAAAAAATCCTTCAGATTTTACAGAAGATGGGTTTATTGGATTATCTATAAAGAAAAAATTTCTTTGATATAAATTAGTATTGAAATACCACAACACATACCTAATACACCTTAAAATCTACTATAAAATAAGGGATCAGCCTGTGACATAGTTCACTGGGAGCCAGGCAACTGGTCATTCCTAGAGAGGTACAGATTTCTCTAAATGTATCCTCACCATTTTACTGCCTGGATCCTATTGAAGTAGACTTCTATCATTTTTTTTTTCCTTTCAGTTCAGTCCAGTCACTCAGTTGTATCCAACTCTTTGTGACCCCATGGACTGCAGCACACCACGCTTCCCTGTCCATCACCAACTCCCAGAGCTTACTCAAACTCATGTCCATTGCGTAGGTGATGCCAACCAATCATCTCATCCTCTATCATCCCCTTCTTCTCCTGCCTTCAGGGTCTTTTCCAATGAGTCAGTTCTTCGCATCAAGTGGTCAAAGTATTGGAGTTTCAGCTTCAGCAACACCCCTTCCAATGAATATTCAGGACTGATTTCCTTTAGGATGGACTGGTTGGATCTCCCTACAGTCCAAGGAACTCTCAACAGTCTTCTCCAACACCACAGTTCAATTCTCTGGCACTCAGCTTTCTTTATAGCCCAACTCTCACAACCATATATGAATACTGGAAAAACCACAGCTTTCACTAGATGGACTTTTGTTGGCAAAGTAATGTCTCTGCTTTTTAATATGCTGTCTAGGTTGGTCATAGCTTTTCTTCCAAGGAGCAAGCATCTTTTAATTTCATAGCTGCAGTCAGCATCTGCAGTGATTTTAGAGCCCAAGAAAATAAAGTCTCTCACTGTTTCCATTGTTTTCCCATCTATTCACCATGAAGTGATGGGACCAGATACCATGATCTTAGTTTTCTGAATGTTGAGCTTTAAGCCAACTTTTCTCACTCTCCTCTTTCACCTTCATCGAGAGGCTCATTAGTTACATCTTGCTTTCTGCTATAAGGGTGGTGTCAGCTGCATATCTGAGGTTATTGATATTCCTCCCAGCAATCTTGAATGTAGCTTGTGTTTCATCCAGCCCCGCGCTTCTCATGATGTACTCTGCATATAAGTTAAATAAGCAGGGTGACAATATGCAGCCCTGGCGTACTCATTTCCCGGTTTAGAACCAGTCTGTTGTTCCATGTCCAGTTCTAACTGTTGCTTCCTGACCTGCATACAGGTTTCTCAAGAGGCAGGTCAGGTGGTCTGGTATTCCCATCTTTTGAACAATTTTCCAGTTTATTGTGATCCACACAGTCAAAGGCTTTGGCATAGTCAATAAAGCAGAAGTAGATGTTTTTCTGGAACTCTCTTGCTTTTAAGATGATTCAATGGATGCTGGCAATTTGGTTCCTCTGCTTTTTCTAAATCCAGCTTGAACATCTGGAAGTTCATGGTTCATGTATTGTTGAAGCCTGGCTTGGAGAATTTTGAGCATTACTTGGCTAGTATGTGAGATGAGTGCAATTGTGCAGTAGTTTGAGCATTCTTTAGCATTGCCTTTCTTTGGGATTGGAGTGAAAACTGACCATTTCCAGTCCTGTGGCCTCTGCTGAGTTTTCCAAATTTGCTGGTATATTGAGTGCAGCACTTACGCAGCATCATTTTTTAGGATTTTAAATAGTTGGACTGGAATTCCATCACCTCCACTAGCTTTGTTCGTAGTGATGCTACCTAAGCTAAGGCCCGCTTGTCTTCACATTCCAAGATGTCTGATCACACCATTGTGGTTATCTGCATCATGAAGATCTTTTTCATACAGTTCTTCTGTGTATTCTTGCCACCTCTTCTTAATATCTTCTGCTTCTGTTTTTTCCTTTAATTTTTTGTTTTTTCCTTTAATTCAGTCCAAGCCATAGTTATTGAGTATCCACTGTTACAAAGAACTGTTTTAAGCACTAAGAAAACAGAATCTCATGAGGAAGACCAAGTCTCATACAACCAAGTACAAATGGAAACCAGACTTAATAATCATATGGCTACCTAAACCATGCGCAATGGGTAAAAGGACCAGGAAGACAGTTATTCAAGGGGGGCTGGGCAGAAGAAAAAAGATGTATTTCTTGCCTGATTTTTCAAAAGACTGGAGGCAGCTTAGAACGATGAGTGGAGTCCCAACAAGCAGAGGAAGAACTAGGCACCCCAGACATAGACCAAAGTGAACAGGACAAATGATGTGCAAGGGATGTATCTGTTTTATAAACAAAGGAAGCTGGTGAGCAGTCCTATGTAACTTTATGCTTTCATTTTGACATGTACACTTGAGCACTTGAAGTGTTAGCATTTACACTTTCTCCCTATTAATAATGTTACTGATAGGTTCAAAGTATTTTTGAACTCATTCCAGTATAAAATCCGCCTGCCTACAAGGTCTTTTCTACCACTTGACTCCTTCTTTAGTCAGGGAGGGTTTAACATGTGGTTCACACAGAAAAGTGAGACCATAGGCACCAATGGAATTCAGAATAAAAAACACATTTTGAAATAAAATAAAGGTTAAGCTCTCATACCGACAGACCTTGCTAGATCAGCAAAAACGGAGGTGTTACAGGAAATCGCTATATTGTGCAATCTCCATTTCATCCTCCACAAAATTACACTATAACTCAAAATAAGTGAAGCAACAATTGGATGGATGACCAGTTTTTGTTGTTTACATAGTTTAATGCACAAATGTGCAGTTTCCGTGACTTTCAGAATGACGTGCTTTACATGAGGCTTTAACAATAAATAAACTTGAAGTGCTGTATATAGTTAGCATATGGTGAAATTTTTAAGCAAAATTCTTTCTTCCACTCCCTGCAAGACATTTAAAATATTCTCCCCTATTGGGTTTTTTTGTCTTTAATTTACACCCTGCTAATGTCCCTCTTCTGCAAACGTAAAATTTTTGTTTTATAAATAAAATCTAAGGGTGGAAAACAAAACAAAACCAAAATACATGCTCTTTACACATTAGTACCACAGTAATCAGTACAGTTGAGCACAGGCTTCACAGATATTTATAACTTTGCCATTTTAAAAGTTAGTCATGGATACCATAGGTACTTATATACTATGTAATAATTTATGGCATTTCCATAGTACTGTGATGTATCATCCTTCCTTAGCCACCTGGCCTATCAGGATACCTAGGAAAAGATTAACAGGATTATTTGCAATAAATCCTCAAAACATATCTTCTGAGGAACAGACACAAATAAATCCTTAAACAACGAATTATTCTCTTGCCAAGTTTTTAAACCTTCCATACGATTTAAACCCTCGTTATATGAGATTTCCCGGGGTCTTAGCGAACATACTTTGACCAAGGTTAAGGTCATACCTTTATTAAGGCCTCCTTCCCCCAATTTCACAATTGTGTTTTCCTGCTCTTTCACCTACTTGGATTTTATTTTAAAGAATCCTGATAAACTTTATGATCACAATTACAGTATAGGGAGATAACACCCTAATTCCCTCCGACCAGAAATAGGAAACAAACCATAAAGACAAAAATCTCAATCTAAAGTCACCGCTGGCACTATTCTTCTGGAATATCAAGACAGTCAATGATATTGACTTTGTCATTTAGCATTGTCTGCAATGCTAAATGAGGTGTGATCTAACGCAGGGGCAAGACAGGAGTCAAGTGAGGCCAGGACTACACTTAGATATTCATTGACCAACTAAAGAACACACTGGAATCTGATTTTTTAAAAAGAGAAAAGGGTTATCTTGCCTGTGAGAGCTGTTCACTGAAATCATCCTTAAGAAATGCTACTATCCAAGTAGTTTCCTAAATACTATTAATTCAGAAATCGCCACCGAGGACGCTTGACAGTTTTAGTTTTGAGCGACATTTCGAGGCCCACCTGCTACAAATCTTGTACCTGAAGCACTTAGTGAAGAAACTCATTAAATGCTCTCGCGAAGAGAGCACACGACCACTGCCTTCCCTTTGTTTAATGGCACAGGACCTCTCCCTCATAAATTCATTCTAATTAAATTACGCTTCTCAAGGTGCTCCCTCTCACGCAATCCTTATGTAATTGTACCTAATATTTTCTCCACAATTGATGTTGCATTAAATAGGCTTTTACTACCTGCTATCCTCCTAATGGCCCTTACTCTTTTCTTTCTTTCTTTCTTTTTCAGCTCAAAAGAGACAGGAATTTGACATGACAAACTCTATTTTAAGAGTTTGCCTAAAGCTTTCAAGCTCTTCATAATTTTCTTAATGACACATAATATACACAGAGGCTCAAACAAATATATCTCTCTGAACACCAGGGAGAATATTACATTTTAAAGTTCAATGAAAGAAAGAAAACAGGTCGGCTCATGGGTCATTTGCCATATTTATCTCAAGGCATGATGCTATAGGTGAGAGGATGTGTTGATTAAAGTGAGTACCAGGAATTTTACAAAAATTATCAATAGTCATTACCTTTTTCATAGATGTAGTAAAACGATGTTGATTCTTTAAGCTATCAGAATGTATTTTCATATGATACTTGGGGTTAAAAAAAAAGCCAAATCTGAGAAAGTATATCTTGGCTTGTGTCTCAGATTCTCATCAGAATTTTCTATCTTTAAACAAAATGTGGAGGGAGTAGTTGTTTTCTCTTTCACACTTTGCTGTGTTTCAGCAACCCTGTGGAATAAATGGGAGTTTTACAAGAAATGAATAATTTGTGGTGGAAAAGATTTGAGCTGATAGAATTTGATAACTTTGCTAAGTATGTAAACAGCTTGTCTAGAACCACAAGAGAAGAGGCTTCCACGCATCCTGTTGGCTTCTACTTCTGCTAATATCATTGTTAGAAGTACTGCTATTAGTATTATACACCTTCTTAAAATTTGTAGGTATTTTTTGGTTTATTTGTTTAGCTTTTCTTCATCCTTTCTGTCATTACTTAGGGTTGAGCACACATTCCATCATGTTGTTGTGACAATTCACTGTACTACATATGTAAACACTCCAGAGCACTTGTTGAAACGTAAGAAAGTGGATATCTTTTCCATCCAACATAACTGATATCTTTTTAAGGTCTGTGATAATACTTTTTATTTTGGAGATTTCATGCACCATTTCCCAGCAGAAGCATCATCAGTGATTATTGACTGGCAGATCCAATCAAGAAGGTGACTTATTTATTCCAATGCTTTTAAAAGACAGTATCTTAATATTAGAATTTTCTGTAAAACTGCTCAATTAATCTTCCTGAAAAATAACTTCTTTTTCCATGTAAAGTATTACACATGCTGACTAATTTTAGCTAACATTGACTAAGTACTTCCAATGTTCCAGGAGCCACATTCTAAAGTGTTTTACATGGATGAATTCATAACAGTTATATCCCTCTTAGAAAGAGAAGAAACTGAGGCACAGACAGGCCAGCTGGCTTGCATGAGACTATTATGTTAGGGAGAGAATAAGCTGGGACCCGAACCTGCAGTCAGGCTAATGACCACGCAGCCTCCTTCCTTGGTCACCAGTCTCCTAGCTTGTGAGAAACAAAACCACACACACTCCTGCTTCTGCAGATGAGTGGCCTCATCAACAACCACAAGTTCAGTTCGGTTCAGTTCAGTTGCTCAGTCGTGTCCGACTCTTTGCGACCCCATGAACCGCAGCACACCAGGCCTCCCTGTCCATCACCAATTCCCGGAGTCCACCCAAACCCATGTCCATCGAGTCAGTGATGCCATCCAATGATCTCATCCTCTGTCGTCCCCTTCTCCTTGCGCCTTCGATCTTTCCTAGCACCAGGGTCTTTTCCAATGAGTCAGTTCTTTGCATGAGGTGGCCAAAGTATTGGAGTTTCAGCTTCAGCATCAGTACTTTCAATGAATATTCAGGACTGATTTCCTTTAGGATGGACTGGTTGGATCTCTCTACAGTCCAAGGGACTCTCAAGAGTCTTCTCCAACACCACAGTTCAAAAGCATCAATTCTTTGGCACTCAGCTTTCTTTATAGTCCAACTCTTACATCCGTACATGAGTACTGGAAAAACCATAGCCTTAGCTAGATAGACCTTGTGGACAAAGTAATGTCTCTGCTTTTTAATATGCTGTCTAGGTTGGTCATAGCTTTTCTTCCAAGGAGCAAGCATCTTTTAATTTCATGGCTGCAGTCAGCATCTGCAGTGATTTTAGAGCCCAAGAAAATAAAGTCAGCCACTGTTTCCACAGTTTCCCCATCTACTTGCCATGAAGTGATGGGACCAGATGCCATGATCTTAGTTTTCTGAATGTTGAGCTTTAAGCCAACTTTTTCACTCTCCTCTTTCACTTTCATCAAGAGGCTCATTAGTTACTTCTTGCTTTCTGCTATAAGGGTGGTGTCAGCTGCATATCTGAGGTTATTGATATTTCTCCCGGCAATCTTGATTCCAGCTTGGGCTTCTTCCAGCCCAGCTTTTCTCATGATGTACTCTGCATATAAGTTAAATAAGCAGGATGACAACATACAGCCTTGATGTACTCCTTTTCCTATTTGGAACCAGTCTGTTGTTCCATGTCCAGTTCTAACTGTTGCTTCCTGACCTGCATACAGGTTTCTCAAAAGGCAGGTCAGGTGGTCTGGTATTCCCATCTCCTTCAGAATTTTCCACAGTTTATTGTGATCCACACAGTCAAAGGCTTTGGCATAGTCAATAAAGCAGACGTAGATGTTTTTCTGGAACTCTCTTGCTTTCTCGATCATCCAGTGGATGTTGGCAATTTGATCTCTGGTTCCTCTGCCTTTTCTAAAACCAGCCTGAACATCTGGAAGTTCACAGTTCATGTATTGCTGAAGCCTGGCTTGGAGAATTTTGAGCATTACTTTACTAGTGTGTGAGATGAGTGCAATTGTGCAGTAGTTTGAGCATTCTTTGGCATTGCCTTTCTTTGGGATTGGAGTGAAAATTGACTTTTTCCAGTCTTGTAGCCACTGCTGAGTTTTCCAAATTTGCTGGCATATTGAGTGCAGCACTTCCACAGCATTGTCTTTGAGGATTTGAAATAGCTCACCTGGAATTCCATCACCTCCACTAGCTTTGTTCGTAGTTATGCTTCCTGAGGCCCGCTTGACTTCGCATGTCTGGCTCTAGGTGAGTGTGAGTGATCATGCCACCACAAGTTAGTAAGTAGGTAAAATCCTCTGGAAGAGGGCATGGCAACCCACCCTAGTATCCGTGCCTGAAGAATCCCATAGACAAAGACACCTGGAGGGCTACAGTCCATAGGGTTGCCCAGAGACAGACATGACTGAAGAGACTTAGCATACATACACATATAAATGACATAAACTCCATGTCATGTGTTGACCAAACCACTTAGGCCATAGCAGTGACATCTTTGGGAATAATATTTTCAAGGAGCTCAATATTAGAGTCTGTCATGGATTTATATAGGTCACAAGCATGTTTCACCACGAGGCACTGTAATTCCACCTTGTCTATAGAAGAAAAGACTCCTTTTATTTGCTTGTCAAGACTGCAAATGGTGACAATGGGTTGATAAGAAACGAGTTGTATGAAGTGTAGCTCCAGATTCTGAAAACATCAGAAATTTGTTTCAGGAAGCTAGTATTAAAAGAAGCTACACACAAGACGTTAGTATTAGAATGAACTAGAAAAAAGCTTCCATTCTCTTTCCAGAGAGGAAGCAATATGATATGCATAGTCTCCTGTCAAACTGATCTGGGTTCAACTCTCATTTCCATAACCCAATGAGTGTGTTGTCTTGGAAAAGCTTCCAAAGTAACCCACAGCATGTTCTTGTTGTTGTTTAGTTGCTAAGATGTATTCAACTGTTTTGAGACCCCCATGGACTATAGCCTGCTAGGTTCCTCTGTCCATGGGATTTCCCAAGCAAGAATACTGGAATGGCTTGCCATTTCCTTCTCCAGAAGATCTCCCCAACCCAAGGACTGAACCCATGACTCCTCATTGGCAGGTGGATTCTTCACCACAGAGCCACCAGGGAAGCCCTTACCCACAGCATACACACCTCTGAAACGAGGATGCTAGCAGCTGCTGTGTAGTAGGAATGGTGTGAGAATTAAAGAAGGTGACAGAGATACACCATTTGCATTTTCCTTACCCTTCTGTCAATGATCAATAAAGGGCAGCTGTTAATAGATGATGTCCCCAAGTAACAGTCAGTCTTGGCTACTTTGAACAGAGGGACCTACTTTCATAGAATTTCATTGTTACTATTTTCCAAGAGGGATCAATGTAATCCTATTTAGAAATTTTCAAATGTAAACATACAAAATGCTACAACTATGCACAAAGAGAGGATAGCACAAAAGCAATAGTGTGTTTATTAACACCAGCTCCCAGGGTCTAAGTCTAAAGGACAAATATGTATCATAATAAACAATCTCATTAAAAAAATTAAACAATGTTTAAGAGATAGTAATATTCACTTTCTTTCAAATGAGAAAAGAGGTAAAGACTGAAGAATATTCTGAACAAGCCACTGGTAAAACCAGAGACCTCATTTCTGGTCTATAGAGATCTTGTCCAGGGCACCAGACACATTTTCGCACAGCCCTTCGGCTCTCTTAAAATAGGACTATTCTTCCTTCGAAATAGGTGAGAGAACAAGAGTGATGGTTTTTTAGTGAGGAAAGGCCATTGGTTTGCCAACCCGTGCCTATGGATGGCAAACACAATACCTCAGAGCCATGGAGGAGGGGGCAGGCTGGGGTGGTGAGGTCTCTGCCTTTTAAGCAAGCCAGCCAGCAAACACAAATGCATGCAATTTGAAATTTTAATTAGGGTGCCATGTGCTGGTGACATATGGCGACACACTGACAGCTGGGCGTCCAGGTTCAGGAACAGACCTGGGTTCTGAAGTCACAGTTGGCAGCAGCGAAGTTCTCCGCTTGTGCCCTAGGTGCTAGCATGCCTGGAAAGTGCTGGGCCAGCATCACCCCGCAGACAGCACTGCCTTCCTGCCGCTCCCAGGCCTGCCTGCCAGGGGCCACTGCTGCAACTCAGCAGAGCGGAGAGCAGGGCAAAGAAACTTCCAGCGAGAAAATCTTCAGAACGGCCCAACCACTGACTTCTTGTGACTTAGAACTTTCTCCCTCAATCGCCCTTGCAGGGGGCACTCTCCCTGCCATCGTGACTGGACACACAGCAGGGCAGAGCAATCACAAGCTCTGTGTTACCTGCTCCAAAAGTCCACCACATGAAGCCCTTACAGAAAAGCCAGTATGATGTAAAAGTCACATTTACATAGATTAGAAGATGAATCATGTTAGCAAAGTATCCAGATTGAATAGAAACATTTAAGA
Source organism: Antilocapra americana (assembly GCA_007570785.1). Lineage (NCBI taxonomy): Eukaryota > Metazoa > Chordata > Mammalia > Artiodactyla > Antilocapridae > Antilocapra > Antilocapra americana. The sequence goes on along the minus strand of ML664246.1, from coordinate 1,354,629 downwards.
CAACTTGTTAAGTATTAAAGGTCAAGTTGGCTAACTTTGTTCTACCAGAATTTTTTCCTGTGATGAATTCAATGTTGGTCACTTTGACCTTTGAAGCTTAACAAGTTGCCTGAAAATGTCTTCAAATGGGTTAATGAATTGCCTTGTGGCTTCTTCGTTGGCTTTTCCTGGCCCCACTCTGCTTATTTATTCTGCTTGGAGTAGGGATAGTCTAAGTCTGCTGTTTCTGGGCAAGTCTAGATGCACAGCAAACAGAATAATGAAAAGGTTTCCTAGCCAAACCATGCAATACTAAGAGAACCATTCCTTAGATCTTTCTCTACCTACAGACTCCTTCTGAACTATAAATCTTTGACTGTAAAGAATAAGGGTAAGTAAAGGTACATGCCAAATCACACTATCTACAACTCTGTGGGAAAGCTGAATTTCTAGCCAATAGCAAGGAAATTCTTCTGGGATATTATAAATATAGGGTCCAAATCCTTATCTCTTTCTTGCATTCCAAATACTGCTATCAAATCAGACAAATGAATTTAAGGTAGAACTATCATTGAAGTGGAAATTCAAAATTCATCAGCTTGACGAAAAGCCAGCAATTTACTGCTTCTCCTAGTCAATTAAACACACACACACACAATCCTTTAAAATTTTTAAACAGTATGACACATAGGAAATTTCACTTTCTACCTTACTATTTGTATTGTTATTATTATGCAGAGAAGTTGATTTACATCACATTTTCCTACTTCAACTTAATTTTTGGAAAGCAACAAAACAAACTGAAGATTAACATCAGCCGTTTCAGGCTTCAGACAACACTGCTGCAAGCTGGAAAACACAGATACTAGAATTTACACCCTCCAGTTGTAAGCCCATTAGCTCATCTGAATGGCAAATATGCATTCTGCATACAGTTACTCTTAAAAAAATAAAGCATGCTGATAAAACAAAAAACAAATATCATAGTCTCCTGTATGAGCTTCTGTAGCATGAGTTTTTTAAATAAAATGCCACTAGTTGGTCATATATCGCCTGTAAAAATTGCTCAACAGCAAGAATGCAGTAAAATGTAACTTCATGAGCAACAGAGAAAAACAAAGGCATATAATTCTCAATGATAGATGCTTCCCAAATTTATCTTAAAGTAGCTTTTATTAATAACTGGCTCAAGTGAAGATTCCTTTAACTTGAGAAAGAGCTCCACAGACCTAGGAGTTTACTACATGAATACTGCCTTGGGGATGTACTTTTTTTACCTGCTAAATTCCTCTATAAAATTTATACAAATTTCTTGTCCAAATCAAGTGTTAGGTACTGCTTCCTAACCCTAGGTTTTCAATAGCACACTACAGCTACAATTTTCTCAAAAGATACCACTAAATTTCATTTAAAACCCACCAAAAGCACCTACACACAAAATAAGAACATACCTCCCAAGCAAATTTACCTTTAATTTTCTTTACAAAATTAAAAACTTATACAAATGTGAACTACAGAGTTTAAAATACACTTCTCAAGTCAGAAAGAGAAAGACAAGTATCATATGATATCACTTAAATGTGGAATCTAAAATATGATACAAACAAACTATTTACAAAACAGAAACAGACTCACAGGCATAGAAAACAAACTTACAGTTACCAAAGGGGATGGGGAGTGGGGGAGGGATAAACCAGAAGTTTGGGATTAGCAGATACAAACTACTATATATAAAATAAACAAACAGCAAGGTCCTACTGTATATAGCACAAGGAACTATATTCAATATCCTATAATAAACAATAATGGAAAATAATATGATTAAGAATATATATATGTGTATAACTGAATCACTTGCTATACATCAAAACTAACACAACACTGTAAATCAGCTACATTCTAACTTTAAAAAAATACACTTCCCAATCAATATTAAATAAAGCAAAATCTATCCCAAAAGATCAAGTCTCTGATATGAAAATTTTGGCTACTCTGTAAGAAAAACCAAGCTAATTAAAAACTGTTACTCTACTCTGCTTTATTTATACATGTATTTTTTTCTGATATCATAAAACTGCAATTGAATTCCTAGTCTCTGAAATAATTTTATAAAAAAGTAGCATTTAAAAGAGATATTTCTTATAATTCTAAAAAATATATGCTGTTAATTATATGCAAATTTTCATAAGTCTTTCATAGAATGGCAAATTATAGAACATTTACAGAAAATAAACTTCACATTTGAACAGGCTAAAACTTTCAGGAGATAAAAGAATTCACAAATCTAAAACAAAAGTAAAACATTTAAATATAGATAATATAGATAAGACAATAAATTATATTTTTACCTTTCTTATCTTTCAGTGATACAATGTAACCAAAAATAAGAAAAAGGCAAAGGAGGGTACAGAGGAGGGCATGGAAGAAAGCTCAGGAGAACAATATTGTTTATGGGGGTAAATTATAGATAAGAATTGAAATACAAAGCATTCACGACAATGAAGATGTAAGTAAAAGACTTATAGCCCATCGGACTGCATTTCATACTAGTTGCATGCACTGGTTATGTTCTTATGTGGCTAAGATAACATTAACTAACAGGGATACAGACTCATAATTACGTAAGATCCAGTAATTAGAGCAGTCTGACAGAGGAATCTCAGTTGGAAAAATTAACATTCCATAAAATAGAAGAGAAAAGGAAAATCTGTTAAATACATAACTAGAAACTCTGTAATGCCGATATTGCAGACTTACTAATTAAATAACAATTAATTGAAAATATTTCAGTATTGATCCCTAGCTATCTTATTTTAAAAGTGGCGTCCATAGTCAGAGGGGCATGTGTGACAAGAGCTGGTGATAGAAAGAAGCAGAAGTATATATATAGAACTGATTTCTCAGAGGGCTACGGGAAAAGAGTCATGATGTTAAAAAGGGGAAACTGATGGGGAACTTACAGATTTTCTGCTGTACTTACATAGATAGGCATCTTGAAAGGAGCATCATTTATTGTCAGAGTATCTGGTTTTAATCCAGATATGCTCATTAGACAGTTTTGAGGACCCCAGAAATTAACAGCTATGACCAACTTGTCAATAAGGGGCCAGGAATAGGGCATTTTTAATTAAAAAGAGAAGTGATCAATATGGTGTGGTGGCAAGGGCACTGGATGCAGATCTGCTTTGCCAGCTTTGCCAGGAGTGACAGAGCACTTGAACACAGCGCCTCTGCACCCACCAAATGATGAGACACAGTCCGGGCCACCACATTTCCTGCCTCCTCCGAAGTTCTGTATCTCTATGATCCAACCTCTACCCTGACCACCTTGTAGGGGTTTGCGGAAATGAAGTAAGATAAGCTTGTAGAGAAGTCATTACGTGCTTTTGTTAAATACAGGGACTATTATTATGACCTAAAGTTCGATGTGAGTAAGAAAGGGAGGAATGCCTCAATTGCAAAAAGAGAAAATTCAGAGACCATATGACACGTGTGCTCCTGATGTCTTCAGAAGAAGAAGTCATTCTGTTTACTCAGGATGAAGTCTGACGGCAATCTGAGACACAGTGTCTTTCTGAGGACATACATCCAAAAATCCTAGAACCTAACAAAAGGTACTTTTGTCCACCAGTGACTTTTTGCCAAGTGCTGGGCTAAGCACTCTACATGACTGACTGCACCAATTCTGCCTGTACCCTTAAGATGTTACGTGCTATAGGTGGGGAGGAAACACACTTAAAATGTTTAAGACGAGAGCGAATATGGATTTGAACCCAGGTCTCTGACTGACACTAAATTATCTTGTTAATCAAATTATCAAATGAATTAATTACTAAATTAAATCAGTCTTGTTAATCTTAACTACCACATTAGGCTAATGCTGGTCCTCTCTGCACAAATACCTCCCCTCTTTTAATTAAATTCATCAGGCCAATCAGTTAATTGGGTCAAAAAGTTAAGCTGACTTTGGATATATGTAGACAAAGCCCTGAATAAAAACCTAAGTATAAGGAGATAAACTCTGAAGAATCTGTCCTACAATTATCCATCCTATGAGATTAGGATATTTACCTTCTGGCAACAAGGACATTAATGGGGGAATCTTTAAAGGAAAAAGTAGGCAGATTATAAAATAAATGTATTAACCAGCAGAAATTGTTTCTGGGACATAGGGAATTTGTAGCTTGTCTGGGAAATATATCATATTTGTGTATCATCTTTGGTAGAGGCAAAACAAAACTGACTACAGATGACGATCCTTCATCAACTCTTTTCTACCACATTAACAGAGAAAACATTTGCAGAATAAACACTAAAAAGCTCCTACCGCACCTTTGTCAATAGAGAACTATTAATTTTGACTATCTATTAGAACCCATTTATTTTGTTACACCTCATTCAGAGGCTACTCTTTCTCTAGATGGGGAGGGGTGGGGGTCATAGAGGAGGCAGAGTAAGTTCCATTTATCACTAGATGTAACTCAAAAGAGATTTCTAAGAGCAGAAAAGTCAGAAATGAAAAAGACCCTTTTCATAGCACTCAGTAACCAAAAGAAAGATACTGGGAGTCACTGAAAAGCTTCTTTTCTTATACTTTTCTTCTCAGTTTTATACTCCACTATTCTGAATGGCAGACTTCCCTGGCGGCTCAGCAGTAAAGAGCCTGCTTGCAATGTGGGAAACACAGCAGGGGCCACGAGTTTGATCCCAGGTCAGGAAGATCCCCTGAAGAAGGAAATGGCAACCCATTCCAGTATTCCTACTTGGAAAATCCCTTGGACCGAGGAAGCAGGCGGGCCCATTGGGTTCTTTTGTGAACCCAATGTGCTCACAAAGAGTCAGATACAACTTAGCAACTAAACAATATATTCTGAAGAGCAGAGATTAAAATTTTCCCAAGTACATGAACTTTTTATAAATTGGTCCACACCAAACACATGGCCAACACTGATAGTTCTGGGGGCACATTCAATCGTAATGACTTTTCCCATGTCATAGGGTTCTCATGGGCTTCCCTGGTAGCTCATCTGGTAAAGAATCCGCCCGCAATGCAGGAGACCCCAGTTCAATTCCTAGGTCAGGAAGATCCCCTGGAGAAGGGATAGGTTACCCCCTCCAGTATTCTTGGGCTTCCCTGGTGGCTCAGATGGTAAAGGATCTGCCTGCAGTGTGGGAGACCTGGGTTCAACCCCTGGGTTGGGAAGATCCCCTGGAGGAGGGCATGGCAACCACTCCAGTGTCCCTGCCTGGAGAATCCCATGGACAGAGGAGCCTGGTGGGCTACAGTCTATGGGGTCTCAAAGAGCCAGACACAACTGAGGGACTAAGCAGAGCACAGCGTTCTGACAGTGCCTGCCAGTTTTGAGCTCTATATCAGGCAAATCTTAAAAGTATTTAATAGAAGACCTTAAGAATCTGAGTACTAACATTTTCAAGAGTGAACAACTGAAATGTTCAAATTATGAAATCCAAGTTAGGGCCAGGTACATGGTCAAAGACCAAGAGGAATGATGGAAATCACCCACATCTCCTCAGAATACCAAAAGAGACATTACCATGGGTGATTTATGGAACTTCCTCTTTAGATTAGAAATACTTCCAAAACTGCCTCCCACTTGGTGCTTCAGCACTTCCAGTAAACGAAGTCAAAAGTGAAAATATACACAAATCCCTCCTTATTTTGACATTTCAAACCTCAATAAAAGCTTTAGTTCCGCATGGTAGCCTAAAATTAGACAGAGTTTAGTAGACTAAAGAAAGAGAAGGAAGTTTTTTGTTGGGTTATTTTTAATCTGCTTCAAAGCTTCTTAAGGCCTTTTTTTGTAAATTTTAAGACACAGTTTAGAAAAAGAAAGCAGGTTCCTGCAGGAGCAAACTCAATTCCAAACTCTAGTCCCTAGATGAGGGCTACCACCACTGAGCATCTGAAAGACAAATATGGCTTCTACATGATTTGCCAGTATTTGTGAAGCAAGGGAGGGCTCTGGTTTGATCAGTGCAATCATCCCCATTTTGTGTTATGGAAGAGAGAGAGAAAGGGAAATAGAAGGGGGAGGGAGGTGGTAGGAGGGCGAGAGAGAGAGAGAAGGAAGAGAAATTGATCAGTTTGAAAGCCTTGAGTTGAGAAGGGATTGGAATCCAGAAGGATGCCCATCACAATCACCCTCCCAAGGTTCTCCCAAACAGAGCTACTGTCTACACACCGGAGGCTGGTGGCATCGAAAACCTTCAGCACTATCTCCTGCTTGATTGAATTGGTACATGTAATGGGAGGAAGCTGTTTCTCAGAACTGAAATAAATGGTGCTGGAAAAGGGAGGCGGCCAACAAGGCAGGCAGCAGACACACAGAACTGGTGGAACAGGCACCCAGATTCTCCAGAAAGCAAACCCTGTTTAGCCCTTATCCATCTAGGTCACGGTGAAGCCTGTATCATAGCAACTTGAGACTTTAAATACTACTATTCATTTGGTCATTAGTTTCTCTTGGTTCCTTCCACTTACCCCTATTTTTGATAGCCAATCCTTAAATGAAAGCAGAGACTATGAGAATGTTGTCAAATTTCAATAACGCACACAGAAAAAAAAAAAAAATTCCACCAATCTCCTAATGGTTTGGTCTAACATTCTTTCTGGAGTTACCCAGTAACAGATTAATGTAGCTAAGCATTGTAACATTGAGCTGAAGTACTAAGAAAACATGCCTGAAATTTACAACTAGGGCTCACATGCTAGTTTAAACAAAAAAAAAATTAAAAAATCTTCCTACATTGTCACTGACATGTTTCTTTATTTATTTATCTTTAATTTATTGTGGTGTCAAAGCTCATGTCTGGTCTTGGAAAAATTCTGGCACAAACTTGGCTTTTTATAATACCAGACTATTAAAACTACAAAACCTCAATTAAAAAACTGCCAGAAGAGTTTGGTGCTCCGTACCAAAAATGATGTAAAGCCTGCCATCAGGAAGGAAAGGAAAGGAGTTACTCTTGCAAGAAACCCAAGTCGTAGTCATATAACTAAAATCCTAGATATCGGATATAGTCTACATTTTAAGAATATCATCTGACTCATGTTCCTGGATTCTGATTTCACACATATTCTGATTCCAAACTTTGTACCTAAAGGTCATAAAGCATTTTGTTTGTTTCAATAGATGCCTCAAATCAGATCCAATCAGTTACATCCTAACATGTGTAAATAAGAAAATTTGTAACAAATCCTAAAACAGATTAGCTACCACTCTGCCCTATTTGTGACTGAATAAATACAAATCATTCCTGTGATATAACCATAAAAGTAGGATAGAGTGTGTGTGTCTGTTTTACAAGACTGGGAGCCATGAACTCGGGGCTTTAAATTACAATTCTGACAGCAGCACTACTTAGGAAAATGACTTAGCCTCCAGGAATAATCCCATATTCCATCCTATGCCTAGCCCAATTCTAGGGAGCACAGAAATAAAAACTACCCAGCAAACAAAGGAATCCACCAACCTCATGGTGCTGGGGTAAGGATTCATCAGTCCAAAGTACCATGAAGATGGAACTATTCCGACCACAGACATGTGGGGTGATTAAGACAGCGGCTTTGGAGTCATCTGGCTGGTGCCCATTTTCCACTCAGGAAATCGGAGGAATAATAGTACCTCACTCAGAGGGCAATGTGAGGCTTAAATAACTGATGCAGAAGCTTAGAACACTGCCTGCCTGCCACCAAGAAGCACTCAATAAATGTGGTCATTATTAAAACTCAATAGCCTTATAATCAGACATAGCCAGATATGACATTTTCCCTTATACGAAAACTGTAGATGTGAATGAGAGTTTCCCCAATTCCTGATGTGATCCAAACCAAACCAATCCATCAGCAGGTATATAAGGGCCTATGATTCAACATTCCCAGCACTCCTGTTGGCCGGCTCTCCTTACATGGAAGACAAGGAAGTCTTTCCTAACACAGGCAAACGGATCCTGTATAATAAAACATTCTAGTTAACTTACCAATTTAGATACACAGTATTTATTTGAAAACAGAGAAAGCAACCTGTGGCTTATCCTTGAACCACATTTAGAACCTTCTCTCCATACCTATCCTCTAGGTTCTGAAGCCATGTGCTACCTAGATAGAGAGCAGAAAGAAATGCAGAATTCCAGCTGTCGCCCAAAGGTCCGGCCCAACCCCACATCTCACCTTCAGGACCCCTGCTCTGTCTGTCTTGGCTACCCAATCCTCCTGCTCTTCAGCCTGCCCGCCCTTTACATGCCTTCTTCTGGCCATAGAAGACCACCCATCTCTTTGACCCCCTCACCTTGCCTACATCCGCTTTGAATTATCATGGATAATCTGTTGGTTGCTCATGAGCCTGAGTAACTGACTAGCCATGATGTCCTCAAATTTATGAAGGTATCTAAGATGACACGTATCCACAAAGAGCCTGTTACGTGGGTATTACTATCCTTGTTTCACAGATGAGGCAACATTTACTGTACTTAAGTTAAATAATTTATCTACAGATGGAGTCAGACATACAGGGCTTAGAATCAATTCAAATACCAGTTATATGAATTTCAGCAATTTATTTAATTTAGAAAAAATACAAATTAGCTATACACTGGTAACAACAGTTCAATGGTAAAATAATGACTAAAACCTGCTCCAATTTTTAATGAAGGAAATGTTCAGGTACACCAAATGACTAACTACCAACTTTGAAAGAACAGATTTCCATCCACCATAAATGCCCTAGAAGATTAATTATAAAATTCCCCTAAATAACAATAGCAGCAGAGAGTTAAATAATCCGCCTGAAATCAAACAGTGCCAAGTGGCATGGCCAGGATTAGAACCCACATTATTAAATTAGTCTGTTTTAAGATCCAAGACTGAATGCATAATTCATACGAGGAAAACAAATTTTTCAAGCTCAAGTGAAAAAAGAAAGAAAAGAAATCTCTAGTATCTTGTTCCGAGTTCCCAGTATACATCTTGCTTTGCAGCACACCACACAATAGGCGCTTTTGTTCAACTCAGCAGAGCTATTTATATGTTGTGACTCTCAATGCTTTGGGGACTGTGTTCTTCCTTCTCTGAAATCTAAAGATGGTCACATACGAAAACTTCAAGGATAAGCCCAGTCCATTTCATTCACACAACTAGCCACACCAAGCCCCCCCACCTCTCCAATGAACACAGGGACCCCCTGCAGTAAAACTGCAGAGTCAGAGGCAGCAGAGCCTCGCCCTTGAAGGACCACCTCACCCAGGCACAAAGGGGTCATCATCAACTCTCGCAGAAACCCACTTCCACAAGAGGAAACGGGAAATTGGGCTCTGGCCCTGGATTTTAGAGGGCACGGAACCCTGGCTCTGAGAAATAGGGGTGTCTATCTAGTGCTGAAATCTCCGATAGAGGGAAACGGGAGAGGCACAAAAGGAAGGAGAGATGGAGGCAAGGTGCAGGGAATCAATGCTCCCCTACACCCGCAGATAAGCGAAGCCCTGCAGGATGGGACGGCCTGTGGTCCCCAGTATGGAAGGGGAGGAACAGATCTTCCCCAGGCTGTTCTCTGACACTGCAGAGGGAGTGGGTGGCAATATTGAGTCTAAACGGAGCGCGTCTCCATACCACCACCAGGGGCTCCTTACACTTTCCTGGGAAAACAAACTGCCTCACAGATGCATCGATTTCTGAGCCGCAATATAAAATGGGAAGAGTAATTTTTAAATTAGGAAAGCAGTCATGGCAGTTGGAGAGGCAGCTGAGGGACGATGCTAACCGCCTGGGTGGCAGGCCATTTCGGCTGCCACCAACTTTTTCTCTTTGTGGGGGTGTATCCTCCCCGTGAGGGCTACCGGGAGGAGGAGAGCTCAGACCCATCCCAGGGGGTCACAGAGCTCATTTCAATGTGGCTAAACAAACAACAATACTAGTTATGGCAAACATTTGTTCAATGCTTACCATATGCTAAGCAATATGCTAGGCCCTTTACCTGAATTACCTCATTGAGTTCTCATAATCACCCTACAAGGTACGTGGATACTGTTACAGCTGACATTTTACCAATAAGGCACCAGGGGCTAACAAGGTGAAACGGGCTCTTCGCAGAATCCTTTCAGGGTTCCCACACATGTCGGAAGCAATCACAGAGCACCACAGAATGCCAAAGTGACTGAGCAGGGTAGCCATTGTGTTCTAACAGCAAAAACGTATGCGATCCCGGGACTGCCGCTGGAGAGCTGGGCCATCTTGGGTGTGCCACCTAACCTCTCTTTGGCTCTATTTCCTCCTCTGTAAAATGAGGATACTCATATTGCTTCACAGGGCTGCTGGGAGGATTAAATGAGATAATACTTCAGTTCAGTTCAGTTGCTCAGTCGTGTCCAACTCTTTGTGACCCCATGAACCACAGCATGCCAGGCCTCCCTGTCCATCACCAACTCCTGGAGTCCACCCAAACCCATGTCCATGGAGTCGGTGATGCCATCCAGCCATCTCATCCTCTGTCGTCCCCTTCTCCTCCCCTCAATCCTTCCCAGCATTATGGTCTTTTCCAATGAGTCAACTCTTCACATGAGGTGGCCAAAGTATTGGAGCTTCAGCTTCAACATCACTCCTTCCAATGAACACCCAGGACTGATCCTTTAGGATGGACTGGCTGGATCTCCTTGCAGTCCAAGGCACTCTCAACAGAGAATACTTAGAGAGGATTAAATGAGATAATACAAGACACTTAGAGTGTCTTGCTACCTGGGTGCATTAGTGAAAGAATCACACAGGTATTAGCTATTATTTTATTATTATCTCTAAGGAACATATTTTGGGCTTCCCTGGAGGCTCAGTGGTAAAGAATCCACCTGCAGTGCAGGAGATACATGTCTGATTTTTGGGTCAGGAAGATCCCCTGGAGAAAGACATGGCAACCCACTCCAGTATTTTTGCCTGGAGAATCCCATGGACAGAGGGGCCTGGTGGGCTACAGTCCATGGGGTCACAAAGAGTCCGACACATCTTAGCAACTAAACAGCAACAACAAAAGGAACATATTTTACCTGAAGGGCAACTTAATCTAGCCCAATGCTCCTTCTCCCAAGGCATCTTTGCTGTCTGTGGGGAGGGAGATGCTCCCTTTCTGTAGCCACTAATGCTCTGTTCACACATCCCTACAGCTCCTGGCACAAGGTACTGTAGGTAAGACACCTATAGCGGATCACTGACACAGACATCCCGTCCATGGCTGAACGGCGAGGCCTGTTTCTTAGAACAGTGGCACTTCTGCTGCCAGGACTGAGCCTGCCACAGTGTTCTTAATGGCAGCAGTGGTAACAATAGTAGTAAATGTTAATGTTTTTGTGATGAGAGTTTTACATATGATATTGCATTTAAGCTTCACAATAATCCTATAATGAAGGAACGTATTGTGAACTCTATAGATAAGGAAACTGAAGTGGAGAGTTCACCCCCGTGGTCAGTGGCAGAGCCAAGATACAAGGACAGGCCCCCTGAGGGCTCCCAGCTATGTCCTCTCTGAACCAATGTGTTCTACTGCTTCTCCAAACAGAAGTGAAAGCCTTAATCTAGTACGGCATTTTATAATAAAACTTTTCTGAGTGTAAGCAATAAAATATAGGACTTCTCAGTGAAATTTAAAGTAAATGAAGTACGTATTTTGGAGTACTCTAACTTGACCATTTCATTCCCAATGTGCTTCCGTGTGGCACACACAAAAAAAACAAAACAAAACAGTACATATTATTGTGGGACTGAAAATGGGTTTCAAATGAGTAATCAAATAAACCAACAATACCACTCCAGATTGCTAAAAGTATGATGGGAAAATATCAATATGAATGCTGATTTTAGATATAATGTTCCTTCACAGAGGTATCACTTGAAGTGGGAGCCGAAAGTTAAGAATAAGGCAGCTACAGGAAGAGCCAGGGCCAAAAGGTAAGAATAAGCCAGCCACAGGAAGGGGTGGGGTGGGGGGTAATATTCTAAGCAGACAACAAGAAGCAAAGAAGTTGCCAGGTTCCAAAAACCAGAATAGGTCAGTAAGCCATCCAAGGAGCCCCTTGGTATAAAATGAGGTTGGAGGAGACCAGGCAGCGTCTGTAAGCCATGACATCAAGTTTGGATTTTATTCTAAATCCATGGGAAACCACAAGAGATTTTTAAGCAGAGGGATGATTAAAAAAACTAATTCAATTCTTTAAACGCCATTCTTGCTGCTGTGTGAAGGAACAAAATGGGAAGAAGCCTGAACACTCAGGATCACAGAAGTATTTCGAGGAAAGATGATGGTGGTTTGAATTAGAGATATTCCCCCCTTTCCCCTTTTGATTGATAATTTTCCATAAAATAACTGAGGATTTGTTTTATACTTCTGCCTGTTGTTTATTCAAATTCAACTTTTAGTGCCCTTGGAGCTACAAAAGATCTTAATTATCTTCTTTAATGTCTTCGTTTTACATATGTGGAAATTGAGGAACACCGAGCTCACCTGACTTACACCACACAAGTAATTTCATAGACTTCAAAGTCAGACGTCAAGGGGCAAAAGCATAATAAAACAGGTAAACATACGAAGTTTCCTGCTGTTCCTAATAAGCCTGCCAACATTCCATTACTGACATTTACAGGTATCCTTAGATTTAAGTCCTTTTAAAGTGCTTAAATCTCACGTAAATTCTTATCTGCATATTAAGGAGCCCATCATTCAGCCTGGACACATAGATGGAGCCTACAGGGTTAAGAATCCGAGTAAGAGTCAAGTCATGGAACTGTGTTATGTCTGGGGAAAGTTCATAAAAGTAATTTTAAACTCCTCTGTTTTCTTTCAGTTCCTTCCTTCACGTTTATGTGCAAATCATACTTTAGTCTCTAGGCTGCATTTTGCTGTTTTCCTCTTTGTTTCCCAAAGCAAGCTCCCCAAAGCGACAATGCTTTAAAAAATGGGGGGAGGGCGGACAGTACGAAGTTCTTCCGAGTTCCTGCTCTCTTCGAGTAGGGCTCCTATCACACAATAATGTGTTATTTTGTTGAATTTTGGCATCCATTGAGCTTGTTTGGTCAGAAGCCAAAAAATTAGAGTGTGTCGGTCCACCAGTTTCTCAGCAGAGAAGCTCTCTTCTCACCCAGCGAGTGTGCTGTACCCTTGGCCTCTGGCCAAGAAGGGAAATCCATTTTACATAAAGAATGCACAAAGCTCAAGTGCTCAGAGACTTTTTACCTACTAAAATAACTTTATGGACAAACGCCAGTCTGCGAGACGCATTCTGCAGGAACATTTGGCACGCAGAGCAAGGTAGCGCGCCCGGCGGAGGTAGCACGTCTTCCGGCGGCGAGGAAATGGCTGAGCGTGCCCCCGTGGCGCGTCACGTGCCCGGCCCGGCCGGCGCGATTGGCTGCGCCCGGCGAGCACGGCCGCCATGTAAGGAGCCCGTCGGCCTGCGCCGGCTCCTCAAAATGGCGGCCGGGCGCGCCACGAGAGGCCGGCGGCCGCTGCCGGCTGCCCCCCGCAAGTTTTCTGTTTTTGTTTTTGTGTGTCACGAAACCTTACGGATTTGAGTAGAAACAGATTCCTCACAACTTGCTTCTCGGGCTCGATTTCACAGTTCGGCGTACACTCGGGCTCTGTCAAAAGCTTGACAGTGTTCCAGGGAAAATATTAACTGTAAACTCTCCAAGGGAAATTAAAGGAGCAGGCAGCAACGCCGGGACGCCCTCCCTGCGGAAAGCTCAGCCCCAGGTGGTGCCTGGGTGCGCCTGGGGAGCAGCCCCGGCAGCCCCGGCCCCTGCGACTTCCCGGACGGTGCCCCTTCGCCTCGGCGCCCGGGGGACGGGGCGGGATGGCCCGGGGAAGGCATCCTCCGGCCAGAGGCGCCCAGGGCTCGCCCGCTCCCCCTCAGGCCTGCCCAGCTGAACACTGCACACTCTGGTGTATAAATATTTGCCTCTGGCTAAAGTTCAAGCAGCCCTGTGTGGCTGCCAGACACAACAGAAACCCAGCATCCAAGGGAAAGTGTTCACTGCGGGGGCGGCCAAAGGAGCGCTGCCGGCAGGAGCGTGCGTCTGATGGGCCGGCCGGCCTGCGGCCTAGTCCTGGAGCCCCCGGCCCCGGCCACCGCCCCGGGCTGGGCCCACCCTTCTGGGGACGGTTATGTTCTTCAGTGCACAGCCTTGCCGCAGTTAACACGAGACCAGTGGACGTGCGGATGGTTTGACATGCGTCCCTCCGGAGAGAGGGCCCGACTGAGCCAAACCATATATACCTGCTACCACGACTCCAAAACAAGCGGCCACTTCCGGAAGCTACCTCAGTAGGGCCTATGCCTCTTTCACACAGTCCCACCTCGCCAAACTACGGGATTTCTCTGATCCACTGACTCCTTCGCACCTCCCAATTCTCATTCCTATCTATTCTATCATTAAATTCCTCAATCATCATTTGATGATTAAGCATCTTTGAATACCTGCAAGAAAATAAATTAGGAGAGACCTCTGATAGCTGCAATAGGGTATTTTAAATAAAGCATCCTTCAAATTCTCTGAATACCAAAACATACATTTGTTGTTGTTCAGTGGCTAAGTCATTTCCTGACTCTTCTGCGACCGCATGGCCTGATATTAGTTAAAGCTATTTCACCTGCGCTACAGGTTTGAAACAGGTAGAAATGAAAGCAGCTGCCCATCAAAAGATTAAGATAAAGGAACTAAATGAGAAAAGGATCTTCAAGAAGATCTTTTCAGAAAAGTTAAGAGTTCATAGGTTGTGCTAAGCAAGAAGCTAGCAGGGCAAAGACTTTTCATGGATTTCGGTCTTCAGTATTCAGGGCAGTTTGAATACAACCAAGATAAGTCACCATATTTTTAAATTATTGTCATCCATATAACATTTCTGTTTCATAAACAATAATGCATGAATCAAACTTCTTCAATACTGAAATTAAATGTTTGTTTAGTTGAACTGAAAAGTAACAAAAAAAATGGTACAGAAAAATCAGAGAATATGAGGATAAGCGTGTCTCTTAAGTAAAAATTTTTGATACTCCAGAATATAAAGCAAGCCAAGTTGTTACGGTTTCAAACCTTTCTAATCTAATACATATTTGCTTAATTGAAATATTTGCTGTTTTGTTGAAAATAAAATTTTACATCCATGCACACTGTTTTAGAGTCCTAACTTTGAAAATTCTTCAGGGTCCTGAATCTTGGTTGATATTGGGCTTAAAGAAATTTCTAAATTGGAATTTGTTGCAAAACTAAGATAATGTACCAAATAATTCCATTTTCAACTGTTTGTGAAACTTTTAAAGACCACAGAGGTCTTGTTTAATCTAATTCTTAAGCGAATGTGTCAGTAAGGTTGATCTGTGCTCCACCTCAGAAGCCCAGGACTTATAGTATCAAGTTTGACTTCCAAGAGATCTCAGCAAATCATGGGCAAGCGGATCACAGAGGAATGTTCTGTCCCCAGCTGTGAACAAGACAGAATTAACTCTGAGACGCTTCCTCCTGCTGACCTGGTGGACAGAAAGGTCAAGATGGTTAGCTCTTACAGTCTCAGTACCAACCGTCAAAACAACATGCATGTTAAAAATAGAGTGTCTGTAGGCAACCAAAATACAAGTGCAGAAAAATGCAGAAAGAATTTAAAATAAAAATAAGTTTTAATATATCTAAAAAAACTATTTTTATTTTAATTTCAGCTTCAAGTATTTTAAAGACTGGAACATGAAACCAAGGAGAAAAAGGACAGAACAATAATTTTCCCAAGTGTAATAACTTCATAAATTTTGGGTCTTAAAATTTTAAAAACAACCGTTCTGACCCATGGATGACATTTTTCTTAGGAAATTCCTTGGATTCACAAGTAATTCATTGGGAATTGAAGCACAAGAGGCAAATTTACCACTTTTATTTGTTTATATTTTGATAACTACATTTTTCTCAGCTCAATTTCTATGGAAATAAAAAGACTGTTTACTGTCAGAGGAATTTCTTTATCTATCAGTGGGGAATAGAGCTGAAATATTATGAGGGCTTTTTTTTAATGCAATGAAATAATCAAGACATTCCAAGGTGCTATGATACATCAATTCTATCATAACCGTGTAGAAAAACAGGGGCAACTGCTGTTTTATATGTAAGTAGATACTTAAGACTTATCACTAAGCAGCATGTTTAATAAAGTCTGGCATTTGTACGATAAAACGTTAAAACATTAATAAAACTAAACTGGTGATAAAAGTAATTCCATCTTACAGACTTTCACATTGAACAAAAAAAGTACCTTCTAAATAAAAATAATGTCACAACTGTAAATATTCCTTTTAAAGCTGCTGAATGCATCACTTTACTAAGAAAGGCTTAGCTGTGTTATTTGCAATTCCCTCATTGCACAACAATGTACATTACTGTCTGTAAGCTCTAATTTGGCATGGCGCATCATTAATGACCTGAACGGTGGCTGTTTCACACATACATATTTAATTACAACAGCTGAACAAATTACATATTTATGCTTTATAAAGGGGATTGCCAGTCTAATTCATTTGCTATGCATGCAGGTACAGGACTCCATCTGCAACAGCATCTGCACAACAAGAGCTAACAATTATCCATTGTACACCAAGTAAGCATATCTGGGGAAACCTGTAAGAGAGGCAGTCATGTTAACCATTTCACAGCCACAGCTCTTCATTTTGTTTAGGGGCTGAAATCTTTTAAAACAAAATTTATAGCCCTAATATATCTGACCAGCCATTTAACAGAATCATCTAATCCTCTCATCCATTCTAATTTCCACCAGGTTTATGATGAGAGAGAAATAAAGTCTAAACCCCACAATGTCCAGGAGGGTTGTACTTCACGTGGCTACCTATAGTGAGTGGACATTTTCTTCTGAGACGTGGAGCCCCAGAACTCAAGCACTAGTCCTTAACAGCCCAATAACAGCCTTTGTGAAGATGTCAGCAGGGCTTATCTTCAGCCAGGACAGAAGTTAACTCCTTGTTATCCCGCCCTCCATCACATCATAGCCCCATCACATCACATTTACAGAGGATGGGCCTGAAGAACTTTCTTAAAAGGAAACACACTCCGAGCTCCTTCTGAGAGTCCCAAGACCTCTGCTGAACCATTCTTATCATCAGTATACTTTCCAGCTAAGCCACAACTAAAAGCTACTATTCCCTCTTTTGGTAATAAAGTCCTATTCACCAGTGCTGCAACCTCATCTTAAATGGCTTCAGGACTTTCGTATGTTTAATTTAATATATCCAATGAGTAATATAAATATTCTGGACCATCACTTCTACTTCAAAACCCAAAGAGGAAGAATTAAGAGTCAGCCAATCAATAGTGAGGTTTCCCATTATCATTTAAGGCTCTTGCTAGGCAATAAAGAGGCTCCATGGTGATGGCCCCTAAAAGCTCCTTACAGCGTCTTTGCCTCTTTAGGCCGCAAAATCAAAGCATGAGTCAGAGGTGTGGGTTTTTTAGTGCTCCCTCTTGAGTGATGGAGTTCAAGTCAGGCTGACGGGGTGGGTGGGCTGAAGGCCTGGGCATGATGCTGGATGTACAGGGGCACAACCAGGGCCATATGTTCTCCTCCTGGTCTGTAACTCCCTAAGGAGCCGGGGGGACTGAAGGGTGGCTACCAAAATGAGCCATCCACCCAGTTCTTGACTACATTAGGGCCAAATTCACATGTGGAGAGAATCCTGATTCACTTGATATCAACCAGCTGTTTAAGAGTCAGCCCCTGGTCAGAAACCAAACTGGGTGTGCGAGAGACGAAAGGCTCGCTGACACCTTCTAAAAAAGCTCATGGACCTTTAGGAAAACCAGTGCTGGGTTGACAGGGTTCAAATCCAAATCAACTCTCACCAGAAAAACAATCAGCACTCCATAGGGAAGGATGGCAAATGCAACCTCAGTCTGGTGCAGAATTGGGCTTACCGGGTCTCAGTTGGCCAGAAACCATGCTGGGAAGGAGGGACCTATACAAGGTTCGAATTCACTGACCTTTGACTTCCCAAGTGTCAGGATATTTTGAGTACAGGCTTCTCGGGTCATTAAGATGGTACCCACTCTTCAGGAGCTTCACAAAAAAAAAAACAAACAGCCTCTATCAAAGCTCCACTAGCACAGAGTACTCCATCAGATGCCTCCATCAGGAGCAAGGCAGAGGGCTGCATATTGTTTTATAATTTACAAAGGCTTTTTTACCAACCCTGTAAGGCAGTCGTGTCCACTTTACAGATGAGAAGACTCAAGCTCCAAGCAATTAAGGGACTTGCTAACACACATTTAGTAAGTGGCAGAAACGGGACCAAAGCCTGAGTCTGCCTGACTCCGATTCCTCAATTCCTTCCTCCCTTGGGACTAATCCCAGCTTCCTGCCTTCATTGCTGCCTTGCTTGGCTCCTACAAGGTGTCAACCCTCTAGTCTGGGTCACCAATCTAGATGCATCCTTATCAGCACCAAGTGTTGGCTTCAAAAGCAAATGTAGCAGAAACTCCAAGGCAATGGCACCCCACTCCAGTCCTCTTGCCTGGAAAACCCCATAGATGGAGGAGCCTGGTAGGCTGCAGTCCATGGGGTTGCTAAGAATTGGACATGACTGAGCGACTTCACTTTCACTTTTCACTTTCATGCATTGGAGAAGGACATGGCAACCCACTCCAGTGTTCTTGCCTGGAGAGTCCCAGGGACAGGGGAGCCTGGTGGGCTGCCGTCTCTGGGGTCGCACAGAGTCAGACACGACTGAAGCAACTCAGCAGCAGCAGCAGCAGCAGAAACTATTGGTGCCCTTCCCACCCTGGAGGTCACCTACAGCTGGGGTGGACAGCCTTCCCATCTCTAACACAGACAGACACCTGAGTCCCTCTGCCTCGGGGCTTTCGCTGTTCACAGGGCAGAGTGGGACAGGCTGGAAGAGCAGAAGTAATGTGCCCAGGAGCAAACTCAACCAATGAAGGACAAGAGCTGGTCCTCAGTGAAACAAGTTGGAGGCGTGTGCTCTAGTCTCTCAGCGGGTGGCGCCCAGGATTGAGACCCAGCTGCTCACAGCAGTAGTCTGCTCATTAAGGCACCTTTTACTGGACTTACTGCCTCCCCATTTTCCCGGGGATCGCCTCCCAAATAAAGTACCCAAACCTTTGTCTTAGAGTCTGCTTGTGAGGAAATCCAAACTATAAAAACAATTATTAGCAATGTAAGCTTGGACTTGGAGTCCACTGCTAACTGCAACCTCATACCAGCATTCCGCCTCAGTTAATTTGTTAGCAGAATGTGATGTACAGAGTGCCACAGCCTTCAACAGTGGGTGATTCCAATAAAGCTGCAGCCTTGCCAGAGGATGGTCACAGAGGCAAATGTTGGAGATGCTTGGTTTTGAATCCTGATTCTGCCCTTCTGGTTATGTATTCTTATTTAATCTCAGTAATGATCATCAAGTCATATGAGAAATGAGGATAATGGATCCTATATCATGGTAGGATTGTAGGAAAAAAACAATAAGATATTCGTAAAAGCACCGAGGATATAGCTGAGGTACATAAAAGTTCATTCTCACCAGTATAAAGTTAATTATGAAGTCAAAAGGAGGCCTGTACGATTTGGACAAATGTTAAGGAGGAGAAAGACTCTCCAATGGTTGGGTACAGTAACAAACTTTTTCTCCTACTGTTTTGTCTATCCTCTAGCCTAGCCACCTTTAACTAACCAAGTGTAACTCGAATGCTTTAGCAAATTAACTCCTTTGCTGGCGTGGATGATATCACCCTAAAAGTTATGGGTGATACTCAGTACCAGCTCTGTGTAAGTCAATGCCACAGGCACCTCAGCTGACCTTGGCAACTTTCAAAGTACAAAGCCATCCTCTACTGCACTTCTGCCTTGATCTCTGGCGATCCAGGGGAAGTGGGCAGAGGGAATAACTAGGAACCCACGTAAGATAAATGAGCTCTTGTAAGGTGCCATATACCAATTCATGCGCTCAAAGGAGGAGATGGATGGTGCCTTGAAAGAGCTGATTTACAGTCGAAGGAGAACGGCTCCTATAGATCTTCATTAAGAACGCTAACTTCCCAAGGTTGATTTGCAAGAGTGGCTACTGTGTGGGACAAAAGACAGAAAATAAAGTTTGCAAATGTCAAGGTCTTGCAGAACCAATAATAGAGCTGGTTGATTAAAGCTCTTCTATTCAGGATGGCTTAAATTTGAGGAGGGGGATTATGGAAAGGGTAGTCTAACTAGCTTAAAAATCAAGAGAGACTTGTATGTGATGCACAGTCTTCCAAAACACACACAGAGGACAGGAAGCATTCTTACTATAAACACTATGCTATGTATAATATAACCTCTTTTAAAGAAGGATTCAGAACATACCTGAGGATCACAGCACAGGGTAATTTTTTTCCATGCTTCAATATTCCGGTCTTTAGAATTTATGATAACAGTAGTGAGTTGTAAGAATTAAATGAGATAATGTATATAACATCACTAGGTAAATGGTGTTATACAAATAAGACTTTTTAAAAATCAGGGATATTTTTACCATCATCATGAATTCCCTATTGTTTAAGATAATATAAAAGGTATAGGATGTTGGAATAACTTGACCCTATAACATATATCTGAAGTTATATTTGAACTAACTCCTCATAAGCTTCTTTTGAACTTTTTCTTAAATACAGAGAACTAAATATAGAGAGGGCTTCCCTCGTAGCTCAGTTGGTAAAGAATCTGCCTGCAATGCAGAAGACCTGAGTTCGATCCCTGGGTCGGGAAGAACCCCTGGAGAAGGGAATAACAACCCACTCCAGTATTCTTGCCCGGAGAATCCCATGGACAGAGGAGCCTGGCAGGCTATATAGTCCATGGGGTTACAAGAGTCGGACACAACTTAGTGACTAAACCACCAAATGTAGAGAGGGGAGAACTACAGTTACTTCTGCTTTTCCAGTTTTGGTAGTTCCAATAATTGTTAGAGTTCCCTACAGAGGATTTAAAAGGTTTGTTTTGCTACAGAAATGTAGTAATACAACTCTCTCTTGAATAAATGGATTTTTAAAAATTGTTTCATTGCAGTGTGATCCTGTTTTTATTTTAAAATGCACACCAGGAAAGACTGGAAGAAAAAAATGAAAAAAAGGCAGAGTTAGTTTTAATATTCACCTATTTCTTTCTAGATATTCTGTACTGTAGATATTGTCTATTTACAATTAGAAATAAGTTATTTTCACATCAACACATTCTATATGAAAAACAGCTTTAACTACAAGTAAGCAATTAGAAGGGAGAAAAAGCCATGATTTCATCTCTAACCTATTAAATAAGCATGTATTGAGATGAAAGCAGGAACTTGGTAGGACTACTTTTCAAAGGAGATTTAAAGACCTTTGTCATTCACTAATTCATGCTTGTCCCCATCATGTGGCAAAGCTTCTGACCCAACTTAAAACAGCAACATTTACAATAAAAACGATGGCAAAATTTAAAAGGCGAAAAAGGTTATTAGCACCTGGGAAGGTGTCACTATGGCCCTGCGGGTAACCCTGCACCAACCTCCAGGGGGCTTTGCACTGTGGGGCACGCATGTCAGCCGTGGCCTTAGAAACACGCGTGTGGCTTCAGACACCCCCATGCTGACCCCGGCACCTGCTGGAACATACCTTGTTCTCGCCAAGCTCCCCACATGGCTTCACACTTGTTTTCTATCTCCTCCCCAAATCAACCCACTCATCTAAAACTCAGCTAAGAGGAAAGCTCTCTTAGAAAGACAGCCCTGAATAGTCTGCCTTTAAGTCTATCAGAGATCTGCTGCTGCTAAGTCGCTCAGTCGTGTCTGACTCGGTGCGACCCCATGGACGGCAGCCCTCCAGGCTCCCCCGTCCCTGGGACTCTCCAGGCGAGAACACTGCGGTGGGTTGCCATTGCCTTCTGCAATGCACGACAGTGAGAACTGAAAGGGAAGTCGCTCGGTCGTGCGCGACCCCAGGGAGGGGGGAGCACGGCTCCCCCGTCCCTGGGGTTCTCCAGGCGAGAACGGAGTGGGGTGCACCTTACTACATTCACTGTAGTGTCTCTGTTGGACCGTGTGCTTGACGGCGGGAACCTGCCTAACATGTGCATGGCACACAGAAGGTGTCACTGTTGGTAGAATAAGTGGGGAAATGACTGAATACATAACTGGAACCCAAGAAAGAGACAAACCCTCGACAGAAGGTAATCGCATAAAGATGTGATTGTCAATGAAATAGCAAGCTTACAAGGACTAGGTCGTGTAACTAAATGTGAGCATCCTCTGCATAAACACTGACTCACTAGAATACAGCTTTCTATCACATAAGTTTTTAATACTCTCTTTTTTAGGGGGAGGGAGAGGAGGAGATAAGGAATCACAAGGATTCAGACAAATCATGACTAAATACTACCTGGGGCCCTCCTCCAACAGTTATTATGATGGGAGGAAAACACAATAAAAGTTTTTCTCCTTTGCAGTTACATGATGTTTCTCAGAATCTTGAAATGAAATAATGATAAACATCAACACAGAAAGGCTTAGTTGAAAAGTCAACAACGAATAATGTCTTGGGGACTGGCCTGTTAATACCCAATAAATGCCAAATTTCGAGACATGTCTTTTGGAAATCCTTTATATCAGCACTGGGGAGAAAGCCACACTTTCAAGAATACCAATCCTTAAATATAGTCCAGATACAGAAGGTGCCACTCCCTGCACGCCAGGGTGCCCTTCTAAAGAGCAAGTCATCCCTTCACAGTGCCCGAACCAAAGTTCATCCCCAAGTCCTAACTTTTATAATTCAAAGCTTCAGCTCCATCATATGTGGTTCAAGCAAACCTTCTCAAAGACAAGACCTGTATCTTTCCTTCTCATGCCCTAGACACCCATCACAGTGCCTGGCACATCACAGGCACTCAAAGGTCATCAAACAGAACCAAACCAATTTTCCCCTCCACTCTGTCACTGTGGGATCAAAGGCAGAAACATGCTCCTTCCCTTCTTCTCAATTTTTCATGCAAGTAGCAGATGTCTGGGTGCTCACTCATTTTGGACCACATGATAGCAGCATCATTCACTCACTTCCTTCTCATCTCCCCACCCTACTGCCAGTTGAAAGTAGAAGTACAAATTCTTCTAAAGCTGCGGTTATTAAAAAGCAGAGACATCACTCTGCCAACAAAGATCCGTCTAGTCAAAGCTACGATTTTTCTAGTAGTCATGTACGGATGTGAGAGTTGGACTCTCACATAAAGAAGATTGAACGCCAAAGAATTGATGCTTTCAAACTGTGATGCTAGAGAAGAGTCCTGAGAATCCCTTGGACAGCATGGAGATCAAATCACTCAACCTTAAAGGAAATCAACCTTGAGTATTCATTGGAAGGACTGATGCTGAAGCTGAAGCTCCAATACTTTGGCCACCTGATGCAAAGAGCCAACTCACTGGAAAATATCATGATGCTGGGAAAGACTGGGGGCAGGAGGAGAAGGGGGCAACAGAGGATAAGATGGTTGGATGGCATCGCCAACTCAATGGACATGAGTTTGAACAAACTCCGGGAGACAGGGAAGGACAGAGAAGCCTGGTATGAACACCACCACCACTCAATCTCTATCTGTGCATCAGAGTCAGAACAGAGTGTGGAATCCCCCAACACATTCTATGAAAGATCATTTCATTTTTCGACTGCATGGAAAACAAAAGAAAGCATATGCTCTGTGCAGTGAGCAGGGAACGGTGCTGCTCTCAGAGCAGGTAACAGCGCCTGGGTGAAGCCTCCCCACAGCCTTGCCAACCGCCCTGGCCTGCTGAGAGGGCGTTTCTTTCTAAGCTGAGGACAGCTGGGCAGAGAGACTTCTCCAAGTACAGTTAGCCACGGACCTCTCCATCTGCGTAACACTCTCACCTTCCAGCTCGTCTTTTCTTTTAAGACCCCTCACATCTGAGAGAGAAAAAAAACAATGAGAGACAAAAAGAAAGCTGAAAGATAATATAGCAGCATTTCCAGGGAAGAAAACAGTCAAATCTCAAAGCCATCCCTCTCTGCGCTGACTGCTCGCATCAGCTCTGTCCTACTCATCAGTCTCAGAAGAATATTTACTGAGAGCCCTCTAAGTGCCGGTCACTCTGTACCCATTACCTCACTTAATGCTAATCCCCTCAGGCATCACCCTGATCCTAGCCTGACTGAACAGAAACCGAGGCTGAGAGAAGTCAGGTATCGAAGGTCACACACCTGGAAGGCACCCAGGCTGGGCTATCTGGGTACAAATCTCACGGACCTTATCTCACAGAGGAAATGCTTAGGGGCATCTTCACTCTGCCAGAGAGGTGAAAGAAAGGAAAAGCCGGGGAGTGAGGAAGAGTGAGGGCAGATAAAGCAATTCCTTACTCTTGCCTGGAGGGTAGATTTGAGGCCCCCATTAATGGAAAATCCTGGAGGAGGAAATGGCAACCACTCCAGTATTCCTGTCTAGAAAATCCCATGGGCAGAAAAGTTTAGCAAGCTATAGTCCACGGGGTCACAAAGAGTCCGACACGACCGATTGACTAAGCATAATGGAAAATGATTGCTTTTCCACCTCACACCTTAAACACCCCTAGTGAGAGCGTCTCTCTGATGTATCCTGTGTATCACCCAAGGAGTCCCACACAGGAATCACTTCTCCGTCATCTTCACCATACATCTGCAGGGTGGCTACAGCCAATGAGAGATGATCATCCTTGGCCAGATGAAGAGTGAGTTCTCAGTGGAGAAGCTAAGTGACTGGCCCACAATCACACGGGGAGTGAACCAGGGCAGGTGGCCAAGACCCTTGACCCCCTCGGTCTCTTCTCATTTTACTTTTGAGCCAGCACAGCTCTCTCAGATCTGTTTCTCCCAGCAGACTTCTGTGTTCCTCAGCAAGAGCTGCCAATTTTTCTTTCCTAGATGAGCGCCGAACCTTCCAAGGGTATCAAAACAAACAGTGGAAAGA
This sequence comes from Antilocapra americana, assembly GCA_007570785.1. Classification (NCBI taxonomy): domain Eukaryota; kingdom Metazoa; phylum Chordata; class Mammalia; order Artiodactyla; family Antilocapridae; genus Antilocapra; species Antilocapra americana. Next base: position 1,329,637 of record ML664246.1, on the reverse strand, counting down.
GCACTGGCCTTTGAGCCAGAATAAAATCTGGGGGGCTCGTAGCCCAGTCATTTAGTGGTTGTGAAACCCTGGGAAGGACTCAAAAGCACTTCATGTTCCTCATCTGTGACTTGCAGGTAATACCTGCTCTCTCCACCCTCGCGGAGTTGTCGGAAAAATCAAATGAGAGAATGGATGTGAAGTTCCTTACAAAACTGCAAATACCAGACAAATGGAAAGGATTATTATTTTTGGATTCAATAGACTTTCTCAATTGAACGAAGCCCTGTGTAGCTGGATGGTCAAGTTATGTTATAAATAACCAAGAAAAATATTCTAGTTCCTGAAACAATTTTACCAGCCTGCTCGCTCCCATGAAAGGACACTGGTTGTAAAATGAATTAAATCAGCACCCTTTGCTATCTTCAGGACATAAATTGTTACTGGCTGAGGATAGGTAGGGGAATGGCTATTTTCAAAGGCATACCTACTTCTGACTATAAAAAGCTGACCTTCCCTAGTCTAGAACACAAGGCATGGGGCAAGACGGAAAAACAAAGGGGATGCCGGCTGGTTTTACAGCAGGAATTATCCAATATGGGCTGCCTTATCTCCAGCAATGGTTGAAAGGGCTCATGTGCTAAACTCAGCTTCTTGTTAAATATTTCAAAGATGCTAATGGAACCAAAAGATCAACTCTGCTATGCATCAACAAGCTGACTTTATCCTAAAACCAATTATAAATAAACTTCTAAATACAGCCTGCTTTAAATATGCATTTAAAAAATCATATCCACCTTCATGCCATCCGTCCCCAGCAAACACGTGACTCATCTAAAACCTGCTGTCTTCGGGGACCCAGCCCTCTGCCTCCCTGACCATTTGCCTTCGGAATCGTGGCCAGTCCAGCATTATCCTAATAACTTCTAAAGGTTCCTTTCTCTTTAGGAAGCAGAAATTCACTGCCAAACACACTGCTTCCATTCACAAGATTATTTACAGCACTGATAATTGGATTCCAGTCACATGACTGAGGAGGACTGGGTTCAGAGGGAAAAGAACCCAACCATAATTTCTAGAGAGATCCATAAATTACTGCTTTTCTCCCCTGGAGGTTGAAGTCCTTGGAGCTCTATGGATTCTTCCCTAGCATGTTTTCTAAGTTTGGAATCATCACAGAAATTCCCCTCTCTGTACTCAGTGACAAAGCTGCTAAGGTAAATCCTTTGAAATTACCCTTTGCACCAAGCCCTTGAAAGTCTCTAAGGGGTGCAGAGGAAATCCTCCCTTTTCAAGGATCAAATGCTGCTGTCTCCAGTAGGGCACACAGTTCCTAAGAGGACAGCAGATTAGAATGAGGGGTCTAAAAGCATTCAAAAGCACACTCACCTTCACACCCACACCAGCACAGGTGGTGTGGCATGGGGGCCACAGCAAGGTACAATTTCTTATTCCTTCTCAAAATAGATTAGCAGGACATTTTCCTCATTTCTTTAAAGAAGACCTACCAAAAATTCTTCCTAGATAAGGTACTCGTCCTCCTCCCAAATCATATATTCAGTGTTTTAACAAAGATGATGCTTTAATGATTCAATGTAGCCTGCATTATAGATAACATTTATGCCATACCATCCTTTGGCTCAACCAGACAAGAAATGTCACTATAGTTATTTTAAACATGTTTTTTAAAATTATGTTTAAATTAAAATACAACGAACAGTGTCAATATGGAAGGAACACCAAACTTGTTTTTTTTCCCTCTATGAAATGCCCTCTTAAATATATCACATTTCCATTTGCTTGGCTTTTCTGTTCAAGTGGATGGGTTAGACACCATCTTCCTATTGTAATACTGTGAGCCTGGAATAAATTTAGTATTTTGGAATTTTTTTCCACACTCCCTTTTACTTAACAATTTTAGAGAACATAATATACAGTGTTTGATAAAAATTTGGAATAAAAGGAATTAAGAGAGTAAATAAATCTTCCAAGGTTATAGAGCGAATCTGGTATCTATTCAAAGGCCCTATATACGTAGGCAAACTAGAAGTCACGTGTGCCTGTGAATGCACACACGCACACACACAATCACAGAGCAAAGGTAAACACTGCAGTAAGCAATGTAGGTGTTATTTTCTATAAACTTTCTGTCTTTTCTATTTAGGGGAGAATACCTCTTCTTTCTCTTTCTCCTCTCTTTTAGGAAACTGAAACAGTCCAGTAGCTATTTTTTTTTTTTTAAAACAACAACAACAACAAAGTCTGCTTCTTCCAAGCTTATCAAGACCAAACACCTTTGTAGTGCACCATCACTGATGTTGGCACAGCTTGATGATAAGTGTCCAGCCGTTAAAAAGGCAGTGACACTAATTTTTGCTCTGCTCAGACCATCAAAGTACCAAAGTAAAGAAATTTACTGCAGCACTCAATGAAGAACACATTTTTCAGGAAAGTTCAAAATGTTGCCGATAGGCATCCTTGTCATTTAGATAGCAATGGCAGTGGGGATACTCTTAGGCAAGCGTGCAGGTTAGGCTACAGTCTTAAACATCCAGAAATCCTACACTGGCTAGAATACAAGGGAAATGCCAAATGCTATGACCACTGACTGCCAAGCTAGGTTTCTGGGATATCCCGATAGTCTAGGTCTTGGCCATCATTTGCCCAGGAGCCCTACAGCTTCTTAGAGGTCACCTCAAGTTTTACCCTATACTCCCATTTACAGACCTTCCTCCTCCCCCATCCAAGTAAAAGGAAATTTTAGGACGCTGCTATGGATCAGAGCTGTGAATCCGTCTAATCCCATCTACATTTTAGATCCTTCAGGGAGACAAGTGTGAACTTACTCATTCACTCAGCCTCTCTGGGGTCAGGGAAGCCTTTGGGAACTTGGTGAAAGCTGACAGGGTCTAGAAGTTGTAGTCAGTCCGCTACCACGCATGAAGATCCCCAGGGTAGCTCTATGGGGTAGGATGAAGAGGCCAACATGGTATCCGCTGGTACTCAGTAAAGTTCTGATTGTCTGACCCACACCAACTGTCACCACACCTTCCAAGGAACATAGTAAATGCCCAAAGAGTACGTGGCAGAGGTAGTGGGAAAATCTTCCTTTATACACCACACACACACACAATCACAGTGTAATTGCTAATGGCATAAATAACACTACTTTTATTCAGATCCCAAAGAGGAAAGCTGACCTTTCCTGTCAAATGTAATCCAAAGGAAACTGATTTAGTCAACCAGTTTGACTCCCTGAAGATTTACTGAGCAGCTACTATGTTCAGGAAGCCAAGGCTTGCAGAGGATACCAAAGAACTCTTAAGACTGTTTCTACCCATTGGGATTTCAGAGCCAAATGGGGGAGAGAAAAGACCAAGAGGTATTCACATCACAGGCCACGTTTCAAACCTTTGGTTTCTCCAGTAAATAATACATATCTGGCAAAAGCAGGCATTTAATAAATATCTGTTGACCACCGAACACTACTCAGTATGTAAATACCTAAAATGCAAGGCAGAAAAACAATAATATGGAACCCAACTACAAGGTAAGGGAGGGAATTGCATTGGAAAGCATGGACCCCTTTCCAAAATCACCACATCCTGTTGGGGAGTCCGTGAAGGTGTCAAGAAAGAATTGGCACTTAAAAAAAATGCAGACTTAGGACAGACAGGATTCCTCTGGACAGAGATGGGAGGGTAAAAAGAAGAGCATTCTTAGAGGGATGCACCGAGAGAGCACAGTGTAAAGTGGCCTAGAAACACATCACAAGTAGTCATATTTGACTAGAACACAGAATCATTTCGGGTGTGGGAGATAAATATTTGGAATCTTCTATTCTGTGCTTGTTACACAGCTGGAAAAACCAGGCTCCAGACTATCTGTGTTGCTTTTTAAGCTTGGGAAAAATGACTTGGGAGTATTTATCTAAAAGCTTTCAAGAGCCACTAAAATTACCTTTTTTTTTTCCCTTTAGGGAGGAATCGACTCAATTTTGTAAATAAAAGATCTCTTTAAACAGAGTCCCAGCTAAGTTTAACAAATTGCTATTTTATTCATTTAGGCTTCCCCCAAACAGAGGTCTGATAGGAGCAACAGGTTTGTTCTTTGTTTTTTTGTAGCCACATCTTGTCACCAGCAAAATTAGGATAAGGCAGACTTTGTTTTCTAAACAAACGTGGGGCCTTCCATAAGCAAAGGAAGCTAGTCTTGCTGCAAAAAAAAAAAAAAGCTGGTAAGTGGGTTAAAAAAAATATTCCACAGCCATTCATAATTAAGCTTTCAAAAACCTGTGATCAAAGCTATGGGCTTAAAGAAAACATCCAAAACTGTTATAGCCAGGGCTTAATTTTTCAACCCCTAGAAAAGAGAAAAGTCACCTCCATCCTAGAGGCATGCACTAGTCTCAAGGTACCACAAATAAAATGCCATTTTAAAGAAGTATAACAAGATAAATTTTCACTTAGTATCTTCAAGAATCATAGCCATGGAAGATGTTAGGGCCCATAAGTCCACATAGCTCCAGCATGGGAAACTAAAACTGTCTCTTAAAAAGAGATCTCAAAAAAATATATTTTTTAAAGGCTCACCCAGCTATGTATTTAGTTTGAGTTTATGTTATAAATAATGCTTTTATTTTTATTTGATCTTTAAAGTAAAAGTACAATTTACTTCAGTATTTTTGTGTCAAACACTATAACCTTTCCAACTATCTCTCTCAATATCAGAAATGCACACACAGTAGATAAACTTCTACATAGGCAGAAATTAGCTGCTATGAAAAATTATACAAATATAAGTGAGTTCTTGTACCTCCACAAGAACATCACTTTTTTAAAAGTTTTCTTACAGTTGGTCTCTGTATTGGTTAAGACCTCACATATAACAGTGTGAGTTAATTCCACAACCTTGTACAATTATTATTTGTCAAACTTGGCTGATACATGAGGAAGCCCAGAAATCTTTCAGTGAAAAGCTCTGACCCCACAATCTCCCACTGGCCCTTCCATAGTCCTTTGATCCATCGTGTAAATGCAAGGTATCAATCGCCATGACATCTTCGTCATCCTACAGCAGAGTCTGTAAATGTGGAGAGCATCCAACACTGGAATTTAAATAACCTTTAGGATTTGAGCTGGTGGGGTTTCCAGGCACACCCAGAAATCTACTGGACATAAGGATAAGCTATGACATGCTTCTGAAAGATTGGAGACAAAGGAAATGAAATTAAAAGAAAACTAAAAGGATCATAAACCTAAATAAACATAAACCTAAATAAACATAAATCATAACACCTAAAACCTGCAAATGTTTTCATGGAAAATAACACAATTTCTGCCTCACAGAAATAATAGGACTAATAGTTGTAGATCTGTCTCTTTCACTCCAAGAACATTTTTTAAACGATTTCAAATAAATACATAAAGGATTGATTTTTAAACCCATGTAAATTCTTAGAGACACCACACATTGACTTAATTATAATCAGTAAGATCTACAGACGTTGAGGCAAACCAGCAGGAACGTTGCTACCAAAAAGCATGGAATGAAAATCAGTCCGCGGCTCCCTTTGTACGCAACACTGATATGACCTTAATAAATATTTCATAGCTTTCAGTGAATAACCAAGCATCAAGATGGCACATTTTAATAGCTAAGAAATAATATAATAATGACTCTGCTAAGAAAATGCCTCCTTTAGATCAAAGTAAACTTATTCTAACTTCTAGTCTCGGTTTCCAAAACACACTCGGCATCAGTACATGGCACTAAAGGAGGGCACCCTTATCTCTCCTTTCCATATACAGACCGATGTGTTGTTTAGAGAGCTTCTACAGGGAACTTTTCTCACTACAGCAACATTAGAAACATCCTATGAATAAGTTTTTCAAGGGCAAAAACATTTTCTTTCCATCTCCATGCAAAGCAAGTGCTCAACCAGTGTTCCTGGATGGACTGTCTCTAGGAACCGGCAGCAGTCAGGTTGAGCGACAGCCTACACGGAGGCCCCAGGTTTCCTTCGGGACGTGTGATTAGTAGCTCAGAGCCCACATCCTGTAAGTAGCTTGGACTGTTCCTTTGCTAAGTACATCAACCCACATTTAAGTTCATCTGCGGTTTTTCTCCTTACTCACTGAATCCAGGTACAACATGGGAAAGAGGATGAGTGCGGCACACAGACAGAGCTGGGTCCAAAGCTCAATTCCAGAACATTCTGTGTGCCCCAAGCAAGTGAGTCACTTGGAGGACTCAGAACTCTCGTGTCCACAGCAAGGAAACAGAGGTTGCAATATCCAATCTATGACTGACAGGAGGAGTAAAGACAGTAAGTTTAAAGCATCCAGCACACAGCTCTCACACTTAGAGCTGTCCTCTAAACAGAAATGCACTATAATTTGCCCATACGGAGCAATCTCCTAATCTTTTCCTTGTCTCTAAAATAGTCTCTCACTGGGAATTCCCTGGCAGCCCAGTAGTTAGGGCGTTCTCAGTCGTGTCCAACTCTTTGCAACTCCATGGACTGTAGCCAGCCAGGCTCCTCTGTCCAGGGCGTTTTCCCAGGCAAGAATACTGGATTGGGTTGCCATTGCCTCCTCTAGGAGATCTTCCCAACCCAGGAATCGAACCTGCACCTCCTACATTGCAGGCAGATGTTTTTTACTGCCAAGCCAGAGTGGTTCGGACTCTGCATTTTCACTGCTAAGGGTCCAGGTTCGATCCCTGGTGGGGAACTAAGATTCTGTAAGCCACATGGCACTGTTGGAAAAAAAAGGAAAATTCATTTAAAAAATAAAATTGTCCCTCACTACACTTCTAAAGTAGATTTTGATACAACATCTGGTAAATATAATCTTAAACAGATTATTTAGAGCAGTGGACTGGTTCAGCTATTCACCTATCTACTGATCCCTTTAAATCATTTCAAAAGGTTGTCTCAGCATAGTTCCCCTAATAAAAAGTTTTGCTTTTTATCTTAGAGTGTATGGTTACTGAAATATTTAATTATCCTAGTGTTATTAGAGATTTCACTGACTTGCTGGGCCTGACAAAGTGATTATACATTGGAATTACATGAATGCTGTAAAGTTTGGTTTCCATGCTTCCAGGTACTTGGCAGGGGGCCATTCACAGTCCCTAGACTCTACAACACCCTCCTACAATGAGGATAAACCCTTCAGACTATCAGGAGTTGTTTTATTTGGTTTTTTTCTTCTCTTTCCTTTTTTTAATTGATATCAGGATCATGAAAACTCAAATTTTATAGCCCTGAGAAGAAACAATCAGGATCGAAATGGCAAAAATATTTTCTCTCAATTTATATACACACAGTGGCTTCTCAAATTTGTCAAGGACACTGAAGAACAGCTAACTCAGCAGTAAAGCTGCAAAAAGTATAAGCAAAAATATTACAAAAGATTTGATTGACGGGAGTCAAACAGATTTGGTTTTCCTTAGCATATGTGTGTTGTTCGTTGTTGTTTAGTCACTAAGTTGTGTCTGACTCTTTTGTGACCCCAGGGACACGTGGGCATGCCAGGCTCCTCTGTCCAAGGGATTTTCCAGGCGAGAATACTGGAGTGGGTAGCCATTTCCTCCTCCAGGGCATCTTCCTGACCCAGGGACTGAATCTGCGTCTCCTGCATTGGCAGGCGACTTCTTTACCACTGAGCCACCAGGGAAGCCCTGGTGAATAACCTTTATAAAAATTAAATAAATTCTTGCTATGTTCCCTCAGCAGTTTCCTCATTGCTAGCAATGACCTATCTCATACAATACAAAACCACTGAACTCAAAAAAAAAAAAAAGCCCTGGCCTTGCCCAAAGGATACTTTCCCTTCACAACGCTCAAATCTGGAGATTTCTGATACACACTGGAGGTCACGGGGTCTCCAGGCCCTGCAGCTGGGCTTCCTGTCGAGCTAGTTGCCAGGGCAGGCACTGTCCCCTGGTAAATACCACAGCCACTTCACTGCCTCCTCTGCCCACTACAATCCCTGCCCACTCCAGGGACTGGCACTACATCTACTTCCCCAAATTTCCCTGCAGCAAGCGACCGTTTTAAACAGTGAATAAGGAGATGCCACCTGTGTAGTTTCTGGGGAAGTTTCTCCTTCCCTGATAAATGGAACAAATCAGTCTAGCATGACCCATCTCCCCCACCACCCTCCCCTGAACATACATATGGTGACCGTAACATAGCAAGAATTACAAAATAAATCAACAGATAAAGAATGTCAGGGGAAGAAAAATGGAAAATGCCTAGATTCTTGTTGGCGTGTGTGCTCAGTCGCTCAGTTGGGTCCGACTCTTTTGCAACCCTTTGGACTACAGCTTGCCAGGCTCCTGTGTCCATGGAACTTCTCAGATAAGAATACTAGAGTGGGTTACCATTTCCTCCTCCCAAACCAGGGATCATACCCATGTCTCCTGCAATAGCAAGCAGATTCTTTACCACTGCACCACCTGGGAAGCCTCATTCCTCTTGGCATCAGTGAGCAAATAAACCCACATGAACTGCTGCGTCTGAACTTACATGCCATGAGAAAAATAAATTTGTGTTGAGACCCACTATTTTTTGTTTCTTGCAGCCAACAGCATTCTCAAGACACAGCTGCCATTATTTCAAACATTTTTTGATTCACATATAAAATGTAGATTTCCAGATTCTTGAAAATAATAATGTGCTCACCATTGGCCACGCACTTGGGCCTGACCAGAGCTAGGAGTTATGGCCACGTTCGCTGACGCGCCTGCAGAGTTCAGAGCCCCATCAGAGGCCAGGAGGCCTCCGGAGCCTGGCGCGCCTTTCGTGGATCTGTCGGGATTGTCTATCAGTGTTTCTGAAAAGGCAAGACAAACGGATGGCAATGCCACTGGCTGATAACGAAGACTACTTGCTGGGACCTCACTCAGTCTAGGTGACCGGTGAAGAGCTCTACAAACACGATGCCACCTAATCCCGAAAACAAAATATTAGGCAGCTCTGTTATTTCATTTTTAAAATAAAACGATTCTCAAAAAAAATAACTGATGCAAAAATCATACAGCTAACAAACAGTAAACAGAGAGTTTAGATCTAAGTCTTTCTGACAATAAGACACATACTATTCACCACAGGTTACACCGCTCCACAAAGATGGAACCAGAAATATCTGATTTTTTTTTTTTTTGAGACATGCTCCATAAACTTTCTCAGATCCTACATCTCATTTCTATGTAACTGCATTCTACAATGAATATTATGTCAAGTATTTGATTTTTAATGCCCATTAGTATCAGTCTTGATTCCGGTATAGAATTCTTTTTCAAAAGGCATTTCCTTCTTAAGTGTAACTGACCTGGTACCGTAAATTCTCCAGATTCAAAAGTGACTCATTTCCAAAGCTCCACACATTAGCAGCTGGTCTTATTCAATCTGAGATTTAAATTTATAATGTACTCTTGATAATGTACTCCCAATACATTTTTCACTTCTCTATCTCTTGAATGACACAAGATAAAAGATCTTTAAGGTATAAATATTTTATATAAACTTTCACTCTGTTTTTCCTCAGCCATTTTCCATTTGCACACACTAGACATCATGAAGAAAAAAAAGGATGAAAGAGGTTTATGGGTTGTGTTGGGGGGAGCTGAGAACTGCTCATCCATTCTGCTGTGGCAGCAGACACCGCAGCGACTGGCCTAACGGCCCGTGCTGGCTAATCAGAATGTTCTGGCCTAGATGGAGTCTGATTCAAAGTACTGTTTTTCCACGCGCCAGATAGTGGGCTGGAGGAGCACGCATTCCCAGCGTCATCTACAGGGACGGCGGGTGGGCCCTCACAGAGCTGATGGAGCCTGGCCCTGGGCTACTTTGTTCAGCCAGGAGGGGTAGGACACAGCCATCCCTCCCAGGCCGGATACGGAGCAGAGGGCTTACCAAAATCAGAAGACCCTAACCAGGCATGTGGCTTTTGACAACTCATTATTAAGTCCAAGTCTTTCACATTTGTAAAATGAAGAGGTTGAAGGATTTCAAACTCTCCACACAGATCCCCTAGGGATTTGCTACTCCAATTATGTCAGTGTATCGTGTAACACCTCCGGAGTTTATTAAAAAAAAAAATGCAGAGTCTCAAACCCTTGCCTGGACTTACAGAATCATAATCTGCATGTAACAAGTTTCCCAGGTGATTCCTTGCCCCAGGGGTCGATTCAAACAGAAGTTGTTCTGGAAGAGAAGTGCCAAAGCCAGCAGATTCCATCCAGTACCCTACATTGTCCAGTTTGATGTATAGTAAGGTATGTGCAGAGAGACAACCCAATATGTGTGTGTATAGACAGATAGACAGCACTCCCCCATGAATTTAGCTCTGAAGATAAGATCTCTGTTTAAGAAAAATGTGAAACCACTGGATAAATTATCTACAAGGTTGTTCATAACTGCAGAGTTTCAGTTCAGTTCAGTCCATGAGTTTCAGTTCAGTTCGGTCGCTCAGTTGTGTCTGACTCTTTGCGACCCCATGGACTGCAGCATGCCAGGCCTCCCTGTCCATCACTAACTCCCAGAGTTAACTCAAAACTCATGTCCATCAAGTCGGTGATGCCATCCAATCATCTCTTCCTCTATTGTCCCCTTCTTCTCCCACCTTCAATCTTTCCCAACATCAGGGTCTTTCCCAATGAGTCAGCTCTTTGCATCAGGTGGCCAAAGTACTGGAGTTTCAGCTTCAACATCAGTCCTTCCAATGAACACTCAGGACTGATCTCCTTTAGGATGGACTGGTTGGATCTCCTTGTAGTCCAAGGGACCCTCAAGAGTCTTCTCCAACACCACAGTTCAAAAGCATGAATTCTTTGGTGCTCAGCTTTCTTTATAGTCCAACTCTCACATCCATACATGATGACTGGAAAAACCATAGCCTTGCCTAGACGGACCTTTGTTGGCAAAGTAATGTCTCTGCTTTTTAATATGCTGTCTGGGCTGGTCATAGCTTTTCTTCCAAGGAGCAAGCAGCTTTTAATTTCATGGCTGCAATCACTATCTGCAGTGATTTTTGTGCGCAAAAAAATAAAGTCAGCCACTGTTTCTCCATCTACTTGCCATGAAGTGATGGGACTGGGTGCCATGACCTTAGTTTCCTGAATGTTGAGCTTTAAGCCAACTTTTTCACTCTCCTCTTTCACTTTCATCAAGAGGCTCTTTAGTTCTTCTTCACTTTCTGCCATAAGGGTGGTGTCATCTGCATATCTGGGGTGATAAATATTTCTCCCACCAATCTTGACTCCAGCTTTTGCTTCCTCCAGCCCAGCGTTTCTCATGATGTACTATGCATATAAGTTAAATAAGCAGGTTGACAATATACAGCTTTGACGTACTCCTTTTCCTATTTGGAACCAGTATGTTGTTCCACGTCCAGTTCTAACTGTTGCTTCCTGACCTGTATACAGGTTTCTCCAGAGGTAGGTCAGGTGGTCTGGTATTCCCATCTCTTGAAGAATTTTCCACAGTTTATTGTGATCCACACAGTCAAAGGCTTTAGCATAGTCAATAAAGCCAAAATAGATGTTTTTCTGAAACTCTCTTGCTTTTTCGACGATCCAGCAGATGTTGGCAATTTGATCTTTGGTTCCTCTGCCTTTTCTAAATCCAGCTTGAACATCTGGAAGTTTACGGTTCACATACTGCTGAAGCATGGCTTGAAGAATTTTGAGCATCACTTTACTAGCATGTGAGATGAGTGCAACTGTGCAGTAGTTTAAGCATTCTTTGGCATTGCCTTTCTTAGGGATTGGAATGAAAACTGACCTTTTCCAGTCCTGTGGCCACTGCTGAGTTTTCCAAATTTGCTGGTATACTGAGTGCAGCACTTTCACAACATCATGTTTTAGGATTTGAAATAGCTCAATCCTAAGGCCCACTTGACTTCACATTCCAGGATGTATGGCTCATATGCTAAAGGGGTTTCCCTGGTGGTTCAGAAGGTAAAGAATCTGCCTGCAATATGGGAGACCAAGGTTTGTTCCCTGGGTCAGCAAGATCCCCTGGAGAAGGGAATGGCTACCCACTTTAGTATTCTTGCTTAGAAAATTCCATGGACAGAAGAGCCTGGCAGGCTACAGTCCATGGGGATCACAAAGAGTCAGTCATGACTGAGCGACTGACACTTTCATTTCACTTTCATACTCATATACACTGTACATATATATTTATTCCTATATTGCTCACACATATACACGTATGCCAGGTGGGGCTAGTGGTAAAGAACCTGCCTGCCAATGCAGGAGATGTAAAGAGATGCAGGTTCAATCACTGGGTCAGGAAGATCCCCTGGAGGAGAGCATAGCAACCCACTCCAGTATTCTTGCCTAAAGAATCCCTTAGACAAAGGAGCCTGGAGGGCTACAGTCCATAGGGTCGCAAAGAATCACACAACTGAAGTGACTTAGCATGCACGCACTCATACACATGTATTATCTATATGCACACAGAAAGAGGGGCTCAAGTTACTATGCATCTCACCCTATCTGTTCTACTTTTGACAGAGTCTCCAAGTTCTTTCCTCATTGCTCAGCTGCCACCTAACACCTCGCTCGTTTCCACTCGCGCAACTCAAGCAGCTACCCATTATGCTCTATTTGCTACTGTGGAGACTTGTATAGATACTGGTAGGCTTCACCGAGGGTCTCTTCTGAGCATAAAGCTCATGAGTTTTAGTGCTTGAATGTGATAAAATCTACTCTGGACAACTGGAGGCCAGTTTTGCTTTTTTGTAATTTTCAGATGCGTTTCCTAATAGAAAAACAAAGAAACAAAAAACCTAAAACTGCAAGTGTGTGAAGTCTAACTGTAAGTGACTTTATGACAATCATGTATTTTATTCTCAGTTCTCATCTCACGCCTATCTACCCTTCGCAAAGAGACTGCCATCACCTTTGTGAAAGTGCTCAAAAACTCTGAAAAGTGTTTAAGACAGTGCTGGGTTAGGCTGACAACCATCGGGGCAGCAGGAGAGCAAAGAGAAGGATGGGCAAGAACTCCTGGGTCTACACATTCTGCTCTGTCTCAATCAGGTTTCACAGGTCACTGAAGCAGCCCCAAAGCTGGGATTAGCCAAAAAGGTATAGGCCGATGTAGCAATATTCTATTCTGACCTCTAGGGAGGTAAAGCTTAACTCCCCAGGTGCTCACCCCACCTTCCCACAGTCTCAGTGAACACCGTGGGGAACCCCCAACTCTTCTTTGAGCCTAGGAGACATGAGATCACACAAAATTTAGACTGGAAATCCACATTTCTAGCAAGTTCCCAAGAGATGCTGATGCTGCTGGTCTTGAGAGCACACTTAAGAGATCCGCTAATCCAAGCCAAGCCCTTATTTTAAAGAGGAGACGGTGAGGGACCTGCAGGGTGAACTTGATGTGGCCAAAGGCAGCACCGGAGTAGACGTGAGGGAAAGAAGGATTCCAGTCCCTCTCACAATTCAGGGCGCTTCCCATCACAGAGCAGCTCACACTGATTTGAGGAAAGGTATTCCAAGAATGTCTTTATCTATAAACAAAGATCCTGGATGTCTTCTACTTATGCAGCCTTTTAAAATTTCATCTACATTATCTCATTTGATTCTCATAACAATCTGATGAGGCAGGGAGAGTAAAAATTAACCTCCCTATTTTAGAGATTAGGAAGCAGAGAGGCAGAGTCGTTATATGGTGTATCCAAAACCACAAAGTTAGTTAAGTGCTCTAACGGATGGGATCCTTGGCATTCAAGGTGTTGTCTGGAGTCCAGCAGGGACATCCCAGGAAGCTTGTTGGAATCTTGCAGAGAAACTTGCAGAATCTCAGGGTGCACCACAGGCCCACCGACTCTGAATCTGCAATTTAACAATCTCCCCAGTTGATTTCACACACACATTAAAGTTTGAAAAGCCCTGGTATAGACAGGCCTAGAAACCAGGTCATCTAATTTCAAGATCGATGCCTTTTCTCCCCTTTTCTCTCCCTCTCTGAAAGTACTGGTCAGTGTCCTATTTTGACTTGTTTTCCAACAGAGCCTAATTAAGAAGCTAACTCTCACCAGGGAAAGGACACTTAAGAGTGTTTGCCTTAAAAATATACATATATTCTACCGGGTTAAATTCCCTTTATTACCAGTCTCGGTAATTCCTCTGTAGTCATTTTCCTGACTGATGTATAGACCCCTATGAAATGAATCCTCTGAGAAGAAGATGGAAAAAAAACAAGACAGTGATCAATGGATTCAATTAGTTACAGTAGAATTCTACCCAGATGATCAAGATGCAACGCAACTACTCCAGGGTAGCTACAATACTTTACCCAGGGAGTATACCACTTCTTTCCCACATTCTTCAACTGTTAAGTTCAGGAAAGCACAAAACAGCTGCTTCTAAAGCACCTGGGAAAATAACCACAATAAACGCAAGGCTCCTCATAACTGGAAGTATTTAAATACTGTTTTAATGGTCCAGGCAAGATGACAACTGCATTTCTTCACACACAGGAAGTGTTATACAGACCAATTTCTCTAATGACAGCAAAGAAACCCCTCTCGCGACACTCCATCAACCAAGGATTAACTCAGTGGTCACTGTAAGACCACAGTTCTGAAACACGTGGGCCAGGTTTTCCCTTCAACTTTTCAAATCAATTATTTCAACTGAGATTCTTTGTTGAACAGAAACCAGACTGCTGATACAGTGTACCTGTGAAAAGCTGTTTAATTCAGCATGGCAAAATGCAAATGCAAACGATTTCTTTTAAAATATATCAATCCTAGGAATTGAGAGGAGTGAAAACACACCAGGGTTTTCTGGTTTTGCTTCTGTTTGTCTGGTCATTTCAGAGTGGCTATGTGCAAACCACGATGAGTTAATCAGGGTGGTGAGGTTCCATCCATTAAAATGAATATCGAGGACACAGAGACAGGCATTTATAACTCCTGAGCAGGTCAGCATAATAAACAACACCTCTGCAATGCACAAATGATGATTTTAGAAAGATGCACATCCACTAAAAGGAAGCTTTCTCACCTAGTTGAAAAACAATGTGATGAATTAATAAAGCTGATCAAGTGATTTAATAGAATCCACAATCTTCATCTTATTATTTTCAAAGATTAAAAGGCTTTTCCACCAAGAGCCAATTGTCTCCATTTGTCCAGGAACAATAAAATCCGATTGACTGTGATCTACCTACGCTGAGACAATTTGGCATAGGCCTATCTTTAATTCTCCTTGTGTGTCTTCCTCAAGATACACAAAGCTGTTAGTGGTTTATCCCTCTGAAACCTGGGGGCTCATGTAAATAACTTTTAACAGTGAGATCGCACATAACAATTTACAGAGCAGTGTGGCATAATGCAATTCAAAGTTGTTCTTGATTTAAAATGTTTCAAGTCCAACTACAGTGTCAGCCTGCCCAGAGAAATCCCTTATAAAAGTCTTCACACTCTGTTGGGTTAAGAGACAGTGGGTATTAATCCTATGGCTTCTGCGCCAAGCTTCCTTTTTGTGGTCAGCAGAGAAGCTCTGTGGTTGGTCTGAAGGAGTCCAAAGTCTTTTTTCTGTGTTAAAACAAGGGAAAGTGGGCCGGTTACAGAGTAAAAGAAAAACCACAGCCAGCTCACTCTGCTGCAGCTTTTCCCTTAAATGTGGCCTAGAGCAAATCTGCTTTCCAAAAAAAGGTTTAATTTAAACCATACACAGTGCTGCAGGCTGCCACGTTTCCAAACTCAACATTCCTTTCTAATCTGTGCACTTCAGAACCAACATACTCTGTTTCCAGTGGTACTCAGACGAGCTTTAATAAATAAAATATCACTGCCCATCCATTACTTAATTTGATAATAATATGCCCTCCCCTCCATTGACATTATTCTAAGTGCTTATTCGAGTGTGCTGAACTGCTGTAAACATCAACTCTGAAAAATCGGCTCTGTTCTCTTTGTGAAGGGAAGGAGTGAAGGGAAGGAAGAGGGAATTACTAAATGAGAGAAGTTACAAATGGTAGCAAGGGGTCCAGAGCTTCAGAAAACCACCACTCTGTGGAGAGGTTGCATGTGCCAAAGGCAGCTTATTATCTTTACATTAAAAAATAAACCAAAAAATACAGATTTATCCCTTAGCAATGGCACTAGATCTGTGCTGTTATTCAAAATATCACTAGGAAAGACCACAGTCACCCAGCTCACTACCAAACAGCCACATGACCGACACAGGTCTCTCTGGCCATTGGCGTAGCAGTGCTGATCGCCACGCTGGCCAGACCGAACAGAATGAATAGCCCGCAGCTGGGGCGCTTTAATTTTTTGCCTCCGTGTATTCACTTGTATGTTCATTAAGAACTCCAACCCCAGCGGGAAGCCCAGCCTATGGTTTTCTATGTGAGTTGCCATGCTCTATTACACATGACACTCGTCAATTAAAGAGGAAGCCCTTTGAAAGCAAACTGAAGTTAAGCTGGTACTTTCTTCAACATCTGACTTACCGCTGCTGTTACCGTCCAAAAGGAAGTTTGTTTTAGAACAATGATAGCAGTAGTAATCCTCCTATTTCAGCAGTGAGGGATTTAAACACATTCAGGGCACTGGGGACCAGTCAGAAGGTTTCTTTCAGCAGAACTATGTATTTTCAGTAGTAAAAGGAAGTTCGTGCTGATGGGACACCTGCTAAGATTGGACAATTTTTCAACCTCCCAGTTTGGAGGATATCATTTTAAACTACCAGGTATAATACAAATGTGGCACAATGGATCAATGCAATGAATTCTCTCGAGTCAGTAAAACGCTCTCCCAAATAATGGAATCCATTAATAATGATTACTGCCCCCATGCCTTCGCCACAGAAGCAACGCCCAATGCTACATCTCCACGGCCTCTAATAAATACATACAATTCCCACAATAAGAACACAATTGTAACACGCCAAGTGAGTGTAGAGTCCAGGGAGAGTACCAATGAAAAAGCTATTAGGTAGGATAGTCCCTGTTCAAAACCTGTTTTACCTTGTAAAATACACTTTCCTGATCTGTAGAATGGGGCTTAGAGGAGAGGATGGCTCGGGTCCCTTCCAGCTCTGGTAGTCCATGAGGGGCTAAAGTTCTCTCAAGAGTTTTAAATCTTAATGCACTCACTTTAGGACTCTCACCAGCACACAACAATAATTAATGCTAATAAGGGTCCATGAAACTCCTGCAATGAAACTTTAATTTGGATTGATCTGGAGAGAGAAGAAAATGCAACAGAGAAGATTTCAGCCTTAGACTTTTAAAGTTAAACATCATTTGTTTCCTGAAAACACTGAACGCAGCACACCTAAAACACAATTTCCTGGGGATGGAGGCAGGTGGCCCAGCGTGTGTGAGCATGCTTAGGAAAGCATCGTCTTTGGGGACTTCCCCAGGAGTCCAATGGTTCAGAGCCCACGCTCCCAATGCAGGGGGTTGGGGTTCAATTCCTGGTCAGGTAACTAGACCCCTGTAGGCTGCAATTAAAAAACAGTAAGTAAAAGACTGTGCTGTGATTAAAGCCCTATATGCTGCAACTAAGCCCTGGGGCAGCCAAACTTTGAAGAAAGCATAACGTCAACCTGCTTAAAAAGAAAATTCAAAGCTCAGAAATGCATTTCAATCACGGCTCAGCATAATGATCATTAGCACGATTTATTCTGCAGCCAACAGGGTGAATCCTTTGTGTGAATTGCTCTCATCCGCTTCTCACAACAAGCTACCCCCATTTTACACATGAGGAGACTGAGGCTGATGAAGAAAGTGCTAAGTGACCTCCCCAAAGTGAGAATCGGTAAGGAACCAAGACAGAATGATACCTAAATTACTGGAACTCCAGAGCCTAGGCTCTCAGCCACAATGCAGACACCACCTCCTCTTATTAATAGTATCCACATGATGATCTGTTTAAACCTGCCTGCTCCCTTCAAAAGCCCCTTACTTTTGTGAGATGTTGACAACTTCAAGCACCAAAGGTCAAGCCTCAAGACTGGTTTTTATGCAGGTTATTTCTATGCTCTAGATCTTTAATTTGCTCTATTTAAATGTGTGCTTTTGAATTCTCAACCTTCAATATCCAACAGTGCCTCAGCTGACATGAAAGAAAGGCTTCTCCTTAGCTTGGGGGTCAAGTATCAAACTGTCTCCTTCTCTTGCTGTCTAATCTTCCAAAATGCTCTTGACTAAAGGGAGAAAATGCAAACGAGGGCCTTTGGGTAAACTCATATTAGGATGCTCTTTTACTCTCATGGAAAATAAAAACCAGGTTTTATAGAGACTTCTCTAGGCTGACCTGTAGTGAGACTATTAAGATGTGGACTGCGTATGGAGACAAGTAAGTGACTCGCAGCTCTGAGGCCAACAGTAGCCCAGAAACTCAGAAGCAGCAGCAAAGCAAGCATTCAGGACTCACCCATGGACCCTCGGGTGTTTAAAATGGCAGGAAGGCTTAGGAGCTGTTTTTAGTATATCAAAACCTCGAAGAGAAACTATATACTTATCCACAAAACAACTGCGCAAGCTTGCTAAAACATCATCCAATTCATCACACGAAAACTATTTCATGCTCTCCGCGCATTTGCATCTGCGTGCTCAGTTACAGATGTCCATCTGCTTTAAAAATGGGAAAGCAAATTAATTATTAACCAATGCAGTCTGTCTGGAAAAGAGCAGTTTTCCAAAATGAAATAAAAAGTAGTATTTGAGGTTCTTGTTGATAAAAAGAAGTTAGAGAAGTGTCAAACCCATCCTCAGCTCCCCTGCATCTCAGATTTCCAACCTCACTGTAACAACAAAAGATCACATTATAACTCTGTAACTACAAGGAATCTTAAACACTTACAGACCTAGCAGGCAGGTTAAAGTGGGCTGCTGATACAGGATGATACAACTGGGAACGGTGGGGATTATGGCAAATTAGAAAAATCAGATTTCACTTAAAGGCATTCGGGTTCAAAGGTTGAAAACTGGGCTGACACCATTCAACTCACAGGACACTGATTTACCAGCTGTGAACTCAATGCACCCATTTCACTGATCAGAAAACTTGTTTTCGGAGAAGTCAAGCGACTTGCCTAAATTCACTGCTTGAATCTACTCCCCACCTTGACCAACTGTGTCAGGACTGAAAGAGAAGTTTCCTGATTCCCATCCTTCAAGGCAGTTACTGAACAAACCCAGCTCATCCAGCTAGGCTCTCTGATACATAGGCTAGACAGACCAATGGCTTTAAGATCACCCTGTCCTCACTCTGCGTAGAGGAGGAGACAGACCAGGAAACGAACGTGACAATATAGAACAAACAGGACAACAATGCTCTGTGCTCATCAACTGCAAACGAGAACAGGGAAGGGAACAGTAACCATTTTAGAGGGTGCCGTACTCATTTAAAGAGTTCGATCTGCGCAGATACAGACTACCATAGCATAACGTTCCTGGGCTCTACTATTTATATCTTTAAAGAAACATATTCCACAAAACGGAGGGAGGGAAAAAGGTCTCAGATCATGATACTCATGGAAAGTCTTAGCCCAAGAAAACTTTAATGGTCTAGTTATAAATCTTCCAAAATGAGAATTTCTAATAGAAATACTGACAGACCTTTAATTATGGCAGCACTATGGGGCTTTGTATAAGAGAGCCCACATATTCTCAGTTTAGGTCATTATTTATAGGATGCCTTGCAAAGGATTTTATTTACAAGTGCCTGCCTGAATCAATGAAGGCGAGTTTTACACAGGAAAGGAAGTGCAAAGTACACTGTTTGAAAAAGCAGGGATTTACCTCCTGGGGTTCAGGAGGCCCAGGGACCAGGGGCTTCAGGCAGTGAATGATGATTTGACTCCTCCAGTTTGTATAAAAGGTTGAAGTTCAGTCTGGCGCAGTGCAGCATTCCACAAGACCTGCTGCCTCTTTGAGCAGGCGATTAATCTCGTGATCGATAGAGCATATGATTAGGCGCTAATAGCTGATAGGAGGAGAGAATAAACAGCCATAAATTTGCTTTGTACCCAGTAATCCAAGTGTAAGCAGGGTCATTTAATGGCCACACTGGGTCACGTTACCTAAGGGGCCATATTTAAGTAAAATGGAAGAAGATCCTTACACTTTCTAAGATCCTCTATTGCTATCTCAAGGGATTGACCAGGGTGGGGGCTCTGAGCAACACCTTATCAGTGTTGTACTCCTGGTGACAGATGCAAAGGTTTCCCTGTGCTGAGCGTGAAGGGCTGATTACAGAAAGAATAATGGAAAAGTCCCATTGCTGAAATAACTCCTGTCTAAGCACCATCGTCAACCATCCTTGGTAGAACGCGAGTGGCCCTGGGTGGTCTGTCTCGTAACTCCGTGAAACACCAGAATTGGAGCAGAGAGGACAAACTAAAGAAAAGCAGCACTCAGGATCCAGGGTGGGACTGTCTGTGACTCTCCTTCAAGGCAGTTGCTGGACTGTTTTAAGTTCGCCTTTGCATGCAGATCACTTCTCCGAGTTCCAGGGCTGTTTCTCAGGGTGTCATGAACTTCCAGTATTGGGAATGGTTACTAGACATAAAAGCGGGGATCCACAAGGTCATAAATCTCATTCTTTCTTTTCTCCTTTTCCCTGGCTTCTTCCCTTTCTAAGACAGTGACCTCCTCCATCATCCCCGTGAAAGAAAGAAATCAATCACCCCGAGCCAAAAATGAAAACCTGAGTCTTCACTATGCACTGGATGGTTTTTCCTTGTCTGTGCCAAAATTCACGAAATCTTGCAAAAGGTCAATTCCCTCTTATGTAAGTCCTTCTCTCTACCTTACCCTGAGCCCTGGGAGGCAAAAAGCCCTGAAGTTCTTATTATCAATGACCAGGCAGAGGGAAGGAAGACACTTTGTTAGCCTAAGAGGAAGATGCCAGAGAAAGTAACTGTTGGACAAAAAAGAACATCAACTGGTTTTGCACTGCGTTCTCAGTCCCACAGCAAACTACACAAATCTCTTCTTTGAAAACTATCTGGGAAACAAACCCCTCCAATCACCCTCACCACTTGTGAATTGTTCCTCCCAGCCCCCATTCTCTTCAACTCCTCCTCCCGGGACTTACTAATATGGCCTTTGTTAATTTCCAAGCCTTTAGGGAACAACTGTTCACAACCCTTCCTTCCAGTCTAATTGTTCAATACTGCTGATAGCTCTTGAGCCCACAGAAGAGTATTCGATCGGCTCTTCGAGAAGAAAGCAGGCGCTTCAGACACCCTGGGGCTTGTTGGGGGAACTGCTGCTGTTGTTGTTCCTAGGAAGCTGGGAAATTCATGCCCCATTCAAAGACAAGCTTTATCAATACCCAGAAGAAGTCCAGTATGAGCAGCTGCTATAGCCCAGCCAGATGAGAATTTTTAAAATTTATCCTGGAGATCCCTTCTTGGCTTTACGTTTATTCAAAGTGTTTCCACTCACAGAATTTCTCAGCTGGAAGACTTTGGGCCCAGATACTCTGGACCATAGAAGGATTCCCCAAAATGTTAAATCATAAAGGACACGCCAACATCCAGCCATTTCTCTGCTGACGCTTTTTGGAACAATAACACCAGCCCAGCTGGGGCCACCCATGCCAACTCCTGGTCAGGAAGAAGCACCTGCCTGGAAAGAAGACACATGAGAGGGCAGAAATAATTGTCTGCTCGGATCCCAGGGAGGAGATGACGGGACTCTGCAGAAAGCATGGGAGCTGAGCCCCAGGGAGCACAGCTCAGCGCTTGTGCCCTGACACCCCCAGTCCCCTCACACCCGTATTTTTCAAGTTCTTCCTTAGCAACTAGTACCAAACTTTAGCCATCTCTGAAACACACAGAATATAAGGAAGACCTTGGCAGTTCTCTTCTGAGGAGAACCTGCATTCTCCTCAGAGGAAAAAAAGAAAATCTCCATCACACACACACATACAGAGTATCTAAATCTAATCCAGCTGTCCCACCCTGATCCTGTGTGTGTGTGTGTGTGTGTGTGTGTGTGTGCGTGCGTGCGTGTGCACGCGTGCATGCACATCTGCTCAGTCGTGTTCTACCATTTGTGATCCCATGGACTGCAGCCCCCCAGGCTCCTCGGTCCGTGGGATTCTCCAAGCAAGAACAATGGAGCGGGTGGCCATTTCCTCCTCCAGGGGAATCTTCCTGACCCAAGGACTGAATCCACATCTCTCCTGCATCAGCAGGGGGATTCTTTCCTACTGGGCCATCTGGGAAGCCCTAATCTTGTCACCACTGAAACTCTGGAGGGCCTGTAGCCAACCTGGTTTATAGAAGTAATAGTACTCTTCATATCTACTATTTACTGAAAATCGAACACAGTCTGGGACACTTACAAAATCATTACTACTTGTCAAACAGTGCTGTAGAGTTAATATGGTTCCCCACCCAGACTTTATAAAACAGAAAAAACAGAGATGAAGAAACTCAGAGAGGTTAAACAACTTGCCGAAAGTCACACAGCCCGTCAGTAGCAGACCCAAGATTTGAATCCCATCTATTTGTCACAAAAGCTGATTAGTTTCTCAGGAGACTATGCTGTTTTCCACACTGGCTTAAGAATATAAGAATGAGATTGTCCTATACCTCTCAGGAATTAGTTGGTACCAGAACCAACAGCTGGCCCTTATGGTTTACATTTTCCTAAGCATGAAAGCAATACAGCCTCGACACCATTCCCATGGATACCAGAGGCTCATATCACTAAGGCAATCAGAAACAAGATGAGTCAGTCTTAGCAAAAACATTAAGTATGGGCTGAGGTTAGGGCTATGTGCATAAAAAGCGGCAGAATGGAAGAGACTCTCTAAAGATTTTTTTTTTTAATCTTAACATAAAGCCCAAAGAAAAAGTAACTGGATTTATTTATTCTTCCACCCTCAGCTAATGTTGGCTGAGCATCTACTATGCACTAAACTTTTCTAGATTTCATTAGAAAGGGAATGCTTAGGTTTCTCAACTTCTTTTTGCCTACTGAGACCCTTCGGTACAGGTATTTCATCGTCCATTCTGTCCTGATGCTCTTCAGACACAATAGGGCCTGCTGCTAACTTGACGACTTCTGTTCTGTTATCCTAGTCACGTTTTAGCCACGCTGAAATGGAAAGCACCAATAAAGTAGAGTTGGGGAGATTTAATCCAAATGATTCCAGCCACTGCCAATGCTTCACACTCTACTGAAAAGAAGGCCCAGACACAGAGCTCAACAGTTCCGCTCGTCAGCAGCTTTCCGTTGGCATCCAAAGGTTCACAGAGGTATGACAAATGAAGCAGGCCTTCTTCACACAGATATCAGCAGGGACGCCTCTTAAGTCTTCCAGAAGGCGCTGAATCATAAAGCTTTAGCAGGAATTCGGCAGAGAAGGGGCTAGGGAGGGTGTAGTCAGAGGCAGAGGGAATGAACAGTACAGAGTTGCAAAGGCAAGAAAGAATGTGAGCTATTCAGCAAGCTACAAATAGCGTACTATGGCCAGGAGGTGGGAGGGGGTGAGAGGGCTAGAGGTGAGCAGAGGCCAGCGTCTCGAAGGGGCTTTGCTTCAGTGATCACTGCCTCATTCTCCTGTCCATTTCCCAAACGCTACTGAGTGCCTGCCATGTACCAGGCATGAGGCCAGACCCTGGAGACCCCGAGGCGGGCTAGCAAAGCTTCAGGTACTGTCACCACCGCTCAAGGACGAGCTACACCTGCCGTGGGCTAGTGCTCACTGCGGGAGGGGGCCTGGAGAGGCAAGAGAGCACCCCTGGCTTCTCCCAATCCACCTGCTAAGTTAAACCGTCCACACCTGCAGGAGCAGGGCTCCTTTGCACTGGTTTACAAGGAACATTGGCCAACCCCCTAGGATAATGCTGGCCTTTTGCCCACTCATCAGTAGTAACCGCGGCATATATAGATCCAACCCTGTGTTCTCCCATTGCTCCAATTTCAGCCCTCACATCAAGGTACATTCTTAATCCAGCTGAAATTTCAGGGCACACACTTCAGTGCAGCTGGGACCATAAAAATTCACATGGTATCATTAAGCACCACTAGGTGGAAAAAAAAAAAATGAAAATTACATGCTTTCCAGAAAGCCCAAGGTCCACTTACAAAGAAAAAAAAATCAGCCTGGATACTGTAAAAGAAGGCAAAATGATTTTCCAACCACAACCATATAGGACTCAAAGATTTTTCTACACAGGATGAAAACTGACATAAAATATCTCTGTCACCAGAAATCTGACTCCATGAAGCTAATCCTAAAAGTGACCAGGCCACAGTTCTTTGGTGACTGAAACTAATTTTAGAACTTTAAGATTCACTCAGTCTTTCACCATTATTTATATCATTATTTCCAAATATTCAGAACCTACCTTGTTTCTGGATATTTGGACATATGGATGTAAGGATTCCCAGATAGTGGTAAAGAATTCGCCTGCCAATGCAGGAGACACAAGAGATGTTGGTTCAATCCCCGGATTGGGAAGATGCCCTGGAGGAGGAAATGGCAACAACCTCCTCCAGTATTCTGGCCTAGCAAATGTTACGGTCAGCAGAGCCAGGCGGGCTACAGCCCATGAAGTTGAAAAGAGCTGGACACCACTGAGTGACTGAGCATGGTGACACAGGAGAGAGCGGTGCGTAACTTCAGGGTTACATTCACCTGCAAAGAGGCATCCAGGATCCATGAGCGCAGAGTCCAGTGTCCTAATGATGTGACATACAATTCAGACAAGCCACAGGGTGTCAGTCCGTCCAGAGCCCAGGCTGGCCATTAGTGAAGAGCTTGGTAAGTGGAATTAAGTAATGCACACTGAAAACAATTCTTTTAAATGTATGAGGGTAAGAATCTCCAATCATTTTTAAAAGAGAAACTTAAAACAAACAAATATCTTCCTTGTGCCCAGCACACACAATAACTTCCTGTAAGGAGCACACTATTTAGGGGAAGGGGAGAGGATGGAAGGCAGTGGGCTGCAAGTAAACCCACACAATTACAGCAGGAAGAGGTGGTCCCGCAGTCACTTACACACAGGGTGTCAGGGAATCACAAGTGAAGAGCATCAAATAAGCCCAGGAAGGTTTTTGAGTTGAGTCTTGTGGAGATTTTCAGGTAGTAAAGCCAGTATAATCCACCCTGCCAGACTAGCAACATTTGCATTTTAGAGTATGCTCTGTTGGATTGGGTTTCATAGAACAGAAGAGTCAACTCAACAAAACTGACTTATTTGCCAAAGAACCCAGGGACTCTGGACTCCTTGACAGGGTGTGGATGGCTGAATGATCACCCCCTAGTCTGCACCTTTAAATGGCTACATCCTAATTCCAGATCCTGTGACCGTGACAGAAGGAGATCCAGTTTAGGATCTGGAAGTAGAGAGGTTATCCTGCATCATCCAGGAAGCCCAATGATGGAATCACAAGGTTCCTTAGGAGAGAGGCAGGAGGACAAAGACCAGGGAGAAAGAGGCAGAAACTGGAATGATGCAGAAATGAGCCAAAGATACCAAACCAGCCTCTCCAAGCTGGAAGAGGTCAGGCAGGGTCTTCCCTGGAACCTCCTGGATGGACCAGCCCTGTTGACACCAGGCTGGTTTTGAGACTCCCCAGCTCCAAAATTGTAAGAACGTAAATTTGTGTTGTTTTAAACCATTAGGTTGTGATCATTTGTTACAGCAGGAATAGGAAACAAGCACAGGGCTTGAAGTAATAGTAAGAAGAGATGAGTTCCATCAGCACTGACTTTACACCACAAACCCAAGCACCTTGATGGGCCAGAGCAGAGAAACAATGACAGTGATACTAACTGTAACTCCACCCATAAAACAGGAGCAAAACACTACAAACGGCTCAACCTGCCTACATAACCCAAAGGTATCCAGGGAATTCATATCTAAGTGCCCCTGCCGTGGCCAGCCCACCCCAAGGCTCAGACTCTGCACAAAACTCACTGCTCCAGAGGCACCGACACAGTCCCTCATGTGAAACAGTAACTGCAGGGCAGGGATTTCGCTCTGTTTCTTCACCACTCTATCCCCGGCACTAGAACGATGCTTGGCACATAGTAGGTGTTCAGTAACATTTAGTGAACTAATGAAAGCCTGGAGATAAAAGGTAATCCATTTGTGAATAACAAGCAAGTCTCTGGTGGATAATGTTTCTATGGCAAGGTTATCTGATTGGCCAGACTCTGCAGATTTTGAGAAAATATCCTCCTAATTGCACTTCTGGTTTTAGCCACACAGTGTAACATGTAATAAAAAGGGCAAAACAAAAATTCGGAAAGTCAGTGAAACCAGGTTATGTGGCAGTGTGTTAGCTCTGTGTTCCTACCGTGCTTGAGGGAAGCATTAATTTCCTTGAGGGTTTTTCTCCTTGGTTTAGTGCTGAAATGGCACAAAACAGGCAGAGGTTTGATTCGCTTAGATTTACTATTAATGCCATCAGCATTTCAAGAATAAAATATCTACAAGCAGAAATGGAAGCCCCTTAATTAAATGAAATTTTATAGGCATTTGAAATATCCCAAACTTAAGGGCAGGAGGGGCAGGCAACGTGACATAGACCAAAGAGGATTAAGTAACAGCAGCAGCAAAACAAGGGCTTCCCTGGTAGCTCAGCTGGTAAAGAATCTGCCTGCAGTTCAGGAGACCCCGGTTTGATTCCTGGGTTGGGAAGATCTGCTGGAGAAGGGATAGTCTACCTATTCCAGTATTCTTGGGCTTCCCTGGTGACTCAGATGGTAAGCAATCCGCCTGCAATGTGGGAGACCTGAGTTCAATCCCTAGGTTGGGAAGATCCCCTGGAGGAGGGTATAGCAACCCATTCCCATATTCTTGCCTGGAGAATCCCCCTGGACAGAGGAGCCTGGCAGGCGGGGTAGCAAAGAGTTGGACATAACACAGCACAGCAGCTAAACAGAGGTAAGCAACACACATTTCCAAAAGAACCTTGTATGTCAGGTATGCTCTGATGCCAGTTCTTATTATTCTGGTTTCTTCCACTAAAGATGGAAAAGGG
Source organism: Antilocapra americana (assembly GCA_007570785.1). Classification (NCBI taxonomy): domain Eukaryota; kingdom Metazoa; phylum Chordata; class Mammalia; order Artiodactyla; family Antilocapridae; genus Antilocapra; species Antilocapra americana. The sequence continues at coordinate 1,302,651 of ML664246.1, read as the reverse complement.
TAGTAATTAAACAGCTGCAGGCCTTGGGCTAGTGGCTAACACAAAGGGAAAAATAAACATCCATCTATTTTCTCAAAGAACATTTCCTGAGCACCTATCCTGTGCCAAGCCAAGTGCTAGATCCTAGAGACAGAAAAACATTCTGATTAGTTCTCAGGCATGTTCTCTGTTATCAAGCCGCTGTGCCAAGTGCAGGTCCATTACCATAACCCTCATTGCCAGAGTGAGAAAACTAAGGCTTAGCAGTATCATGAGTTCATGGGGCTAGTGCTTGGCAAAGAAATCATCTGAATCCAGACACACATGATTCCAGGGCTCAAATTTTTGTGGACAAATGTCCCAGTGCCACTGCCCAGCAAAAGCCCATCACAGAACGGATGGGTTCAGACCTCGGCACACAGACAAAGAGACACATACTAATCGGGAAATTTCTGAAGACAAATGTCTTCCACAGAGTTGCTTGTCAGAGGAACATAAAAATGTTGTTTTAAGCCTTCTAGAACAACGGTTTGCTTAAAAACAAATCACTGTGCTTTAACTCACAAGTCTGTGATTCAGCGGGTCTAGAATTCAGATCAAGGATATTCTCCGGTGGTCCAACGGTTAAGACTTTGTGCTTCCACTGCAGGGGGCATGAATTCGATATCGAGTTGGGGAACAAAGGTCCTACATGCCGCATGCTGCGGCCAAAAAAAACCATTTTTTAAAAATTTTTTTAAAGATATGAATTTCTGGTAAGTCCATGTGTGAGGCTGCTGCTGCTGCTTTGGGGACCATACATTGAGAACCACTGATGTATAAATCTGCAAATGTGATCTCTATAGCCAAGAATCTAGTCTTTTTTGTTCTCTGTACCTAAAAGAATACATGGCACATGTTTGCTGTTCAGAAAATAATTACTGAATAAATGAATCTGCTGTATACTTGAAAAAGAGATAACCAACTTTATTAAAACAGTGTGTAAACTAAGCGTTAACAGGTTCTGACTGGGGCCTGGGAAATCTCATGGTGGAGGGTGTGAGCACTTTAATGAATGCTGTGACAAAGCCTCTGGCCACTCAGAGGTGTCCGTGCATGGGTCCTGTTATCTCAACCTTTCTCAATCATGGTGATAGAGCATATTGAGCAGAACAGGGAATCAGTGCTAATTCTACACTTAATAAGTATAAATTCTACACAGCTAATTCTGGACTGCTCAGTGTCCTGTGGCACATCCCCAACTTAGCAAAGCTTAGTTTTCCCTTCTATACAGTGGGTTCTTAGGAAGATCAGAAATAATATACACAAAGCGCAGGAATCCTTCAATGGTAGCTGTGATCAGTGTGATCACAAACATACCTCTGTCAGAGCCATCACAAAAATCTCGATCTTCGGTAAACAGTCGTTCACCCAGCAGTATTTGACAAATATTGACTAAGCATGCCATTCACTCTGTGGGGAGGGTTTGATTCTCTGATGCCACATCAAGTAATAGGTTTAAAAAAATCCCCTCCCCTAGGTTTCTTGCCACCCAAAGGGTTTGCTCTAAAAACCCGAGGAGCAAAGGCCCAGAAGCACACTCTGTGAAGAGCTCGGGGCAAGAATCAACAAGAGCCATGTCAAGAGAAGAAGCCAGGTGTTCCTCCTCCCTCTGGAGGCATGAAGAGGGTTGAGTCAACAAGCCTGCTGGCTCCTGGGCCAAGCAGTCACCACAGGTGCGGTTCTCGGGGCAGGCGCGAGCGGATCAAGAGGACAAGATGCTCTGTCCGGTAGCTGCAGCCGGGAGGTTGTCTCCCGGGCACTCTCTTAGGTTCTTGGCACCCACGCAGACACCTTCTACAGGCCAAAAAGCCTCTCTGTCAGCCTCCATACCTGAAGCACGAAAGCTAAGACAGAGTGCCCCTCCCTCCACGAAACACTTGGTCCAGACTAGCATGTTTGTATTGCATTATGCTGTTAAGGAAACTAAAGTCACAAGTAAGGAACCAGACTGCAGAAAGTAACCTTTACAATTTCCTATTTCTGTGTTCATTCATAATGTAAAAGACTTAGAAAGGTACCCATTTGGACTCTTGGGAATAGGAAAATCCCAAAACCATAGTTTACTATTTTCAAAGGAGTTTCAATATGGGCAGAAATCAAGAATACCGTTCTTCAGGCTAAGTTTATATCCTGAAATATGCTTCTTGTAAGAAATAATTTTAAAATGTGGAATCTAAAATTAAGCAAAAATAACATACAGTATGTTCAGCTTTGAAATTTGCCGGGACTCAGCCAAGTTTACCATAAACAGAAGGCAGAATTGTCTATTTTTAACTTTACAGCCCTTGGGTGATTAAAATTTTGAGCCATAATAAACAACTTTTTTCTTCTTTGCAACATAATTTCTCATTTGAAATTGCAGTCTTTTTAGTTGTTTAGGAGATATGGATTGAGCACTTCATGTTTTTAAATTCTTTCTTAAACGGAAATTTCTTGCAGAGACTAAATGCGTGCATTAGCATGCCAAAAGCACAGATTTAAAAAAAAGAGGAAAAGAAAAGAACCTCACTAAGGCCCCAAATTAAACTGCTTTCTCCTCTTCTGCGCTAACTGTTGAACAAGTAGCACCTTTGGCCAGATGCCTTTTGGGAGAACAGAGTAACCGATCCCACCATTCTGCCTATATAAATGGAATCATACAAACACCTCACGATAACCCAACAGATTATATGGCAAACTGGGTATATATGTAGATCTATTATGTCAGCAGAAAGTGTATCTCCCCACCAGGAAAGGCAGTTGCATATGCAATAAGCCAATAGCCTCTGACACATCAGTTAATTACATCAGTTAGCTACTATCTCCTATGCATGATTGCAGTGTTAATGAAACTATTTTGGTGTAGATGTGTAACAGGTCAAGACAAGCAGACCAGGAAACAGAAGGGATTTTGGGTCACATAGAATGTCAGTGTGATGAGTCACACAGAATTTAACCTTGGCCCCCAAAAAGGATATAGAATTTTTCCCTCTGCTACAAGTAGCTAATATTCTTTTCCTTTGGCATCTCAAAACTCTTTAGAAATTATCCAGTTTAACAGTATTGCCTATCAAGAGCCATTAATCATTGAGTCACTGGAGATAAACTGAACCCGGGCACCATGGGTGCTGACTTTATAAGCAACGTTTTTTTTGTTTGTTTGTTTGTTTTCCCTGAGGGGAAGGAATCAGTGAAAGATGATGCTCGGTTTCTGGTTCAGATGACAGGGTGAAGAGTGGTTGGACACTCATTTTGAAACACGGGAAGATTAGCAGATTTGCTGGGAAAATGGGTCAAGCATCGCAAGACGTTAACCCAGGGTCTTGTCTCTTGTTTTTTTTTCACACACAGTGTGTATACGAGAAGCTCCAGTGTGTTAAGTGTGGTACATCATTTCAGTCCTGTCCGACTCTCTGCAACCCCATGGACTGTAGCCCGCCAGGCTCTTCTGTCCATGGGATTCTCCAGGCAAGAATACAAGCACGGGTTGCCAAGCCCTCCTCCAGGGACCTTCCCACCCCAGGGACTGAACCCGTATCTCTTCTGTTTCCTGCACTGGCAGGCAGCACCACCAATTCCTCCCCAGCACCACCTGGGAAGCCCATATGAGAGGCTCCAGAGAAAGACCTAAACTCCTACGCCTGTCTTCTAGAGCAACAGAGAATACTCCACAGGACACTTAAATATTTAAGCTTATTCTTAAGATCACGATAAATAATGTCTTCTCCAGACTTGACCACCATGCTTCCCTCCCCTCCCCTCCTATGAGATGATTTCCTGAGCCATTAGCATTCAGGTTTCCATTCTGTTGGCATTCCTCTTAAACATTTTGTGTCCAAAACTGGGCAAAAAATTACAGCTGTGGTCAAACCACAGCCCAACACGGCATCAGCTTTGGAAATCGCACGGTCGCACTGCTGGCCCCTATTAATCTTGTGGTCAGCTTACGCTCTTAGACTGCCTTCACATGCACCACTGGCAGATTAGGTCTCCTCCTTGGTATAAGGAAACGTATTCTAAATTCAGGATGCCCCATCCCCAGCCTGTCTATATTTAACAGAAACTGAGGATTTGCATCCTATTTTCATTTCATTCTCATCAATTCTGTTTCCAACTTTGCCAGGATGCCCAGAGGTATGAACTATTAAAATGAGCCTTCCCTCGCAGGCATGCTCAGTGGCTCAGTCGTGTCTGACTCTGTGCAACCCCATGGATTGAAGCCCACGAGGCTCCTCTGTCCATGGGATTTCCTAGGCAGGAGTCCCGGCGTGAGCCGCCATTTCCTTCGCCAGGGGTCTTCCCAACCAAGGATCAAACCAGCACCTCCTGCAAGTCGCACGCTGGCAGGTGGATTCTTCACCAGTGAGCTTCCTGGGAAGCCAAGCTTTCCATGCTACCTTCCAAAAATCAGTCCAAAAATGTTCTTATCCCCTTTATCACTGGATTCTCCCTACCCCAGGTTATGTTATAAATTGCATTTTTCCCTACAGAAAATATATAAAGTCATAGGGGTGGTGGAGGCACCTGCAAATTAAGAACAAAATAATTTGTCATTAGCCTTGGAACAGTACAGGCCGACTATAGATGATTTTTTATTCTGGAGAAAAAAATCTGTATTTTTATAATGTAAATTTAGATACTGTACACTGGACTTCCAGTGACCCCCGCAACCTCCAAAAGAAACCCCCAAACAAAAATACAAGCCAGATATTTACCAACATCCTGGAGGCCAGTAAATAATTTAAGTCTTTTCTGTAGGCAGTAGTAAGAAATGTTGATTGAGTTTACTTAGCTATCAGCATGTAACAGGCTGTGTAGCCTTCAGGGCAGAGGTACAGAAAAGTGTAAAGGAGGGAGCTATGTTTAAAAGAAAAAAGTACCCTGGCCAATTTTCAGTACTTATCTCAGCCTTGCAGCCCCGCTGCCTGACTGTCGTAGGGTCATACAAGGACTAAAGCTTAGGGAGTAAGTGGTCTCCAGGCTTCCACTTCTCTGAATATTTCTACCACCATTTATCAGTTATCATCCAGTTTGGTCCCACCTAACATCTGGATTTTCACCAGGTTCTGGACGCGCTGGGAGAGTACTCTTCTACGGGGTTCTCAAAACATCCTGCATTTTCAAACCATTAGCAGACAGCAGCATATTCTTTGTATAAATCCCTAAGAGGTATGCAAACAATTTTATACATCTAAGGAGGATGGCAGGAGTAGAAATATGCTTAACCTGATGCTTATCAACTTAGAAGTTAGAATGAACTTCTTAATAGTTAAGCTTATTACATAGTCTTTTAAAGAAGAATGGAATACATCTGTTTGGGGTAATTTAGATGTAGTTGTGCCTGAAGGCAAGAGGAAAGACAAGATCACTTCCCAGTAAAGGGCTGAGTTCATTAACAATGCCACCAGAGCAGGCACCAATGACTCAGAACTGAAACCAAGAGAGAGTATTATGAAATCTGAAGTTAGGGAATAGCTGATTACTATTAGCTACCAAATCCCAAACCAGCTTTCAAGGAAATACCCCAATTTCTTTCCTTATTTTCTGGTCTATAAAAGAGATACCCAGGAATCTCTTAGGAGAAAGATCCATCTGAACAGCAGCATCAACAATCAAGAGTCAACCACAGGCCCCACACTCTGCAGAACCCACCGGTCCCACAAAGCCTCTCAGGAAACCCCCGATCCGACCGGTATCCAAAGCCACCTGTGACTCTTGACAACAGGTCAGGCCCGGGGCCAGCCTCTGCAAACTGTTTTTCTTCATGTCATCCTCAGAGTAACTACATGAGTTCAAAATTATTTCTCTTTTACAGATTAGGAAATCGAGACTCTGAGAGTTTACAATGACTAATTCTTGATTAGAAAGTGAGAGGCGGCATTTGACCACAGATCAGTCTGACCACAAAGACTCTTCCCACCTCCAAGGGAGTAAGGGTAAAGGTCAGGGTATTTTGCAAGTAATTTTCGTTTTGCTAAAAATTAAGAAAAGGATGGCCTTATACTCTTTCATTCTTGAGAGGAAAAGTTGCCCTAATCAAATTTTTTTTGCTATAATCTTCATTGCATTTAATTTGCCTTCTTCAACCAGAAAAAAGAGAAAACCAGCTGATAGAGTAAGAACATTTAATTTTTACATGCTAATTAATGCATCAGCGACATCTATCACAACTAGAATAGATGTCAGGCCTTCCGTATGTCTTCTCCTAAACCAGCAGGGGGATCACAGCTGACTCTGACAAATCTCTGCTGACACTTAGACTTAAAACCAGGGACAATCAAAATACCCATGATGAAGGTAGATACATCTGAGCACCCTGTCTCTCACAGGGGACCACCAGGGCAGCTTTCGAAAATACTCAGGCCAGATCCCATCCCAGGCAATGCTAAAAGGGCAGCCAAGACTGAGAACCACAGTCCCAAAGCAATGGAACTGAGGGTTAAACACAACACAAAATAAGTGCATTGAGACGGATGAAGAGAACGTAACGCAGTAAGCTATATGACAAATCTGATTTCCAAAGTGATATACGTGTCTGCACTAGTTTTGCATCCAACAAAGCATGCACTCCGAGCTGAGTCAACCCTGAGTTCCACCATGGTAACACACAACTCACTTCGTCTTTCTGAATCTCTTTTTCCTTGTACATAAAATTAGGTCAATGATACCTACCTTGCAGAGCTGGCTTCAATATTAAATGAGATAACAAGGTATACAAGACACTTAGCACCTTAGGAAGTGTTTCAACTTTCCAAAGTGTCTCTCCATTTGGTTACTCTAGGCTTCAAATAATTCACTTGCTACCTTTGAATCACCAGTCTTTCCAGCATCTATGAGCCTCTGTCCTCTAGCATGAAGGACCCCTGCAGTGATCTTGATCCATAAGACTGTGTTGAATGTTTACATTCATAATCCAGTTCTCACATATCTATGGGATAAGTCACTTGAAGCTACCCTTAGCTAAGTGGAAGTTTCTTTTAAACGTGGGCACCTATTTTTGAGCACCTATTATATGCCAGGCATTGTGCCAAGCATTCTGTATGTTTAATCTAACTGAATTTCAACTAATTATTATAAAGCCTCTCCAGGAGAAGAATTATTTCACTCATTTTATAGGTGACGAAATTGAATTTCACAGAGGTGAAGTAACTTGGACACACACATACAAAAAGCAAATGGGGACACTCTCTAGAGCCTGAACCCAGGTCTCTCACCATAACTGTCCCCCAGTGCATAAAATATTTCATATTTAAAGTATACATGTACGTATACTTAATGCATGTATTCAGAAAATACCTTGTGGATATGTGTGCACATGCCAAACTTTAAGAGATTTAAGTATAAACTGCATTTCTGCACTTCGAACAGCATCATAAAATTAATTTCTAAATCAATATTGAAATTCATCTAGCTTCTGTGTTTAGCGATTGGCATTAATTTACTTCTCGTAAGTGTTAGAAAGGGTCTAGAGCCCCTCCCCCTGGCCCTTTTATACTATTCAAGCTTTTTATTAGCCCTAATGTTGATTGCCTTCCCAGGGCATCTCCTGGTTTGCGTATAATTTGTCTAATTAAATTTAAAGAAGAGATGTTTCAGGGAGCACCAATTCATCATTCCCTCTCATACTCCATGCTGCGGACTTTAATGAGGACCTGAACCCCATCTTAACTCACCCTTAGTTTCAGCACACATGAGCTGTGCTTGTTAAGACAGTCTTCAGTTGTCAGGAAAAATAGCTTTATTAAGGTCATGGAATGTGGAGAGTTTGATTAAAGCTAATCAAGGAAGAAAGCCAGGCGGCAGCGCGGTGAATCAAGTCTCAGTACAACATGTTTAACATAACTTAACCTAGCCTATCTGTTAAAAGCAGACCTAAATAAGATCAGGTTTCCAAAAAGAATGCATGGACAAATGCAGGCATATTACGCGCTGTAATATATCTCCTGAGTTTAAGTTGAACAACTCTTCCAATAAGCAGCATATACTTTAAGTCACATGGGTGCAAGTGACAGTGGAGAGGGCTTTCAGTGCCTGGGGGTGGGGGGTGGGGCGGAGATTACTTACATTCTCTCAGATTTAAAATGCGTGATCTATGGATATGTTTGGCCACTGATGGTACATTCAATGTCACTCATTAATCTGAAAGTAAGGCTTCCGGCTCAGTAAACCTAAATGACCGTTATGAGCCCAGGTAATCCAAAGCAAGGCACTCGACCTTTACGGTATTTTGGAAGGTTTTTCTAAGTGGGGCTTATATGACTGTTTTCGTTTTATGAAAGTTGAATAGTGGGTAACAGGAAGGAATAGTAGGAACGTGGAAATCTGAAAACCTAGGGCTGTAGTCTTGACTCTACATGACCTTCCAAAAGATTCCTGGCCTGGCCCATGTGGGCCCCAGTTCTGCAAAGACCCAAATGAGAGTAGTTGGGACTAAGGGGTCTTTTAAAATCTAAAATTTTGATGATGCTACTACAGTTTACTCCCAAATTTAAAGTTCCATGATGCTGTTGAAGTCTACCGCAATCTTCACACCTTCTTCCAAATTTAAGGCACTATGTTAATCCGACCGGCCACTCTCTACTGTTACCAATGCTGAAATTTAAGAATCCTAATTCAAAACGTAACTGCAGAGGATAAATGAAGTCTTGAAGAGTTCTGAAAATGAGAAACAACTGTCCTGATGTTGATCTCTTTCCTCTTTGTTAATACCATTCTACTTACTTTTTACTTCCTATCATTTTCCCTTCCAGGTGTGCAGCTTCAGGACATATTATTTTTAACACACATACACACACACACAAATTTTAAAAACAAACTCTATAGCTAATTCCATGACACTCATTATTTAGGTAAATTCCATGTTAAATTCATAATTATCAATCTACTATTAACAACTAATAAATATTTTAGCTTGGTCATCAGAGAATCTTGAGGTAGTTATCTAAGCTACTCTACATCCTATGTTAACATCCTGTAAAGCTGAAACAGGTCAGAAACTTCGTGAGATGTATGCACTCAAGATTTTAGAGCTCCACAGAATAACACAGACATCAGAGAACAGCAGACCTTGCTTTCCACTCTAGCCTGACTCACCACCTTTTTCTGATTTACTGGAAGTAATGGAATACAGAGGCTTAGGAAGAACAGAGGAGATCTGTGCATAATGGGATTTAAATAATCTGATTTTCCTAAGAAAAGAAATTGAGAAGCAAGAGATAAAGGATTTTCTGTACGTACACACACACACACACACACACACACGCACGTCTTTAAATCACTCTGTAGTTTCCAAAGCATTTCTGTATTCTTTAGATATCATTTGATCATTATTAAAAAAAAAATACCCAAAGGCAAGGAGGGCAGCAACTATTATGTCCAATTTTTAAGAAACGGAGGAGCAAAGAAATTAAGTGATTCCACTGAGAAATTAAGCAACTTCACATCATACTTTGTTAATGGCGGTGCTGGAAGCAGACTCCAGGTCTTCTGAATTATCTAATATTATCCCATTATACAATGCTGCCTATTTACATTCATTTCTTAAAACTCAACTCAAACTCATATTTACTGAGTGCCAGTTATGTGTCAAGCACTATTCTAGATACTAGGAAAAAAAACAGTGAACAAGACCAATAATGTCCTTTCCCTCCTAAAACATTCCAGTGTACATATGCACATATTTACAATTTGTAAAGTTTAATATATATGGCTTTTCATACCCTTTTCTATACCAGCCCGTTTATGAGACTCATTAAAAATTAAGATCACATATAAATATTTATTATTTTTTTAAGAACTACACTCATTAGGTCAGCACAGAACAAATAAACCTCAGCCACTCCCACATCCCTTCCTTCCTCATTCCTCCACACAGCTAGCCTTTTAAAACAATCTAAGTAAATAGCAAAGTAACATCTATTCCAGTTACACGTTTGTTCACATGCTGGGAAGAAAAAAATGGCTATAAAAGTCTTTAGAAAAAGGAGAGGTTCAAAATTATGGAGAGGGACTTTTCTAAGGATCATTTTAGGCACAAACAGGATCTTAAGGAAAGCACATGGATATCTTGTTTGGGAAAAGTTTGTTCTTTCTTCTTTTTAATCTACACAAAGCGCAGTCTTAAAAAGCCTGGAGTGGGGGGGGTGTCTGCTCCCCATCTCTAGTTCTGTTGCTGAATGAAAGATCGACAGGAAATTAACACAGAGGTAGCGAGTTTCTTGCCAAGAGTGAACTCTGAAACAAAAGGCTCACTATTGTGTAAGAAAATCTGACATCTATACCCTCAGCCATGTTCTAAACTTCCGTAATCCTTTAGTATGATCTATGATTTGTTGTAAGTTTTTAACATACACATCCAAAGTGTTGTATTACTCCTCATCTTCCAACTCCTTCTAAAAGAGGAACAGACTTGGTTCTTTGTTCTTCCCTTCTCTGCTCGTTTAATTGTCTTTTTGGCCAGCGACAAAGTTAGGCAATGGATTCAACTGGCCTCCTCCTCTTATGGAACAGGCCAAAAATACACTATCTTTGAGGTTTACAAGCGTTCAACTGCTACGAAGTTGTCTGAGATGATGGTACTGACCTCTGTTGTTTTGAGCTTATGTTACAGAAAAGGCTCATTCCTTGATTCCACATGTAAGAGATACTACACAGTATTTGTTTTTTTGACTTGCTTCACTCTGTATGACAACCTCTGGGGGCAAGAAAGGGGCGGGATGAATTGGGAGGTTGATATTAACGTATATACACTATTATGTATAAAACAGGTAACTAAAGGGAGGAGAAGGGGACGCAGAGGATGAGATGGTTGGAAGGCATCACCGACTCGAAGGACATGAGTCTGAGTAAGCTCCGGGAGTTGGTGATGGACAGGGAAGCCTGGTGTGCTGCAGTCCACGGGGTCGCCAAGAGTCAGACATGACTGAGAACATCCTGTACAGCACAGGGATCTCTACTCAGTGCTCCGCGGTGGTCTAGATGGGAAGGAAATCTAAACACTAGTGGACACACGTATACGTATACCTGATTCGCTTTGCTGTACAGCGAGAAACTAGCATGACATGGTTAAAACAACCATCTTCAAAAGGCTCATTTTTGACAAATGCATCAACTTGACACCGTTGCTATTTCCCCATTCCTAAGAACCTCTGCAACACTAAAACCATGGAAAGAGTACCAAATAATGATGGTGAAGCCACTAATTTAAGAATTTAAAATCAGACCAAGCATCATTCAGGTAGATCCACTAGGCATGAGACATGTGTTAGATGCAGTTCAAAGGTGAGATTCTTTAAGGAATTGTACTGGACTGCCTTATTTGACATTCAGTGCTAATCTCTCAGACAACTTTTTAGACAGATTTTCTTGATTTTGGGGTATGTTTCAAAAATGACATAACCAAAGCTGGTCATATCTTTACTGCTATTCTTGAAAAGCAAACTAGGTTCACTTCGTTTCTATCAATTGACTTACCTACAGTTAATTGCTTCCAGACAAATGTATAAAATTGTGACCTACCTACATGAAATTGTGTTCCTCTGCTATTGAAATAGGTGCCAGTAAAGCCAGAAGTAGGAACGAGTCACCAATGTATCAGCTGTAGAAGTTTTCTGGGCACATTCCAAAAGTCTACATCTGCTTGGCAACAGCTCAGAAAAGAGCTACAGTTACTCCTTCTACAGTAACATAGCTTTCCCAGGCTTCAATGTATGAAAAACAGCTTGCTCCCTATCAGAAAAAAAATCCAACTAGATTTGTGAAAATCACATACTCCCTCCTCTGCCCCATCAACTTAAAAGTCATTGCCATCCATGGGACCAAAATCATCAATGACACAGTTGCCACATATGGTCCTGTTCATGTGCCCTCAGAGTCCAAGTGGGAATCTTTTGCTTCCCCCTTTTCTTTTTGCAACATAAACACTTAAGCATTTAGTGATAAAATATTAAAAGCATGAGGCTCCAGGCCCAGTGAGTACAAGTTGCTGATATAGCACCAGCAAGGAAAGGTGTCAAGTATGTTAAAATATGGCTCTAGCTTAGACGGTAGGGGCCCTATTCTTCCCCTAATATGCTTGCCTTGTTCCTACTGTCCACAGTTAAACGTGCACATCAACAGCACTGAAATGCATCCCCTTAAAAGTCTAGGGAAGAAATTCAACACATCGATGTCAACGAACAAAGTAATTGTCAAATTTGTTCACTACAAACAACAGATCTAGACACTGTTTTTAATTATAACATTAATTGATCTTTTGTCACCACTAATTAGAGCGATAACATCACATTTAGTTACTTTACTAGCAGGAGTCGAATTTGAGTTGCTGGAAAATGCATCAGCGAGGGAGAGTGAAGTGGGCAGAAAAAGGAGAATTTGTTGGGATGGGGAGGTACAGGGAGTCATATTACTTCCTTAAAAGAAATGTTTATCACTGTCGAGAGCATTTTCATATTTTAATTAATTTTGTTTCTCCTGACGACTTCATTTGGCCTGTTTGCAATTAAGGTTCATACTGCTATTATATAAAATGTTCCCTCGTTGTTGGGAAATTACAGACAAGGAAGACTAGGTTGATGACTGGAAAAGCTACCCTTGTACTTTGCAAAAAAAAAAGTTCTATGAACCTGTCATAGCTGTAGTCTGCGAGAAACGTAAGGGACTTTAATGGGTATTTTAGTAGAACCACTTAAAATTAAGTGATGAATTGGAATGGGAAAAGTTATTCCAATAAAAGCAAACAAATTAACTCACCTGACCTTGGTCCACATAAAAGATTCATTTTCTTAATGGAAACAAACTCTTTGAGTCTAGCTCAGGTTTAACCACTGAAGTGTATGTGGAACCTAAATTAAGCTATAGAAATGTATGCCTCCAGAAACTCAGGTGTACACGCACAAGTAGGTAAGCATTCTAACGGCCATGAGATACACCACTGGCATGGTCCAGCACGACCCACTTCCACAATGATTACCGCAAGAGTCAGAAACCTGTTAAGACCCAATTAACAAAAATGTTAGGCACCACTGATGCGTGCTTTGTCCAGAGCTTAATTCCACTGTTTTCCTAGGTAAATTCTGTCTTTCTATTCATTAACTTCCTCTTCCCTTGGGTACAAGAAGCCACTTCTTCCATTTTGTTTAAAAAGGTTACAGAAGATCTGAAAGTTACAGGGCAATGAGTATGCCTTTTTATCCATTACTCTAAGAGTAAGGTCGGGAGGGAGGTGGGAGGGGGGTTCTGGAAGGGGAACACATGCATACCCATGGCGGATTCATGTCAATGTATGGCAAAACCAACACGATAATGTAAAGAAAATTAAAAAAAGAGTAAGGTAACATATGTCTTCATCAGACATTTGGCATCTGTGACATCTTAAAAATCACGAACCTTTCTTATTTCACTAGCAGTCTCAAATATAACTTAGTGCAGCCTGAGCAAGTTGGAAATGTATTGGTCTCTCCTCTTCTTCCTATCTCAGTAGCAAGAACTTTGTTTTAATACAGAGGAGAAGTAATTACTGAGCAATCATTTTGGGAGCATCAGAAAAGTTAGAGTCTAGGCTGTATGCTTGAAGCAAAACACTGACTTTTTAGAGAAGAGTCAATGAAGGTTCATCCTAACACTGTAAGAACCATTACACTGGGTCAGTTCCCTTGTCTACCAAGCCAGGATTCTAATTCTTATGGGACCCCAAGAGACAGTTTGTAAGAAGGGATAGCTGGGCTCTGAACGTCTCTCAACATTCTTAGCTTTATTAGATGTCTTTCACATATTCAGTATCTAAACTTCCCTTGAAAAGTGTCCCTAATGTGAAATACTGCAAAGAACTCAAAACTTCAGAGGAGAAAATGTGACTGTTGTCTTTCTGTGGGTATATTTCCCTTGCCCAGGAACTTAAAACCAAATTGTGTGGATGCTTGCTCTCACTCCACTAGATAAAGGTGAAAGTGAAAGTGTTAGTCACTCAGTCATGTTCAACTCTTTGCAACCCCACAGACCCACAAGGTTCCTCTGTCCATGGAATTCTCCAGGCAAGAATACTGGAGTAGGTAGCCATTCCCTTCTCCAGAGGATCTTCTCAGCCCAGGGATTGAAACCAGGCCTCCTGCACTGCAGGCAGGTTCTTTACCTTCTGAGCTACCAAGGAAGCCCTAGATAATGATGGAGAGACATAAACTACTCCTGGGGCAAACTGGGCTTCTGAGATAGCTCAATGGTAAAGAATCTGCCTCCCAATGCAGGAGACGCAAAAGATGTGGGTTCAATATCTGGGTTGGAAAGATGCCCTGGATTAGGAAATGGCAACCCATTCCAGTATTCTTGTCTGGAAAATTCCATGGAGAGAGGAGCCTGGTGGGCTACCGTCCATGGGGTCACAAAAAGTGGGACAGGAACTGAGCAGAGCACAACAGCTGAGACAACCTACATAGTCCAGAAATGACTTTTACTTAATCTTACACTTTCAACAGTTAGAAGATTAAAAGAAGAAAAAAAAAAAAGCATGGGGTAAGTAGGCAGCACCGTTAATAGGAAAGAGTACTACTGTTTTGAGTTTGCAACCCTAGGAAAGCCACTCTATCATCAGGACCCAAGTTTGCTTCTCTATAAATAGTAGGGGATTGTATTAATGAACTTCTCTGAAGTCCAGATATTGAAAACTCTCTTTTAACATATGCAAAATTATCAGCATCCGTTTCATGCAGGCCAATGACCATTTTAAATAGCAACATATGAGGGGGTTATGCTCATCAACACTTTCACTTCAGCTACATATTTTTTATTTCACACATAATAAAGCTCGTCATTTGTAACTGGGCTCTTCTCATCCCTGCAGATCACAACTCATTATGGCCCATTATTCTTCCTCTTCATTATTTATTAAATTAATTAGGTGCTCAGTACAACTACATTTTTAACTCATTCCCCCAAAATAAAAGCACATGAAATAAGGTTGACTAAACGAAACAACCCGATACTAAAACAACACATAACAGGCAGTTTCATCTCAGTCATTCCATTCAGCTCAGAAATCTTCAGAGTTTAAAATTTGCCAGACACTGGGCTTTGTGCATGGGAGTTTAGGCCTTGCTAAGACCCTTGCCCTGAAGGAGCTTCCAGGCTACTGAGGATGCCAACAGCTACTCAACAGCAGGTAAGAGTCAGGTGTCGACAGGATATTCTTCAATATTCCACCTGTTTTCAAGGTTTCTGCAGAGTAAAGGGCAAGGTTTTGGTGAAGAGTACTTAGGCTTATAATTAAAAACAAAGAAAAATGGAAAATAAATGCAAACTACTAAAAGATTTATATTTTGTGCCTTTTAAAGGGACACACACACAAAAAAAAGGTTCACTTTCTACCAAAACATTACAGTCTCTTTTCCATTTTTAAGGACATAATTATTCTTTTTCAAAGTCCAGGAGTATCAAGAGATGGCAGAAAACACTGCAAACTTTAATTTTAGCCAGGCATCTTATGAGACTATTTCCCATGTCTGTCGGACAAAGTAAACAGTCTGGATGATGGTTTTATGAATTTATGGTCTCTTGGGAAGCCCTCCTCAAAGACATTAGTTAATTCAACCTAGAGGAAGTTCTCTGTTTTGAGTAGTTCTTAACTTTTTAAGATAATGGGATCATTTAGAATCTTGACAATTGTTACCAACTCTCTTCTCAGGAAAAATTCAAGCGGCATGCAATTTCAGGAACTAATACACAGACCACAAGTTAACCAAGCCTGTTCGTCCTGTTCATTATTTGCATTAATGACCTGCATGATGGCATATTAAAAACTGATTAGTGAATCAGGCACAGTGGAGTGAAACTAAGATGTCTGCTAACACTCATCTTTAAGTCTAGACCCCTAGGGTTCAAAAGGAGCTCCATATGTTGGAAGATACAATGCAGTCAGCAAGAGGACGTGTGTGTGTGCACATGTGTGTGTGTGTGAGTGAGTGTGTGTGTTCATTAAAAAAAAAAAAATCAACTAAGTACAAGATGGCAGAGACCATCTGGGCAGCAGTGGTTGTTAACATACCTGAATGAGGAAAGAAAATTCCATCAACTCTGTGATGTTCCTGAGGTGAAATGGAGACCAAGGAGAGATGTTAATGAGAGGCAGATTTCAACTAAATAAAGAAAGCATTTTCAAACAATGTGCATTAAGACGGAAGAGGGTGCCCTGTGAGGAAGGGCGCTCTTCTTCAACCTGAAGAGGTGCAGGTTAGTGCAGTCCAAGGAGACAGAACTAGGTTCTAATTTCAGTTTTGCCTTAAGCCAGACACATGAGCTCAGGCAAGTCACCTTAGGTTTCTATAACTTAGTTTCCTCATCTGTAAACCGAATTTGTAAAACCTACACAAAGTCAGCTGAGATGGTGAGAAAGTATCTACTACACTATCTTGCAGATACTGGGTTTTCAACATGAGTGCCTGAAACCTTCCCCACTCCCCCTCTCTCTGGCTTTTCTCTGGAAGTATTTAAGCAGAGGCTCTTGGGGGCATCAGACAAGAGTTTCTTACAGAGAAAGGCCATTAGACACGATGGCCTCTAATATCCTTTTAAGTCTAGGGTTTGGTTAGCAAAACTGTTCTTAGGTGGTATCTCTTCTACATTATGTGTATGACGCTGAAAATGATTTACTTTGTCCTTCTCCTGTCCTTGAGCAGGCACCTGAAAAGCAGAATGAATGCTCCTATTTTTCTTCTGAGGTATTAGATGCTTGCTGGCTCATTCCACTTTATTTCAAAGAATTTTCCATAAGCTCTTAAATGCTTCCATATGACACCATATTCTGCAGGTAACCTGAGTTCATACCATTCCCCAAACACAAGTCCCTATAAAACATTCCAGGGTCTCTTTGTGTGCTCTGAATAGAGTTTGTTAGGCTGCCAAATCATTCGGTCTTCTCCAGATAGCCTTGCTGTCCCTAACTTGGGTTATCAAATTCTTTTATCAGCATATTTTAATCAAAGCTTTCAAAACAGTCTGAGGGTTAGGAAACACCATAAGGTCTAAATGAAAAAGGCAAGAGGGTAAAATAGAACTACCAAGGGGAACAGAAGCAA
Source organism: Antilocapra americana (assembly GCA_007570785.1). Classification (NCBI taxonomy): domain Eukaryota; kingdom Metazoa; phylum Chordata; class Mammalia; order Artiodactyla; family Antilocapridae; genus Antilocapra; species Antilocapra americana. The sequence goes on along the minus strand of ML664246.1, from coordinate 1,285,588 downwards.
AGGGTTATTCTGACTTTGCTTTAGGATACAACCGCAGAGAAAGCTACTGTCATCTTAGGAGGGAAAAAAAAATGCCAGCTCAAATGTCACATGTGAATACATTATTGGCCATTCATAAACAACAACAAAATAGGAGGGATTCTAGTTTTCTTCCTAACCCATGACTTTACACAAGGTCTTTCATTAACACAGTTTAAAAAGAGGAAATCTTCTCTTTTGTCAAGAAATCATCATCCACCACTCAAAAAGAAATGTAAAAATCAAATAAAAATTTTTTCAGGAGGAAGAAAAGTCCCAGGCTCCACGCCTTCTAAGGCGGCAGAGATTCACTCCTCTCGTGGTGAGAAGCAGAAATGGTGGGCGCGATCCAGAGTCACAGCTGCTTTGGAAGCCGCAGGGCTCTGCTGTCATTTCAGAAGCCTCGCTGCACACACACATCTGAACACGGCCACCTGGATTCCCTCCTCCCGTGGAGGGAGGCCAGGTCACAGCGGCTCCATCCGTGCAGCTCTCTGCAAGGAAGGGGGAAGGCCCCTACGAGAGAGTTTGCCACCCTCCATGCAAGATGCTTTGTCAAAAAGGGTGATAACTAAAAAGAGAGAGAAAAAGAAAAACTGGCTTCCTCCTCCCATCCAGCCTCAATTTTATGGCAAAAGAAAAATCATTGTTTCTTTCATTATTCCTCTCTTCCAACCATGACAATCAACACTCTTCAGCAAGTAACTCATCAGTGGAAAGCTATTCAAAGAATTTTACATTGATAACGCTACACATGTGCAACTGGAGAGAACTTTGTTGATAATTTGTTCTGAACCTCTCACCATTCAGATACCTGGAATGTCTGCTCCTCGCCCGGTCAAAATAGAAAAGCCCTGTGAAGGATTCATAATACACATCTCCCTGTGTGTTCTGGACAGAATAAATCTCCCCTTCCTCCCGTTTATACAACACTCACTCCATTGTTCGGTCATAAAGTCTGTCTCCACTGCAAGGCCTAAAGCCTCTTGAGTAAGACCCAGGCTTATTCCTCTATGGATCCATAATGCCTCACAGGATGGCTGACTTAGGGAAAATTCTCCCAGTTGCCCCAATAAACGGGTGCTGCATTAAGGGGGATCAAAGGACACTGAAGGTCAAGAAGCTAAAATGACTAGCCAAGGGTCACACAGCCAGAACAAGAACTAAATCCCCCAGTGGGGCTCTGTCTCCTCCACATGGACTCTCTCATGCCAAAAAAAAAGTGACAGGAATGGCTTAGGATTTTATTGTCTCTCGAAGCCCAACTGTCCTTCTTTCAACACTGAAGCAACTCTTCTTCCAGTAAGGCACTCAGATTCAAGAAAAAGGAATCTGTTTTGCCTAGTATTAAATAATTTGATAAAAAGCTGGTAAAACAGAAAAGGTTTTGCACATGCAAATCTGCCCTTGCACCCAATTTCAATTCTCTTATTTTCCTGATCTATATTCCTGCTCTCCAGATGGACCATCAGCTTTATACCAATGCCAGCAACAGCTTGCGTATTGTTTGTTTAAAACAAAGATGATGGATTAAATATCATATGCAATGTGAGGAAAGAGGTTAAGGCTAATATTCCTGTTCTGAAATATATCATAAACCCAGTCCATGTAGCTGTTTTCCCCAGTGGACTCATATAAATAAAAATTTAATTTTATTTTTCAGACCCATAAGAGGAAGCATGCATTCATCTAGAATATGGAGCCTTTCCATCGCTCCAGATTTATTCTTGTTCTAAGGCATCATTACCCTCCAAATTATACAGACTTATGTCATTTCATTGAAACACTCATTCAGCCATCACATGCCCAGATCCAACAGTGACACTTTTGTTGTAAAATTATGCCAAAATGAGCAAACTTGAAATTCTTTCACCTATATTTGAGTACTCTGCAAAATGTCTTTAATCATCTCAAATAAATTCCAACCAAAGGAAAAAAATCTACAATTCCAATGCAAAATATATGAATCAAAGAAATCACAGCAGAGGTCTCTTTTTATACCCTACACATTATTATATGAAGCATCCTACAGAGTGTCCATAGTTGCCAACAGGGGGGACTGTGTATCAAAACCAGCCCTTCTACGCAGGTTTCCTGCCATAACTATGGATTCTGTAATTTCCATTAGAAAAATGATATAAGGGGGAAAAAAAAACACTTTTAGAAGCCGGGAAGAAAGAATTGTTCAAAAACGCAAAGATAATTTTATCAAGGGATTCTGATGATAGGATATCATTTAAGTAGATTATCATCAACAAAAGAATATTGATTAGGCTCTAGGAGTCTCTAGAGGAATATCTCTAGAAAAAGAAATCAAAGGTGGAACTCTCCACTACCGCCACTACTCCCCCGGATACAAGGATGGCTGTGCTAAACAGATACAAGGAGCCCACCACAATAGTCACAAACGCACAGTCTAATCTTAAGTACAGTTCAGGCAACAGTTTCTTGACCAAAAGTTTTATTACCGTGCCATTTCTGTCACCCGGTCAGCTTGAAACTTTATTTAAGGCTGGAATTTGGCCCTCCCGAGTTGCACCATGAAGAGAAAATATTTAAAGAAAGGTGTTTTGCAATTCCTATGTTTGGAATGAGTGATAAAATCTGTAGCGCTACCAACGCTTTCTGGATGCCAGTTCAATGACATCCATTTTATATGTCAGGACAGAAGAGCAGGCAGATTGTATGTCTAATGAGACACTCAACAACCATGTACAAACTTGGGGATGCATGCGGGGTGGTCTAAAACTGTAAAATATGACCCTTATGGCAACTTAACCGCCAAAAGCACCATTAATCCAGTCTTACTGCACTATAACTCTCTCTGTTGTACAATCCTGGATGGCCATGTTCTCCTGTATGTTCGCACATGTGAGAATATTAGTAGACTAACAGGCATATACAAGCATCCAGACAAAGGAAGCAATAATACAGAATGTTCCCATTAGCAATATAAAAAAATAGCCACAAACACATCATGGTAAACAAGTGGAGACATTAATAAATTTAACTTTTAAATGTGGAAATGTCCCATTCACAAGTCCAGAATCTAAGTGCTATCTAGGACCCTGAAGTTTAAATTTGGGTTAAATGAAACTTCAGATCCCTTACAGCTGTAACATTCTATGATTCTTTGAGTCTATTTTTATTTGTTCACTTGAATTTCTTCTTGTCAGGGAAGGTGGCTTTAGCCTCCCTTTAGAATATCTTTCCACCTACACATCTTCCTACTGCAATAACACAAATTGAACTGAATGCACAGTTATGTAACTTTAAGATCAAAAGAAAATGGAAAAGAGAGTCCTACCCTAGCCCCACACGCTATCACCACCAAGACCCAGCATAAGGAACATTTCATTTTACCAATATATTAAAGGCTGCAGTAAAATATTTCCCAACAGGTTAGGTTAAAAATTCTCTTTACTTTAGATTTATGGCGAGGTTGGGGGGTTGGAAATCACACCATTGAAAGTTACCTGAGTAATGATATCTACTGCTATCTTTCCTTCACAAAGCTGTTTAAGAATAGCAAAAAGAGTCTTTTATTGTACACGTCTACTTATGGAGTGCAAATTCTTTGCCTCATAAAGTGAACTCTATTTGTGTTGAATATATATTCAGTATTTCCTGCTAATGGGGTAAAAACTGATTCCAGATGAGTAGAAAAATGCCTTAGTTTTCACAGAAAATTCATTCCAGGGGGGGAAAAATGTTTAAAAGTTTTTTAATAAATCTATAACTTTGTAGATTGGTTTCTAGTTTCTGCTTCTATATTTCACTCCTCAGATTCTTTTATTTTGAGGAGGGTCAGTTTGCAGTAATTCAGTCTATGTTTACATTCTGCGCATAAGGTTGCTGATTTCCATCCAGAATCCAAGAGAGCTTTTTTTTTTCCTTGCCCCAAAGAGAACACCTTTTTAGAAGAACAACAAACACAGCATGGAATGTCACCAGAGAAACAAGAGTTCAAAAAGCCCCAGGAAGAGCAGAGTTAAAGATGATCAGTTAATCAACCTTAACTCGCACCAGAATATTTAGCGGTTGCATCATTCGGAGCACACAAGTCACACGCTGTCCTCGGTGCACTGCATTGAGTAACAGACAATGCAACGTTTTAACTTTGATTTCCTAATGTCCTGGAGGTCAATGTAAGACCTTGCAATTTGTTAATATATTTATTGTAAATTTACTAGAGATTTTAAAAACTGGACCTGTACTACAGCTAATAGATAATATTAACAAAATAAACCACGAGGCACTCATTAGACATGACAAAATGCAAAGCACTGCCATGTTCAAGTTTTAAATCTGATCGGGGCAGTCACAGACTTGAAAGTATCTTCTGCCCTAGAACTTTCTTTGACTATTTCTGATGTTTATATTTTCCTAAAATTTAGAACCAGCTGTGGTGTTTAAAACGGAGTTTGTGCAAGAGCCACTTTTCAGCTTGAAATGGACTTAGCTGCAGACAGTTAGTAACTTTAAACACCCAAACGTTACACTGCCTCACAGGTATTATCTTGATCACTTTTAAAGACATTTTCAATAATGTCCTTTGAGAGGGGACCAGAAATGACTTTATTACTCTCCCCAAGGCTTCACTTACCAGCTTATCACTCTTGCTGGCAGCTGTGTTACTGAAACCTGTCACTGTCGTGGCAGATGAGACATAAGTGGACATGAGGGTAACACCGTTAAAAGCGACCGGAGTCTGCCTGGAATGCCCAACCCTGTGTAGCAACAAATGTTGATTTTCATTCTAACAATATTTCCAAACAATCCTTAAATCTGGCAGACAGAAAGAATACTAATCACCTAGATAAATGTGTTTCTTCTACACTCTGGAGAAGCGCCATAAGAATATACCACGTTTAGGAAGCTTATGTGAGTGAAGCACTGTCCCACTTGGCATAACTTGCTGAATTTCATATTACTTTATTAGGAGGTTGGTAAAGACACTGGGTAAAACTCTACAACTAAGTTAATTCAATCCTGTCCTCTCATAATTACAAATATCACGGGGCCCAAACCAAGCCTATGGCCAAGTTTACAGCACCTGATAGAGGCCAAAGAATCATGGTTTGATCCATATGAACTAAAAAATAAAAGTGAAGGGGGAAATTCCTTTTCCTTGGCCTTGATTATCCAAATAGGCTATCTCTAAAGATCAGGCTCCCTTTGAGATGTGAATATACCCTACCAAGCCTCTAGACATGCAGATTTTCTCCTTCAAATGTGGATTTTAAAAATAATACCAAAGTTAGCAAATTCACAGACTAGGTGAGCAGAGGCAAAGTTGTTAAAATTCAAAGGCATTAAGTACAAGTATCTACTTACCAGCTATAAATTTGCTACATGAGTACTAGTTTCTCATTGAAATTATGTATAATCTCATAATATACATTTCTTCCCCAACAATGAGGCTAGCAAATATTATGATGAATATGTATTTCCATAATAAAGATTTTCAGTTACAATAAATGGCTCAAAATTTCAACCCTAAAGACTGCATTTTTTTCACTTTTCAGAGTTGTAGCCTGAATAGATGAAAAAATTTAACAAGAAATATCACAAGAGTTATTTCAGCCAAATTATTTAATGAGCACCCATGCAATCTATGCCAAATAAAAATGAAGAACACAGTGCAACGCCAACTTCTCTGATTAATGCATCCTTAGCTTACATTTCCATACAGTTTCTTTTAATTAAATACAAACAAATTTCCTCTCACTAAACACTTTTAGGTTCAAGTTTACTTTCTGCAGCTATTTCTAAAAGTGTATACCATTTGTTTTGCTGAGTAACTGAATTACTTCATATGATAAAGCCATTGATTGTGTAGACCTGGTAACAAAGGAAGAACACTTGGCCCAGGAACAGAGGTTGGAGGGTTTACTAGTGGTGTGGACTTTAGGAGTTGGGTAAGCAAGATTTTGCAAATGTCACTAGGGAGAAAAATATATAAATAAGAGCAAAATCACCAAATTATATGCATAAATATTTAAGATTTCATGAGGAAAGTTACCGAATAAAAAGTTTGTGTACAATATTCCTTTCAGCTAAAGATAATAATTTATCCAAAAATTAGCCTGAATAACTTTCTGATTATATTACAGGAGGAAAAGACAAGATTTTTCTCATTCTGGACATTTTTTAAAAGGGAATCCTGAGCTATCTGCCAGATGAAAGTGATTTTCCCCTTATCTGAATGTCTGTAGCAATGACCTCCTGTACTACTCTTTTGGTGCCTACCCTCTGGTGCTTATAATGCGTCGCAGGACAGCAGCACAGTCCGGTCAGACAGACCTGGGTTCAAATGTCACCAGCACTACCACTAATTTGCTCTGTAATGCCATGGCAAGCTACCCTTCCTCTCCCAAGGAATTCAGTTCTCTCTCTAGATCACTCTCCCCCAGCACACCACTATGCACGATGGTCGTCCTGTCTTCAGTCCTCAGGACACACCCACACACACGCTCACTTTCCCCCATCCCCACCCAGTTCTCTGCACGTGACCATCTCCCTACGTGGATGCTCAGGTGTCTATGCTCTGAATCTCCACATCTCCATCTAAAGAAGGCCTTTCGTCTACTCTGTCACCGTGTGTTCCCTTTAGCAATTTACTACATTTAGAAATTAGTTACGTGCTTACCCACCTCCCTGAACTTTAAACCCCATGAAAGCAGGGCTCTACCTGCCTCGTCCATTGGAGCATTCCCAGTACCTAGCACAGTGCCTGGGACACAGTAGACAGCCAATAGTAAGTTCGCTGGATAAATGAACTACCTAAAACAACACTGACCGAAAACATCATTACATATAGACTTATTTTCTCTACTCAGATTCCAGAAGTGATATAACCATTCTGAATTTCTTTCCCTTTCTTTAACCAAGGCAACTTTCGTAGTTTTTGGCCCAAGGGACAATCTCTTAGGGACTAGATATACTTCTATCATAAGATGAAAGGCAGTGTGAGATAAGGGCTGTGCCATATGCATTAAACTCAGAGCTTTATACACAGCAGGTACTCAATAAATATATTTGAGAACTTTAATAACTAAATGATAAACTGCAGTCTGTCAGGATAATGAATTATTTGTTGTTGTTGTTCAGTCGCTAAGTCACGTCCGACTCTGCGACCCCATGGACTGTAGCCCACCACGCTCCACTGTCCATGGGATTTCCCAGGCAAGAATACTGGAGTGGGTTGCCATTTCCTCCTCCACGGGATCTTCCCAACCCAGGGATTGACCTGGGGTCTCCTGCATTGCAGGCAGATTTTTACCAGCTGAGTTATCAGGGAAACCCAATGAACTAATAAGCAACTCTTATTAGTGAAGAATATTATGACCTCTAAAACAACTAAGTTATGGCTACCAAAAAATATTAAGTGAAAGGAAAACACAAAAATTATATATATAATACACACACACACACACACACACACACACTCTGCATTACATAACATAAAAACTATGCATACCAAGAAAAAGTATACCTATTTTTTCTGTTCTTAACATCACTGCAGACTTGACAACAAAGGATTAGGATGGAGAAAGGCTTGCTCCTAAATGTAAGACCTTAAATTTTTAGGAGGAAAACAAATGGTATTAGGGAGACCAAGTGAATCCTGTATCCCAACGCAATAATTACAAGCATTCTTTTCTCTGGGGCTCATTCGTCCATCACTATGGAGGGATTTATATCCATAACCTCCATTAACATTAATGGAAGGTAGTCACACAATTCACCAGAAGTCCACTAGAGAAACAGGCCTGTAAGAGAAAACATTTTCATTTATTAAAATTTACAAAGAATTCCTAATATAATGCAAATAGTGGTGCCTCTGTGAACAATTTAACTCTGCTATATTCACAGAAAATCCAGTTCCTAAAGCTACATGCCTCTAACACCTGCCACCCACTCCACTTTCAACAAAAGACTGTCCTTTGCTACTCTATAGTGAGGCCAATAACAAATAATATTTTTAAACTATTTCTTGTTAAAAAAAAAAAGCACAATTTAAAATGGAATGTTCTAACAAAACACACTCACACATGCAGGAAATAAGGAATTTACAAGTCAACACAGGTCATTATTTAATTTTTAATTAGGTTTCACCTAACAATGGAAAACTAAGTCTTCCTTCATCCATTTGACAAAATGCTCATTTAGAATACTCCATGGCTCTCAAGCTTCCGAACAGATGTCTAAAATGAGAATTCAAGACTTGGGAAAATATGAAATTCACTTTACTCAGTTCTCAAGTGATCTGATAAACAAACAGCCTCACCCACTGCAGTCATGGTTGATAATTTATTTCCAGAGTCTGATGACTATATGGCAATTCACTTTGCTGATGAAACATTCTTTATTTGGGTGGGATGCACACAGATACCAACTTAACGAATGTCATTCCCACAAGATAATAGACCATAGAGAAGATGCATGCCAGGCAGCACTGCATCAGAAAACCACTTTTCACCTATCAGAAGATGCGTTAACAACCGACAGTGTTTATCAAATTCACAAACCTCATTCCTGTTAGGCAAAGTTCCAAAGTTGACTCTGTTTCTTCATTAAGGTCATCTAAACTTTCTAATACCCATGTTTTCTGCATATGTGCAGATATTAAAACTCCTTAACTTTGCAAATATTCACAGCTACACTTGTAATGGTAGATACGTCCTGTGAAGTCATTTTAATTAACTCAGGGGTCTGCCTTTCACTGTCCACAAAGCTTTCTCAAGTCCATTACACAATTCTAGTGATATGTGAGAATTCCACCTTATTTGGGGATCAGCCTTGCATTCACACCACTGACCTCTGCTATAACTGAGCAGCCTTGGATGCAGAGGAAACTGGCAGCACACTCTCTTAGGAGAGAAAGAAGGAAAAGACAAGGAGACAGGGCAGATATTCCTCAGGTTACCCTGGGAGGGAAGGGAAAGAACAGGGAGATCTACGGTTTTCATGGTCTTTTTACAGGTTCAAAATATCCACACTTCAGCTACAGGATTGTGAAGTTTCAAATGAAACAAACTCTCAGCTATGCCAAGGGATAGTAACACATCAAAGGCACCACACATGGACCTCCTCTCTGTGAGGCAGAGGCCACTGGACAAACGTCTCCCACCCATCCAGGAAGCTGGTGAGCTCCTCGTGAGTGAGGTGAGCAGCCTCACTCCACAGTCGGCCCGCTAAATGACTGAGGAGTGAGGCGTCGCTGCGCACCCCAGGCGCCACTGCCACCACCTGCCATTTCTGGAACCCACGCCCAGGCTCCCAGCCCCACGCTCTGCCCCTTCCCTTCCCCTGCCAGTCGGCAAGGCCCTACCTTCACACCAGCTCCCTCCCAGGAATCTTCCTCATTCTCCTCAACTAAGAATCAACATGCACACACCTCCCTCCATGGGTTTCATTATGCCTCACAGATACCGCACCGCACGTTTTACAAGCTGAAGGCCTGTGGCCTCCCTGGTTGTTCAAAGATGGTTAGCATTTTTTTTAGCAGTAAAGGATTTTTAAATTAAGACAAGCACATTGCTTTCTCAGACATAATGCTTCTGCACGTTTACCAGACTACAGTACAGTACAAACATAACTCCTATATGTACTGGGAGACCAAAACGCTCACGAGACCTGCTTCATTGTGATAGTTGCTTGATTCTGGGTGCCTGAGACCGAACCTGCCATACCTCCCGGGGTGGCTGCACCGGCCTCTCCTGGGCCACGTGGGTCCTTTGTGGTCTACATTTAACAGCACTTGACGCGTTTTGCCTTTTCCCCTACCAATATCTGAGCGTCTGGAAGGAAAGACCATTTCCCCATTTTCACTAGAATTCTGCTATCAACATATACCATGTTACCTTATTTCTAGTAAATGATTAATAAGTATTTGTTGAATACTTAAGATGAGTACTTCTACCAATGCATTCTATCCTCCTACTGGTATATAATACTCAATTTTCTCCTGATTATATTAAAACACCCAAAACGTGGTGTCTGAGGTCAAATATCTCCTAGTCTCTTGAAGGCACTCTCCGATTACGTACTAAGAACAAGGTAAATATAGAAAAGTGACAAGAAGAATGATAAAAGTCACCATGTACACACCATGTCCAACCTTATCAAAGATAAGCCTTTAAAAGATAAGAAGAAAAGTCCAGAACATTCTCCTGAGTAACTCTGACATGCCCTCAACTTCCAAGAAAAATCAAATATTGACAATGAAACGATTTGGCCATACTCAAAAGAAACAAACTGTGTTCTTTAAAAACCAACTTAAAAACAACAGATGGAAAAGTAATCTGGAAATCATTTTCCTTTGAAAGAATAATGGAAATAATGTTCATTTCCCCTTATTGATCTTTTTAAACATATAGAGTGAATTCATCAATATTAAACAGAAAAAGAAATTAAAATTTTTATTATATCAAAACCTATCTTTTTAAGTACCATCCAGAATCAGAAATCATTTCTTTTTTCCAAAGCATCCTCCCTTTTTCATTTGTTTAGTTCATTATATTACTCAGGGGATAGGAAATAAAAGCCATTATGATTTATAATTTTGTGTAGGGACAACTAACCTGTCCCTAACTTCACTTCATCCTCTTTGTCAAGGCTCCATGCACTGAGAATGCTGAATAATCTCGGCAAAACACTTCTTGAAACATGTCCCTGTTCAAAAACTGTGCACGATTTCCCACCGCTTAAATCTCTAACTGGACACTCAGTGTCCCCCCAAGACGAACTCCATGCCAGCTGAATGTGTCCACTCACTCGACCTGGAACCAGTCTGGCATAGTTCTGCTCCTGCACTTGCACTCATGCCCCTCCCTGGCTCTCCAGGTCTTCTCTCTAACTACTCCCTGCCATCACCCCTCTTTACCAGCTCGTTTCCCAACAATCCTTCTACTGGTCAAATCCACTAGTCAAATTCAGCTTCCTACAAAAGCCTTCCAGACCATCTCAATTCTTCATGAATTTTCTTCTACATTTCTACAAAGCATATTCTCATTTGGTGTTTATTTATTTACATATCCACAAGAAGAATATATGTCCCACATAAGCAAGGACTACGTTGTACATATATAAGATTATATCCCTCACCAAATCCAGCATAATGGCTCACATGCAGTCGACACTCAAAACGCATTTACAAATTAAATATTTCTAAGGCAGTAATCTATAAACTTTACCTTGTAAGGTCAAGTTAAAGAATATACTTAAAGTAAGACTATAATGACTGAATTAAGATAAACTACGTATCATAAACAAAATACTTCAAGACATACAATTTTAAAGTGAAACTATCATTCTAATCTTATGCCTGATCTCGTCATGTTTTTAGGGCTAATACAGCATTGGAAATACTGACTAAGCGGCCTAATTTCGATTCTTCAACCCAAAATTACTATAAAAATTAACAACAAAAATCCTAAACCTTGCTGATGACATTTTATTTTTATATTTGCCCAATACAATTAATGTAAACTCAAAGGTAACAACAATTGCATACTAAATAAATGAATGTTACACCTGCAAACAAGAGTATAGCAGAGTTTTGTGGGTTGGTCTGAAAACCCCACCAATGCACTCTGTGCAAACATTCCTTGATTGTAAAGTGAGTCATAGAAAAGAAGATAGTTTACTGTACTAAGTCATCCCCTAGGAAACTAACTGCATTTGGGTGGACGTTAAAAATAAGTTTTCAGACTAGAGTTGGGGGCTACCACACATGTAGAAGAGCTGGGTTAAAAACTACCTTTAATGTACCCTAATCTACAACAATAAAAAGGCAAATACGCGACACAGAGAACACTTGGACAATACGAACAAGACCAGCCAAGACTTAAAAATTTTAACTGACCATGGAAAATCTACAAAGATACTTAATAAATTCTATACACACACACACATACACACATGTTCATCATACCTCCAATGAGTCATGTAATTCTATACTACTACATAGAAATGATATTATACCTTGATTTTAATCTCTTGTTAATCTCTTTAATATCTTGCTATCACTTTGGGATATGATTTAGGAGCCAGAGTGTACTGGGTTTTCTTTTTAATTCTCAAAGCATACTAAAAGTGACATATTCTAAAAAGGATAGAGAAAATATTCTTAAACAAATACAAAGCATTTATTTTTTAAATGGCATAGCTCAACATACTAAAGACATACTCAAGCTGCCAGTTTTTAGAGCATGGCTTTTTTATTAAAAAAAAAAATCTATTTTGGACAAATAGGATTAAGCTTCTTAGACAATTCTTTGTTGTTTTGACTTCAACAATTTATGCAAATGAGATGTTAATTAGTGTGATTGTAACTTAAATTATGCTTGTGTAAACCTCTGCATTGGTAGAAAAGTGTGGGAATCTACACAACTGGTATTTAAAGTAGCTGTACTAACTCCCTTCTGAAAGCCCAGCATAGCAAGATCACTTTCATGTCTTTACAATTTGTTTTTATGAGGTGATAACATTTTTACAAATACCATCATTTTTGGTTTTTTATATTGTAAGTGACAGTCTGACATTTTACAACTGGCTTATTGAAAACAAGAATTGAGCACTCTAGCAGTAAGGGACATTAACTGCTGAATAGAGATTCAGATGCTAATGAGGTGAGAGGGGCTCCAGAAAGTTTTGATAAATGCTACACACACTCTAACTAGCTGTGAATGTGGGTTGACAAAGAACATCTACACCAGGGTTCAATAAAATGTAACCCTTTAAATTAATCATACTGGCAGTATTTAATAGAATGCACAACAATCTCCTTTTCTGTTGGCCATAAAGCTGGAGAAACGCAAAGTCTTCACAAATGAATGCTCCCACATTTCCCACTCCACACTGCTACTTTCGTTTGAACATCTACAGCTGTTTCAAAAGTACTTACTGTAAATAGCAAAGTATAAGCAGATTTCAGAGTCTGACTCTTTCACAACAGAGGATATCATTTTTTTTTTCCCAATTTGACGCCTGGATTGAAACAAAACCTCCTAAGAAAAAAACATGGAAAACTGGAGTGCCTGGTACAGAACCCAGCACATAGTAGGTTCTCAATAAATGGCATTTCTTGTTGTAGGGAATATCTGGCATCGTACAAAAAGAAAAACCATCTGCTTGTACGGGGGGGAAGAAATCAAGAGAATTCTGGAAATAAGGCCTTCTGGCTTCAAATTCACTAACTTAAGGTAGGCCTTTGTTCTTCAGGGACTTTTGGGAAACTCATCTTACAGATTTTGTGAAGAATTTACACAGAAGAAAAATTAAAATGTCCTACAGAGTGAAACTATAATGAGCCTTATTATCACAAATGTCAGAGAACCTCAACGTACTTAATTTTTTGGTGTTCACACTAATCAAACTGTTCTACTGACTGCAAACTTCTGGAATTCAACAGACTACAGTTAAAGAGAGCACCCGTATATTTCTTAAGCAAATGGAGAGCATTAACATGTTATTTCTCCTTAAAGTGACAATCCCTAATATCCTTTCTGGTTTTTGCCAATTTTAATCTTGGCAGGAAGTGGGAATCTGTGCACTCAGCAACACTGCAATCTTGCTGGCTGTCAGAAGTATGTGTCAGCCAACGCCAGAGCGGTATTCTTGTCATCTCACCATGGTAAGAAACTCATCAGTCTGACATATAAAGCCTCTAAAAGGAGTGATTTATGCCAAAATGTAGATACATCTACCCGCCACCTAAATTTCATTTATAATATCCACATTATTATAACTTCCTCTAAATAAAAGTCTCAAATAGAGCTATAATCAATTTTATAAATCAAGAATACTTTAAAATCCAAGGAATGACTATGAGTGAAATAGGTTTAGATTAAAAGACAACTAAATTTTTTAACACACACACGTATCTGTATTAACACATTAAACTCGTTAGTATGCTTGCCTGAGGATACTGCATACTTTTTAAAAAGTCATTTTCTCTCAAATAGTCTCCATGTGAACCACAGATTTCCAAGTCAACAAACTAATCGTTTCTCAATAGACTGCATAAAAATGATACCTTTACCCTTCAGCGAGCACTGGTTACTCTTTGACTTTTTAAGAGTAAAAACTCTCACTGGAAAAAAAAGAAAAAGTGAACAAGTAGAGAAAATGTCTGCTATGGTTTAGAAATGGCCATTTAGCCAAATTGCATACCTGTGCTGTGTCAGCGTCCTGGCAGAGCCATCTCATTCCACTGGTCTAATGGATGGCAATTGAATTTAATTAACAAAACCCCTTTGACTTATTTTCATACTGTGCTGAATGTAATGGAATCTTCTTTCTACCCCCTCTCTCTCTTTCACCCTCACTTTCTCTCTCCCTCTTTCTTTTGCATTCAACTAAAAATGTCCTTAACTGCCATCCACTTTAAGAATATTAAAGGCTATACATTATACTTAGAAGATGTAATGTAGTCATCTCCTTCCCCATGACTTCAATTTAGTTACTGAATTATATAACATAAAATAATTAAAAAGATACTTTGATAGTGATACACAGTATAGATTCAATTACCACAATGTATCCATTAAAGGTACTTTTATAGTATGAATAAAATGCAAATCCTCTTTATGGATCAATACCAGAACATAACTCTATTCTTCCTCTTAAAAAAAGGAAGTTAACTATTACAAATCATCCTCACATGAAAATGGAAAAAAAGCATTTCTTTGAAAGTTTTCTGTTAATCTCAATATATTAAGAATGCTACTTTCTCTATTATACTCATTTTTAAACAGTAGACCTAAATTCCAGTAATATGTGGTCATCAGTAAACAGAAAACTTGTTTACCATTCCTTCTCATATTTCTCACATTTATTTAAATTCCTGCCACTAAATTCAGAGAGACATTGCTATTAATTAAACAATCTTTCCTAAATAAAATCAAGAACACACCAAAAAAAAAAAATGCTCCTAAGGGATTCTGAGTAAATATTACTACTCTGCCTAACTTTTGCCTGGCTGGGCACTCTGAGACAAGTTCCTATGATTGATTATTGTGGTATCTCTGAATCTTTGACTTTGAACCATAACCTTTTTTGCGAACAATGACAGTTGGGACTTACCATTTGCCATCTGTAGAGATGGAGGGGGGAAAAGGACTTTACATACATTAATCAACCAATTAAGAGCAGACTTAAACAAAACACTAAAGCATAATAAACCCCTGACTGCTTAATAGCCTTCTACTTTTAATAGTTGTCTTCCTGCAGTCTGCTCACAAGATTAGGAGTAATCTGTTCAAGTCTTAACAAAAATTGCATGAGGAAATGGGGGTGGGGGGGGTAAACCCACCCAAATCAGGCATTTCAAATTGTGAAAAATGATACTTAAGGATTCTATAGTTCAAATTAAAAACTTCAGAAGCTGATCCACATACCACAGTAGCAAAAAACCTCAAGTCAACATAAAATTTAGTCCTTGTCTTTACTGACATATCTAGAATGACTCATATATACATGTTAGCCTATCATTGTGAAATTTTAGATGGCCACAATTTGCAAAATACCACTCAACTAATAATTTTTACTACTTCATTTGGCATGAAGTAATTTGCCAGGAGAACTTGAGGTTTCGATTTTTGGTAACAAAGACCAAATCTAGTAAGAAAAATGAGGGTAAAATTAACAAAACTAGGTAAGGTTTTGCTTGATCTTTCTCTAATTAAAATGTGATCAGCAAATGTCATATTTAAATAGTAAGACATTAACTCGGGCTCATTCGTGGGTATAAAAAAAAAAAAAACAGGAAATCACAGAAAAAGTAAAGAATGCCCACCCTTACAGGTTAATTCAACAATCAATTAGAGGTACTAGCCAGGGTAGGCAAATGGGCCTTAGGAAGCATCACTACAAACAAAGCTAGTGCGGGTGATGGAATTCCAGTTGAACTATTTCAAATCCTAAAAGATAATGCTGTGAAAGTGCTGCACTCAATATGTCAGCAAATTTGAAAAACTCAGCAATGGCCACGGGACTGGAAAAGATCAGTTTTCATTCCAATCCCAAAGAAAAGCAATGCCAAAGAATGCTCAAACTACCACACAATTGCACTCAACTCACACTCAGGTAAAGTAATGCTCAAAATTCTCCAAGCCAGGCTTCAGCAATAAGTGAATCGTGAACCTCCAGATGTTGAAGCTCGTTTTATAAAAGGCAGAGGAACCAGAGATCAAATTGCCAACATCCGCTGGATTATCGAAAAAGCAAGAGAGTTCCAAAATAACACCTGTTTCTGCTTTGTTGACTATGCCAAAGCCTTTGACTGTGTGGATCACAATAAACTGTGGAAAATTCTGAAAGAGATGGGAATACCCGACCACCTGACCTGCCTCCTGAGAAACCTGTATGCAGGTCAGGGAGCAACAGTTAGAACTGGGCATGGAACAACATACTGGTTCCAAACAGGAAAAGGAGTACGTCAAGGCTGTATATTGTCAACCTGCTTATTTAACTTATATGCAGAGTACATCATGAGAAATGCTGGGCTGAAGGAAGCCCAAGCTGGAATCAAGACTGCCAGGAGAAATATCAATAACCTCAGATATGCAGATAAGACACCACCATTATGGCAGAAAGTGAAGAACTAAAGAGCCTCTTAATGAAAGTGAAAGAGGAAAGTGAAAAAGTTGGCTTAAAGCTCAACATTCAGAAAATTAAGATCATGGCATCCAGTCCCATCACTCCATGGCAAATAGATAGGGAAACATTGGGAACAGTGGCTGACTTTATTTTTCTGGGCTCCAAAATCATTGCAGATGGTGACTGCAGCCATGAAACTAAAAGATGCTTACTCCTTGGAAGGAAAGTATGACCAACCTAGACAGCATATTAAAAAGCAGAGATATTACTTTGTCAACAAAGGTCCGTCTAGTCAAGGCTATGGTTTTTCCAGTGGTCATGTAAGTAAAAACACTCCACAAAATAAAGTGCAAAGGGTTTGCCTTATTAGATAGCAAAACTAACTGTAAGCGCTTAGTAACGGAACAGCATGGTTTTGATACAGAGTAGACAAGCTGATCTGGCTTCCCTGGTGGCTCAGTGGTAAAGAATCCACCTGCAATGTAGGAGCTGCAGGAGATGCCAATTCAATCACTGGGTCAGGAAGATCCCCTGGAGGAGGGCCTGGCACCCCACTCCAGTATTCTTGCCTGGAGAATCCCAAGGACAGAGGAGCCTGGGAGGCTACAGTCCAGAGGGTCACAGAGTCAGACAAAACTGAGGCAACCGAGCTTGCGCGCGCACACACACACACACACACAAATCCTAAAAAGCTGGTCACAGTAACAGAACAGAGAGTCTAATACAGATCCACACCAATATGAAAATTTAATAAATGATAGAACACTGAAGATCATTCACAAATAGAGAAACTATTTAATAAATGATATAATGCAAACTTTTATTCAGAGAAAAAGATGAAATTAGATCCCTACCTCATACCATACACCAAAAATAAATTCCAAGTGGAATACAAAATTAAATGTGAGATGAATATTTAAAGATGTATGAGAAATACACTGTATCTCTAAACTCAAATGATATCTTAAGGCACAAAAGGACTAACTGTAAAACAAAGGATTAATAAAATTTATATTAAAATTAACAATTTTAGGTCATCAAAGATACCTTTTCTTTAAGAAAATGAAGACAAGCCACAACTATGAAAAGATATTTATATACATAAAACACAAAGGGACAGAAATAAGAATGTATGAACAACTTCTACAAGTAAAAAAAA
This sequence comes from Antilocapra americana, assembly GCA_007570785.1. NCBI lineage: Eukaryota > Metazoa > Chordata > Mammalia > Artiodactyla > Antilocapridae > Antilocapra > Antilocapra americana. The sequence continues at coordinate 1,267,803 of ML664246.1, read as the reverse complement.
AAAGCAACAAAACAGAAAAAAATGAGTAAAAGGCATGAGTGTTTATGTCACAGAAAAGGAAAGATAGTGGTTCATAAGTATACATAAAAGGTACTTAATCTCATTAGCAATCAAACTAGAAATGCAAAATAAAAAAAAAGAAATGCAAAATAAGACCACACTGAAACATCATTTTATAACCACCAGAATGGCAAAAAGTACAAATATGACAATGACAAGTGTTGAGTTTCCCTGGTGGCTCAGCTGGTAAAAAATCTGCCTACAATGTGGGAGACCTGGATTCAATCCCTAGGTTGGGAGGATCCCCTGGAGAAGGGAATGGCTACCCAGTCCAGTAGTCTGGCCTGGAGAATTCCATGGACTGTATACCCCATGGGGTCACAGTCAGTCAGACACAACTGAGTGACTTTCACTTTCACTTCACTTTTCAAGTGCTGGAAAGGATGAATATCAACATAATCTTTTAAACACTGCAACTATTTAACTTGTATGCAGAGTACATCATGCAAAATGCTGGGTTGGATGGCTCAGCTGGAATCAAGATTGCCAGGAGAAATACCAACAGCCTCAGGTATCAGGTTGTTGATGTCTGACTGCATTTCTGATTTGATACCACTGTAACGGCAGAAAGTGAAGAACTAAAGAGCCTCTTGAAGGTGAAAGAGGAGAGTGAAAATGTTGGCTTAAAACTCAACATTCAAAAAACTAAGATCATGGCATCCAGTTCCATCCCTTTGTGGCAAATAGATAGGGAAAAAGTGGAAACAGTTGCAGATTTTATTTTCCTGGACTCCAAAATCACTGCAGTTGGTGACCATGGCCACGAAATTAAAACATATTTGCTCCTTGGAAGAAAAGCTATGACAAACCTAGACAGCATATTAAAAAGCAGATACATCACTTTGTTGACAAAGATCGGTCCATTCAAAGCTATGGTTTTTCCACCGGTCATGTATGGATGTGAGAGCTGGACTGTAAAGCAGGCTAAGCGCCAAAGAATAGATGCTTTTGAACTGTGGTGTTGGAGAAGACTCTTGAGAGTCCCTTGGACTGCAAGGAGATCCAACCAGTCCATCCTAAAGGAGATCAGTCCTGAATATTCATTGGAAGGACTGATACTTAAGCTGAAGCTCCAGTACTTTGGCCACGAGATGTAAAGAGTCGACTCACTGGAAAAGACTCTGGAAAGATTGAGGGAAGGAGGAAAAGGGTGTGACAGAGGATGAAATAGTTAGATGACATCACCAACTCAATGGACATGAGTTTACGCAAACTCCAGGAGATAGTGAAAGAAAAAGAAGCCTGGCATGCTGCAGTACAAGAGGTCACAACCAGTTGGACACAATCTAGGGGCTGAACAACAGTTATCAGTGAAAGCATATATAGGTACAACTACTTAATAAAATAATATTATTTTCATAAAAAAATCAATACTTACATGCTCTGTGATTCAACAATTCTACTTCTAGGTCTATACGCGAAAGAAGCTCTTACACACATTGTCCAGAAGACATGCTACTGTTCATAACACTTGTTAATAACAAGAAGAATAAAGGATAGAAATGGTATGGACCTAACAGAAGCGGAAGATATTAAGAAGAGGTGGCAAGAATACACAGAAGAATTATACAAAAAAGATCTTCATGACCCAGATAACCACAATGGTGTGATCACTCACCTAGAGCCAGACATCCTGGAATACAAAGTCAAGTGGGCCTTAGGAAGCATCATGATGAACACAGCTAGTGGAGGTGATGGAATCCCAGTTGAGCTATTTCAAATGCTAAAAGAGGATGCTGCGAAAGTGCTGCACTCAATATGTCAGCAAATTTGGAAAACTCAGCAGTGGCCACAGGACTTTGAAAAAGGTCATTTTTCATTCCAATCCGTAAGAAAGGCAATGCCAAAGAATGTTCAAACTACCACACAATTGCACTCGTCTCACAAACAAGCAAAGTAATGCTCAAAATTCTCCAAGCCAGGCTTCAAAAGTACATGAACCATGAACTTCCAGATGTTCAAGCTGGATTCAGAAAAGGCAGAGGAACCAGAGATCAAATTGCCACTATCCACTGGGTCATCAAAAAAGCAAGAGAGTTCCAGAAAAACATCTATTTCTACTTTATTGACTACATCAAAGCCTTTGACAGTGTGTATCACAACAAACTGTGGAAAATTCTTTAAGAGATGGGAATACCAGACCACCTGACCTACCCCCTGAGAAATGTGTGTGCAGATCAAGAGTCAACAGTTAGAACTGGACATGGAACAACAGACTGGTTCCAAATAGGAAAAGGAGTATGTCAAGGCTGCATAGTGTCACCCTGCTTATTTAACTTACATGCAAAAAACATCAAGCGAAATGCCAGGCTGGATGAAGCACAAGCTGGAATCAAGATTACCAGGAGAAATATCAATAACCTCAGATATGCAGATGACACCACCCCTATGGCAGAAAGTGAAGAAGAACTAAAGAAACTCTTGATGAAAGTGAAAGAGGAGAGTGAAAAAGTTGGCTTAAAACTCAGCATTCAGAAAACTAAGATCATGGTATCTGGTCCCATTACTTTATGGCAAATAGATGGGGAAACAGTGGAAACAGTGACAGATTTTATTTTCCTGGGTTTCAAACTCACTGCAGTTGGTGACTGCAGCTATGAAATTAAAAGACGCTTGCTCCTTGGAAGAAAATCTATGACCAACCTAGACAGCATATTAAAAAGTAGAAACATTACTTGGCCAACAAAGGTCCGTCTAGTCAAAGCTATGGTGTTTCCAGTGCTCATGTATGGATGGGAGAGTGGGAGTATAAGGAAAACTTATCGCCAAAGAATTGATGCTTTTGAACTGTGGTGTTGGAGAAGGCTCTTTAGAGTCCCTTGGTCTGCAAGGAGACCTAACCAGTGCATTCTAAAGGAAATCAGTCCTGAATATTCATTGGAAGGACTGATGTTGAAGCGGAAACTCCAATACTTTGGCCACCTCATTGCTGGGAAAAATCGAAGGTGCAAGGAGAAGGGGAAGACAGAGGATGAGATGGTTGGATGGCATCACCTACGCAATGGCCATGAGTTTGAGTAAGCTCCGGGAGTTGTGATGGACAGGGAAGCCTGGTATACTACAGTCCATGGGATCTCAAAGTGTCGGACACAACTGAGCGACTGAACTGAATAACAAGAACTGGAACCATCACACCACTCCATTACACAATGGCATGTCACACAAGAGAAAGAAGAAGAAGCCCCAGTACAGTTGACCTCAGAACAACACAGGGTAGAGACACTGACCCCCACAAAGCTGAAAATCTGTGTAAAACTTCAAAGTCAGCCCTCCAAGTCCACAGTTCCACATCTTGGGTTCAACCACCTTGGATCATGTAGTACTGAAATACTTCTTTTTTAAAAATCACATGTAAGTGTACCTGGTATGGGTCAAACCTGTGTCGTTCAAGGATCAACTCTCCATGCAGTTGACTCTTTAACAACAGGACAGTGGAAACATTATATTAGAAACATAATGTTGAGTCAAAGTGCAATTTCCAGAAGCACCAATGTATGCATATATATGTGTGTGTGTATAGAGTGAACGTCGCTCGGTCGTGTCTGACTCTCTTCGACCCCATGGACTGTAGCCCCCCAGGCTCCTCTGTCCATGGGATTCTCCAGTCAAGAATACTAGAGTGGTCGCCACGCCCTTCTCCAGGGGATCTTCCTGACCAAGGGGTCAAAGCTGGGTCTCCCGTGTTACAGGCAGATTCTTTACTATCTGAGCCACCAAAGAAGTGCCATATATGTATATTTATTTTTTATAAAATTTAGTAACAAGCAAAACTGAAATATATTTAGTACACATTGGTGATAAAAACCTTTCTTTTAAAAGAGGGGATTGATAAACACAATACTCATGATAATGGGGGGAATTTCAGGATGTTATTTTTAGGGAACATGGAAGTAAATACAAGGCATTGTTAATGTACTCTTTCTTGAGTTGGGTAGTAGGTTGCTAGGTCTTCATTATCATGTGTCATACATTACACATATTTTCACATTGAAAAGCAGTGAAAGTCAGTAAGAAATCAAACCAGTAATGTTTATTAAAAAGATTTTTCACAATATCCTGGAACCTCCAGCAACAGGTCTGAAACAGTTTAAAAGAAATACATTTGAGTTTCTATTTTGGATTATTTTAATAATGCTTTTTCCTTCAAGAAAATATTATGAGTAGTCAAATCAGAAAAAAATCTTCATTCCTTTTTACTTGATTAGTGTGAATAATTTGTATTTTATATCTAATCTCCGATTCCCATGCAAAAATGGAGGGTACAGTGATAATGGAAGAAGCTTCAGGATGGACAAATCGAAACAGCAGATAATCCACATGTCTGTTCGACTTAAAATGCATCATTCAACCTTTTAACAATCTATTTCATTTCTTGATTATGCTTGGTTTCAAAGAAATTTCTATTCCTAGAGAGAGGTTAAGGAAGGATGATGATACAGGTTTGCTGTAGAAAGCTGGGCAGCCTCTCTCCTCTCTCACACACACACATCATATATCACACATATGAGAAAAGATCAACAAGGTGGGAATTCTGCGGTTTGGCAGAGAGGAAATGATAGACAAGTACATAGCTTCCTTCCAATGATAAAATTCAATACCTGGCTATAGACCTGAGTTCCCATGAATAATCTCCAAAGCAAATTTTTTAGAACCCTGGCCAAACACGAGTGGCATCTAGTACTGAAAGGTGAGTTGAACATGAGGATTCCCCACTTCATCACAGGTCCAGTCAGAATTTCCCCATTTTTGTAGATACACAGATACCCTATTCTTTAAACAGGTGTTCTAGCTCGAAACACCTTACCAGGTATAGTGAATTAAGAAACTGCAATAGCAACATCTAGCCATCCATATTTCCCCAGAGGGAAGACAATCTTCTTCTCTCAGATACAGAAAATAATCAGAGAATTAAGTAATAATTAAATGAGTTAGAATTTCACTGATAAGCATTATAGTGGCTGATATTAAGTTACTCTCTACCAGTCAAGATCTCTCTACTCTGTGCCACCTGAACAAACACTCCTCACCCACTGGGAGGTGTTCAAGCAGCCACACAGGAGAAAGAAAGAAGACCAGTACAAGGAAGGCCAGGAGTGTACTGCGATGCAGCATCGACTGCCTTACAGAATGAGGAAATAATTTTTTCCCAAGATGCTATAATTTCACTAATTAAATATCTCCTTTAGAGATCAACAGTACTCTAAGGAGTAGAAAAATTAGAGTGCTTCTTAATTCAAGGTCTTAACATTAAACGTAAGTTTAGCACAATTTTAAGAAAGGAAAAAAATAGACATATTTACCTGACACCTTACTTTTTTGTCATTTAAAGATAATTTTTGAGTTACTGTATGAATACAATATCTAAACAGATGTTTCTCCTTCCCAAGATTCCTACTTCCCTATAAGCAACTAGCCCTACATTGACCTTAACCTGAATCTTACACTTCAGAAATAAAGTGGAATGGCAGTAATATATATACATAAATGCACATCTTCTCATTACAGTTTAACCATGTATAAGATGCCCTGGTCCTCTGATGCACACTGGGAAAATCCCATACTTTATATCACACTGCAGAGTACAGGTTGGTATGCTACCCTCTCTGTAACTTTGAGATCCAATTAGAATGTTAAAGGGAAAAGTACATCCTAGTTTCCATTCCTCGTTGGAATATTGCTGATGTTGCTCACCAAATAAGGCAGAAACAATTGGTCCCTTTTAGCAGTCTATGAAAACACATAAGAAGACTTATTCTCAGTCTCTTTAAGGCAAATTATTTTTCATATGATTTTATAAGTTTTTCTATTATTAAAGTTTTAGTTAAAAAAAAAAAGAAATGCATGTTCCATCAAAATCCTTGCATTATCCTTTGCTGAAACCAGTAGGAGCTTTTAGATATGAAAACAGGGCCAGACAGAAACACTTTCTGGGAAAGTCTGCAGTGGAATGGTTTTGATAATGAACATGCCTAGAGAAATAAAATTGTGAATGCTGTATGTGTTGGGGGGAAGAAACTCTTATCTTCAGTTGGGTTCTGTTTCCCTTAGAGAGGCTTCTGTTACCTACAATCAATAGGTCTCCAATTAAACAAAGAAGATTTACATACGCTGGTGCATTTTGGAGCTAATGAAATTGGTCTACCAGTCTTAATGAGAGTAAAGTACTGGATAGGAGCAGGGGGGAACGTGTGAGTTCATCATATATAATTGGACCCAGCTCCTTAATTTGGATCTTTACCTTTTCTACCACTACTGCCCTTGGCCTCTCCCAACTTAGGAGAAGTAACCATGCCAAAATCTATCCTATTCAGCGAGGATAGACAAACAAACCTGCAAATGCTCACTAGAGATAAGGCTATGATTGACAGACACTCTCCCTGTAGAACAGGACTGTATGTGATCCAAAACCAGAAAATCTGTGTGTTCATCCTGAGGAGAGGGTTCCCTTTTTAATCAAGATTGTGCTCTTCACAAATTTAACAGCACGAAATTAAAATCCTTTCTCCCTCTCCTATCAGAGTAGCTAGCACACAGTAGGTACTCGATAAATGGCTGTTGATAGAAAAGGATTTCCTCACACACACAGTGGAGCAAGGGCTATACTACCCTATCACCTCCAAATCATTTTTTCTAGGTAAACAGTTGCAGTAAAAGTGAACACCAAGATCTTAGACAGAAAAACAAACAGCCTATATAATTTTTATAAATAAGTCCAATATCACCAAAGCTTTATTGTCAGAATTATAATTTATTTATTCTGAATTGGCAACCCATTCCAGTATTCTTGCCTGGAAAACCCCAGGGAGAAAGGAGTCTGGCAAACTACAGTCCATAGGGGTGCAGAGTCAGACACAACTGAGCAAGCATGCATTCACGCGTGTATGTGTGTATATGTGCACGTACGTGTGTGTGTGTGTGTACAGTGGGTAAAGACTTGGCAGAGAAACAAGCTACCCCTATATGTCCTGTGCATAGAATTCTCATTTATGTCTTTGCATGTGCTCTCTCCACTTTCAAGATTAGTCATGTCCACTGGGTCACTCAATCCAGAAAGGTAATTTACTTGTGTTAATTATCCCACATTTGTCTCAATACACCCTGTCCTTATGTAAACACTACATTTATTGTTTTGATAACAAATAAGAATCTTCAATAATGCACAGCATTTTGAAAGGGGCCTTGTCAGAAGCATAAGTCACTCCATAACCCTAAGTTCCTTAAGTCCTGAATTCCCTTCTCAGAGTTCAGCCCCTGCCTCCAAAAGCTCAAGAATCCAAGGCTAAGACATCAGAGTTTACTGAAACATCACCCTGGTGGGAATCTGTGACTGGGGACTCATTCCAAATTTAAAGATGAGCAATCCTTTTTCCAGATGTCGGACTTAGACAATGAGAATCCCTTGAAACAATTTTCTTCTAAATAAGTGATTAAACAATAGCAAAGAGTATTATATTGACTCTCAAATTCAGACTCATAATTCTCCTGGATATATATAATTTAAAATATATAGCATTAACGAGCATTGTTTATCATTAATGTGTTCAGTTTTACTCATATTTCATGAAAAAAATTGGAGACCAAAGAAAACAGAATGTAAGGCCAGATCTGAAAAAATGCCGTCCAGGATTACAAGTAAAGTGTGGGCAAGGAAAGAGGAGAGAGGAGGGTAGATTCTAAAGATTAGTAGCAAAAACGGAAAAATTTTCGAAGGTGTCAAAACTTTTATTATTTGGAAATAAGACACTCTTAAAGGAAACATCAGATATTCCTAAACTCATCAAGTAAATTCTGATAGTTGTATCCAAGTGGCTTGTTTCATCTGACGTCAACATGATTTTCCCTGAAGGAAATGAACTGCTAACATTCCATGTACTCTGTGGAGTCTGCCTCACTTCTCACCCTGACCATCAAACAAAGAACTCTGTCTTGAGTTCCACCATGCACCCCATGTCACTATGACTAATCCCACCATTTTTATTTACAGTGTTCAGAATGAATTTCTATGATACCCCCATGCCATTCTCACGTGCCTTTTGAAAATAATTACCAAACAAATCATTTGTTCTGTGCACTCTACAAAGAAAAGCACCTGTATTAATGGCTGCTGAAACAGATTTCATCTTCAGGTTAAACAACAAGCAGATGTAACAGAGAACAAAACACTTCCAATATTTGGGACCACCAGATTGTTGTTCATGTTGCTGCTGTCTGTACTTCGTTTATCAGACGTGCAATAGCTCCTCTCCTTTCTGTCACCATCTGTACACACTTTCCCAAAAGACCCTCACAGCTGCCCGTCACCACACTCACACACACAGGACTCCTCAATCCTTGCCTGTTTTCTTTTCACAAAAGAAAGAAAGGCAGAGCAGTTTGAGACCTCGGACAACTTAAAACTCACTTCCATGTCAAAGTCTCAAGATCACTTACTTTCTTTGGAGATGGAGCAAAACAGAATTTAAATGGCTGTGCTGCTGGGACTTGGCCGTATTTTTCGAACTACCTGCAACCGCCCGGTGACTTCAGCACGCTTGCTCACAGGGCCTCCCGGTCCTTTTTGTTTGACACGCCCTCATTTCTCCTGCTGTTTAATTTGCCTATAACTGTTTTAGATCTCAGCGTTCCTCAAAGGAGGGCCTTGAAAAAAGAAGCAAAAGTTTTTTGTGTAGCAGATTTCTCTAGAGAAGACATGCTACAGTGAACTATTAAATAATAGAAACCACCTGTGCCCTGCTCCGTCTACTTCGATTTGCTTTCCATTCATGTAGATATTTCTGACATAAGAAAACAAAAAATTTAACACTTACTAGTAATGTCATCAGATGACAGAATTCCTCAATGCAGACCAATTGTACAGGAAAAAGGCGGTATCAGTAACTGGCTTTGCGAATGGGCTGTTAGTTGGGAGAATCCTAATTTTAGAACACTGAAAACCTTAAAATCTTAATTTCTGAGGAAACGTCATCTAGGATGGCATCAACTCGTCTCCTCGTCCCTCCTTCAGTTGTATCTTTGGCACCCAGCATAGTGCCCAATAGGTAGGGAGCATTCAAAACACGTTTGCTGACCCAAGTTGTCAACGACAAGGCTGAAACTGTCAGCAGAGGCAACCAAAATACATCTTCTGTGATGACACCAGCCAGGGGCATTCACCTTGATACAAACGATGACAAGAGACCACACTGCTCCTCAGCTTAGGCAAGAATTTTCTATCTCCAGAGCTCCTGGGATGCACAGACTTGCAAAATTAAAGTTTCCTCTAAGCTTCCTTCAAAGTATAAAATTCTGAATCTATTAACAAGCCAGGACAAGGACTACATGCTCCCCATGTTCTAAACTTCAGAACAGGGCTTCCCTGCTCAGCGGTAAAGAAGCTGTGTACCGAGGCTGAGGACACCAGTTCGATCCCGGGTTCAGGAAGATCCCACGTGCCACCGGGCAGCTAAGCCCATGTGCCACAATTATTGAGCCCGTGCTCTAGAGCCCGGGAGCCACTGCTACTGAGCCCACGCACTGCAACTACTGAACCCCAAGAATCCTAGAGCCGGTGCTCTGCAACAAGGGAAGCCTGCACTCTGAAACTAGAGAGTAGCCTCCACTATACGAAACAAGAGAAAAACCTGCACAGCAACAAAGACCCAGCAGAGCCAAAAGTAAAAATTTTTTAATTTTTCACATCAGAGAAAACAATAGTTTTCAGCACTATAATGTACTTCCAGAGAACAATTTTAAGCCCATCCATAAATTCCAAAGCAGCCCTTAGGGAGAATGATATACTCGGGAACACATGGGAGATAAAAACAGGCCTAGAAAGGTCAGACCTGGTAACTAGCCCTAACCCCTTACTAACCATGTACCATGGACACACTTCTCAGCCTCTTGGTTTCTCAGCAGCATTAAGGCGATTATAAAAACTCCCCTATCAAAAAGGTAAGATTTACATGAAGAGCTAATAAAATAATGTATAAGAACGAACTTAAATATCATAGAAATTAACAACACTAGTCTGGCGGATCTGGCTTTCATCCTGGCTCTGCCACTTACCATTGGCCTGACCTTGAGTGAGCTCAGAACACTCTCTGAACCTCAGTTTCCTGAATAACAGGAGTAAACCACAACAAAAGGCATCTACCGTCTCCACTCGCCCCCACCACCCAACATGAAAAATTCTCCAAAACTTGGAGAAGTCCAAAAGGAAAACAAAGCAGAAACAAAGCAACCCACATAAAAACCAAGGAGCCCATATCCACAATTCAGAAAACCAACAAAGCCAACCCTAAGAAATGTCATCCAGCTATGTAAACTCCTTTATGTGCCCAAAGTGCTTAAAGAGTCTGTCACAGAATGCTCCAGCACAAAGCAAAACACACTGTTACAGTTGCTCTGTTCACACTTTGTAAAAGGTGTCAGTAATAAAGGGCCAAACATGCAGCTCTCTGAACGTGCATCTCTGCTCCTCTCCCATCTACCTCCCTCCCTCCAGCTCTGCTGTCTCATGACCTGGCCTCACTTACTCAGCATCACCCATCCCAGCACAGCACCTCCGAGGCTCAACTGCAAATAAAGTTAAAAGCTATGCATAATCAGTCTTTAGATAGCAAAACTGAAAATGTCTCTCTTTGAAGAATCACAAAGCTTTCTGTCTGAAACCTCTGACCTTTCTAGAGAAATCAGAGTCACTGTAGTTTAAAAATGTAGGTGGTAAAAGTACAAAGGATTACATTTATCCATTTTGCATGTTTGCCATCTTTTCTGAGATGACGGGCAAATACCTTGAGAACAATTAGTTCTTCAATGCTAACATTTCAGGCTGCAATACCCTCATTCTCCAAGAACTATACATATCCTGGGCCCAATGAGATGGCACTTTTCGGTTAATTTCTATTCCTATTTTACAGAAAATCTAAAATACACGATTTCAGAGTCCCTTTTTTTTTAAAAAAAAAATAAGACTCTTGTCCATACAAGAGATAAGCAGAAAAATAAGCAGAAAAAAATAATAAAAACTCATTTGAATCTTCTTAAAAACCACTGTCATCCTTGATTGGGTCGGAAGTGTGAGGGACTTTTAAAAGTACATTTAAAAGAAAAGAGAATTCTTGATAAAAGTCCTTGTCACATATTAAGAGGCCATACAATAAAAGTATTGCAATGACTATCTTTCCCTGACAGGAGCAGACAACAGTCGTGCTGTTGAACAGCATAGAGTTACAAAGACTTCATTCTCAGAAGTTACTTGAAACTACTTTCCCAAAGAGAACCTCCACCATTTCAAAGAAGGGGAGAAAAAGCCAACTAAATAAATCAATCAGAAACTTTAGTAACTCAGTAATTTTTATATACACGGCATCCATGCAAAAATCCTGCCACAGTCCTACAGAGATGCAGACAAGCTCCTGCCAAATTCTTATCCCGAGTCCTTGCTTCATCTTAAGTGTCTGTAACCCACTTATCTTTAACTTTCAATTACTTAATGGTAAAAATATACTCTCAGGTACACACTGTTTTTCATCAACAACACTTTTAATATCTAATATTTATGAATTATGCTCAACATAAAAGATGCTTACGATTTTCATTCTTAATCTGCTATTATATCTGAACCCATATAGCTCTGCTGAAGGTTTACATGCAGATGCACAGTATCTTAATTACTCATTCTACAGTAAGCTCTTTAAGCATCTCCATTCCTCATTCATTTGGAATGTTTAAAAATGCCACAAGAAGGGCTTGATGTCATCTCGACACTGAAATCCATCTGTCTATGGCCCTCTTTTGACTTTACTCCTTTTGCAGCCAAAATTTTCACAAAAGTTGATGAGAATTTGTCAACCTAAGGACTTGTGATGTCAGCTCCTGTGAAAGGCAATGGAATATTTGAAAGTGACAATGATGGGATCCCATACGTATAATATTCACTTTATGTAGGAGCTTAAACTTAATTCACTAATCTCTTCAAAATTAAAATATACAGAATTCCAAATGCTTCCAATAGGGGAAGAGGGAAAAGGTAGGGATGTAACACAGAAGAGACAGTTCTGAGTTTCCCATATTAAGTAATAGGTCCCAAATTTTGAAAATTAAATGAATATTGATGTTGTAGCACCGCAGTTCCTATTTATCCACGACAAAACCTTTCCCTACCAAAAATTACCAATCGGATAAAGCTATATGACTCACCACAGATACATCTTCCCCAACAGCATGAACATGTTGCACTAGCCAATCACAGGCTGGCAAAATTACAAAAGGAAATAAAATCACCCAAACCATAGCAACAAAGACAACAGCCTGACAATGGCAGATGCTACACAGAAATACCAACAAAACTGCTAAATATTATTCATTTTTAAAATATGTTTTATTGCTACTTTTATTTCATCTTGCTTTTATAACCCATAGAGCATTTCAAAAATAGTCATTAAAATATTTACATGAATATATATGCTTTGAAAACAGTTTTTGTTTGGAAACTCACAGGCTATTTGGTCCCACCAGAAATTCTCACCAGAGATATCAAAGATAGGCAGTATGGAACCTGATGGAGAGGACAGTAGGGTGTGAGTCCTATTTTTTTATTGCAATCCGCTTTTGTTTCCAATTGAATCACTTTTAACAAACACCTCAGTTTTCCCTTTCTGGGATGACATACTCTCTCTACACCCTAACTTTTAAATTTATTAGCATTTCTAAAAAAAATGAAACTTAAAAAGAAAGTCACATTTCTATTTTATTCTATGTAAGTTCAATTCAACAGCTTATTTTTTTTAAATAAATACTAGAAGGATTCATATATACAATGAACAGATGTACTATAAATTATAATTATCATCTTTTTTCTATTTACAATTATAAAATTCATGTTGAGTGAGGCTGTGAACTTTTATACTTAAGTCATTAAGAACTAATCCTGCTGAAGTTTAAAGAAAATGAAAATAAAGGCATTAAATAAATTAATCAATAAATATATCAGTTACTAAAGGGCATTAAAATGAAATTTGTTCCTATTTTCAATTTTCCTCCTTTGTCTTTAAAATTTTAAAAATCTACTTTTTTAACTAATAAAATTCCATTTGTTTTTTTAATAACTATACAAAAGATCTTTGGGGAACAAGGTAAATTTAAAACATTTAAATCTAATGAGGAAATTTAAAAATATATATCTTGTACATATTTAAAAATGTACAAAAATCTACCCAGTAAAATATTACATCCAATTATGATTTTTAAAATAATGGTTGCTTTAATTCCCAAAGCATCTAGAATCAATTAATCTAACTTTATCATACAAAAAAAAATTCTTAAACCTGTGTTATAATGCTTCTATTCACTAAACTTCTACATTCTAAAAACAAGAAAGAACAAGTCATTCCAGATTTTTGACCCCAACACTAACAAGCATGAGACCATTTCTCCCTCTTCTAACCAAGTGTGGCTTCATACTGTGTACAAAACCCAAACTTTACTGTAAAATATCTCCGTGGGAAGGGTTTGGGATTTTGACTTTTTATTGCCCCTTTGATTTAAGGTAGGTATGTGATACCATTTCAGTGACATCCAATCCCTCTTTAAATCCAGACAACAAGATGTAGAGAGATACAGACAGATCTGAATTTTATTTTTAAAAGCGCAGGACAGAATCAGGAGACCTGGGTTTAACCTTGCTCTGCACAGTCACCGAGCACCTCTGAGCCTTGATTCTCACCAGTACAAGTGGACAGGGCATGACTCATTTACATACTCCAATGAGGTTTGTAAAATGAAAAAAGAGGCTACAATGAATGCCCAAACTGAGTACTGCGCTTGCTGCAAAACAGACACCAAATAAAATTTATTATTGATATTTGCCCAGCTGCCTGCCTGCCTGCCTGCCACCCATCTCCTTCTCTGTGCTGTGCTGAGTCGCTCAGTCATGTCCAGCTCTTTGTGACCCCATAGACTGTAGCCCTCCAGGCTTCTCTGTCCATGGGGATTCTTGGGTAAGAATACTGGAGTGGGCTGCCATGCCCTCCTCCAGGGGATCTTACCAACCTAGGGATCAAACCAGGTCTCTCACACTGCAGGCGGATTCTTTACCATCTGAGCCACCAGGGAAGCCCCTCCTTCTCTCTACTCTCAATCTATCAAGGTCCAAAATACTTACCACTAGGAAAAAATGTGAAAGATACAAAGACAAACGTGTTTAAAGCTCTCAAAAAACCTGAGAGCTGTATCACTTCAATCTCCAGTTATAACCATCCTAACCATTTCTCAGGTTGAGACTAGCAATATCTCACAGAGCAGTACTTGCCAAAAAGGCATAAGACAAATGAACTTATTTCTCTCAATCTTATCTCATTTAGTATCCATTACAAACAAAATAGCAAAAATATCCTCTGCTCCAAACCTGCCCAATCTGTCATTTGTAGATGTATTCCTTTGGCTCAAAGGCCATGTTTATTTCACTAGAATATTAATAAGATGACTAACCCTCTTAGATAAAATATACTTTTACCCTGTGCAATTGTCATAGCAAAACAAGAAGTATTGATTTCTAATATTTGGGGAAATGCCTAGGGAAAAAGCCATTTCTATCTTAACAGCAGCTAGAGAATTCTGATAAATTCTGAAGTTTGGATCAATCACTTCTAACAGTTGCCTTGGTGGGAAATGGCCAAAATGTTGACAACACTGTAAGTTTCCCCCTTGAAAACCAAAATGGTAATAATAACAATGATTATCTCAACAGCCCCCTTTCCAAGTTCATGCATGCCACAGTGTCCTTCACTGGACCCCTAAATGCTACAGAGAATTTTTGCAAAACTTTTCTTTCTAAATATCTGAAAAGAAATCCCAAAATCCCCCACACAGTCTCTCAGTCTAAAACACACAGTGCAAAAAATGATGGTGAGATGGATTATAAAATTCTCCACCTGATGTCTCACTGCCTGGGATCCTTTTACAGTCGTTACTTAAACCAAAACACTTTTTAGAGCATCCCATTATCAATTAAGTTCACAGTTTTATGTTTCTTTTAACAAAGCATGCCATTGCATTCATCGTCTTCCTCCTCCACCTGACTTCTTCCTTCCCCTGACCTCACCTCCCAAGGATTTACAATTTTATGTTCAAAAGCCAGATCTAACCTCTAAATGACCATGGGAAAATAACTGCTGAAATAACAACAAATTGGTGTTTAGCACGTTCACGGACTGCAATCTGTATTTTATGTTTTTCCTTCTATTCTAACCTCAAAATTGTTTTTAATAATCTATATTAACATTTGTGAGCAATTAGAATGGTTGCTGCTTCTGTGCAAGTTTTAAAAACCGACAGGCTGTTCTGCATCCTCTGGAAGCAGCTCGAGGCCTTAACCGAGTAAAACGCCCAGTCCTACTGTGTACAGCGGTGACCACAACAAAGGCGGTGGTTTCCCCACACTAGCCCTAAATAGGTTTGAATTAATGCTATCCATCACTGGGTGGGAAAGCAGACACGGCGAATCCAAGCCAGCAGCGTTGGGGAATTTCTTACCAACACCCAAACCTCTGAGCCATAAATGAGCTGACCTCTGTTTTACTCCAGGACAACCCTTTTTCCCTAGTCCTTCCACTCTCTCTGCCTTTCAACTTCTTTCTCACCACATTCTAGGATAAAGAATATTGTTACTGCATTCTAAATAGAGGGTATTGCTACAATCTTCAAGTAATGTAGAAAACACTCAAGGATATAAGAGCCATATTTGACCTCAAGTTTGTGGACTGTGCTAACTCCCTTAAAGAATGAGAAGATAAGTAGAGAGATGACATTTTCTAAAAGCTTGTACATATACCAGTAAGTTACAGTACATCAATCAGCCACAAAATCCACCTTTGGTTTAAGGTTAGGGTTACAATTTGAAACAGAGTGGTGCTAACATTAAATATCACTGTGTATAATCTTACCCCTTCTTTTTCCAAATACAGTTTATTATTATAAATCAAAGAAACTAACCACATAACTATTTCTACTAGGCAGTTTATTAAGGTACTATAACGTATAGTCTTAGATTTGAGTGTAAACATACATACACACAAGCGCCTGCTAACAGGACATATTAACTGTATTTTAGATACACAATCCTGCCACAAACATAGTAAGTTACCTAAAATTTTAAAATTATCACAACTAATTCGGTATAAAATTATAAACCATAACAATCTAACTATTCATTAAAATTTTTGTTATAATTATTAATACTACTCGGTATGCACTGATAACCTTCCACAGATGATCACACTGTGTCTCAGGTACCCGCTTTTCAGAAAAAGAAATCATCCCCCCCCAATCTATCCAGCACTGTGTGCAGCCTGGATGTGCACACACATGCACACACGCCCCTGCACAGACACTCCTAATCTTACACCTGCTCTGAAGCAGTAGGAAGTGAATTCTCAATCTGTCAACATGACCATCTGCTCTATCTGCATATCACGGCTTCCTCTATTACTATATGAAGGAATGGCAATCACGAAGCCAAAATACAACCACAGTGCACCTGAATGGCAGTCTCCGTTGAAATGGAATAGTATGTGGCCTATCAGGGAGAAACTAACAGTAACAGAAATAATGTGAATGAGTGTTCAGGACAGCACATTAAGTGAACAATATAGCGCAGGTAATGCGGGCATCAGTAACCTGCCGGCAGGTTTCCAGGACAGGTACCAAGCTTCCCAGGCACCGAAACTCTTCCGGTAAGTGCCAATCCTACATTATTCCTGGTCCGAGCAACACTAAGGAAAGGCAGCAACGATGGGAGTGTGGAGGCAGTCAGTAACTACTGTACGGAAAGCACGACTGTGCAAACACGGCCACTTTCTACCGTGAAACCAACAAGTACTCCTGCTGCCATTAGGACAAGTTCAATTTGCTCTGTCACTGGCTAATTAACAATTACAGCAACTACCTGACAACTTCTGTCCTGTGTTTGTCTGTCAAAGCGAATGTGAAGGCAACTAAAAATACTTCCAATCTTAGAAAATACCTCATCTGCTAAAAACTGAAGATGCTCATTGTGATTAGTCGCTTTGGGGCCTAAAGCCATTCAAAACTTAGCCATTTCAAACTTAGCAAAGGCCTTCACTAAATTAAACATAATTCTATTTGTTTAACTCTAGTTTTTAAACATCTCCCCATAGCTGCCTCAGCTTTCCTTCTATCCCACAGCAGGTAAAAACTATAAAAAGTAAGTTGTGACACTGTCATTTTACGGCCTAGATACAGCAACCTATCTCTAAGAGATGAGTCCTTAAAAAATCTAACCCCTTTC
This sequence comes from Antilocapra americana, assembly GCA_007570785.1. Taxonomy (NCBI): domain Eukaryota; kingdom Metazoa; phylum Chordata; class Mammalia; order Artiodactyla; family Antilocapridae; genus Antilocapra; species Antilocapra americana. The sequence continues at coordinate 1,250,456 of ML664246.1, read as the reverse complement.
AGAATTTAACTAACTCAACTGAGAATCTTTCCAGAATCTGATTACATTACCAGAAGTTATACAGAAGCAGTTTAAAAAGAAAAAAAAACTCTCCAGAAAGTTCTCGGTTGAGTGCCTACTAATGAACAAAGGTTAACTTTATCTAAAAGGTCAAATGCCTGGTGGCTAAGGTTATGACCTTAACAACTTAAATTGTGACCTTGCCACGCGCCGGGTATATTGGAGATTCTGATACAGATCATCTGGTAAAGACTAGTCATAAATCAGCTTTACTGTTACACGCCCACAAAGAAAGCCATTTGCCACAATACCATAACATCTCCAAGTTGTCACTCGATACGTGGAAGGGCGACTCAAGTAAAGACCAAATTCTGGGCATAAAATGGTTTCACTCTCTTGTACTTTTAACGAGATGAAATTCTCAGGCTTCTGGAATCACTCCGATTTCATTACACTTGTTACTGTTTATCAGCCACAAAATTCACAGTTCTAATGCCCCTTGATTTAGAGGGGGCGGGGAAAGGAATGCAGTTTATGTATTGTATATTCGCATCTCGATAACTTAGAAAAAATCATCTCTTACACTTTTAAAAAAACAACTGATTCTGCATTAGCTTCCAGTATTTACATGTGTGTTCTAAGATTTCCACTTCCTTCCAAAGAAGAGGCCGAGGCATGAAGCAATAATTATTGTATGCGTTTTTGGAAGGAAAAAAAAAATCTTCGTGCACTCATCAAGGGGGGGGAATGGCATATTGGGGGAAAAAAAATACGTTTAAACGAAAGGGAGGCGGAGGAGACCACAGGTGAAAAGGCCACAATGGTTTTGGCATGCTTCTTGAAGCGCGTCTCCGAGTCTCTGCCTCCTGCCAATACTGGCAAGTTCTCAAAACTTTTAAGGAGGTAAAAACATTGTTTAGTGTTTACAAATCTTCAGTATTATAACAGATGCTTGTCAAATCAGTTGTATGCGAGTTGACCGATCTACCTCCTATTTGTACTGGCAGCTTCCCTTCCACAAATAACAGGCCTTTAAATCTCCGGAATCGAATTTGAGACCGTTTCGGACAAAAGGCCGGGAGCATCCCTCGGACCCTCCGGGGCCAGAGGCGCGGCTGCGCGGGGCGGGCCCATGGCCTTCACTGGGGCGGCGTCCAGGCGCCCAGGGCTCCGGGAGGCGCGGGCAAACGGCCGGAGGCGGGCCGATGCGCGGGGCTGGCAGTCACCTTTCATTAGCAACGAGGATGCGCGCTCTTCCCAAGCAACCTGCTACCTGCCATTTTACCAGCATCCACCTTCCGGAACTGTGTTGGCTCAAGGATCTGGAGCCGTCACACGGGCAAAACCCGCCAACAGTGACCGAGAATCCAACGTGAACCAGCGAGGGCGAGAGGGGCTGCGTCTCTGAATCTACAGGAAAGGTTGACACCTAAACTGAGAAGGGACGCTGCTCACTCCAGTAGGCGCAGACAGGTATTCCGCTGTGATGTTACCTTGGAAGGAAGCACACACTGGGATGGGCATCACTCGTTGGCACCTGCAATTTCCTATGTTGGTCCGTTAGAGCATTCATTATCATTTATAAGCTATTTACTTCTCCAAATATTAGAGATTAAACACACGATTTTTGAAGAGGGTGCTCCCAAAGCACCTCTAATAGCCACTCCTTTTTTGCACCTTGCCCTAGCAGAAACTGCACTCACATAAAAATAAAAAAAGTTTAACTCTGCTTGTTCAATAGACACAGGAACAACAATAAGAGTTGGCCAGGAGTTAATAAAGGGCCACTTGTTCCTCTTTAGAGGTCATTTGAGAGATGTTGCCTTTTTCGTTTTTGCTACCCAGAACTGGCTAAAGCAACAGGCGCCTCTTATAATTAAGTATACATTTTCAAAAACCCAAATATTTGAAACACTTACAGATCACATCCTCTAAAATACTCATCTATTCCCTGCCAACAGAATGCAAATGATGATGTGACATGCTTGCAAAGTAAATTTCTCCAGTTTCTTAATGTAAGGACAGATGGATAACAAAAGTTCTCTTTCTAAAACATATATTGAGAAAAATAATAGAGAATAGGCTATCAGATGACTTCTTTAAAAAATTGCTCGCATTTTTAGAATTAAAAATGTTTTGCAAAACAATGGAGTGTTCCCTTTTACAGGTATCATCTTCTCTGCCCTTTGGGAAAAAAATACATACATGCATGCACCCCAAAACAACCTACTGGAAGGATTCCACAACCTTCGTTCTCCCATCTGGCTCAAGTAACTGCCATGAAGGTAATCTAGCAAGACCGATATGTACATATAAAAAGTCAACAAGTTTCACAAGACCTGAGCTTTCACATTAACACAATGAGCCTTTTGTCTAAAACAAGACAAGAGGAACAAAGTAAAAATGCATTATTTTATCCAGTCCTCAACAGTTTCATCCTGAATGCTACTCTACCTGCTGTAATAGACACAGGAAAAGCATGCCTTGAAAACAGCCTTAGAACAATAAAGAATGTTATTATGAATCAAAAGCAACTCACTAAATCAATTTTCAATATCGATTTCTCAATTTGTTCATGCACTATACAGGTCTGGTTACTTTTCAGATTAACCTTTCCATCGGTTGCTTAAAGAGTTGGATTGTTTTTTTTTTTTCCGTTAGCGATCTTAAACAACACCAAGTATTCCTAATGCAAAGTCAGTAAATTTGTATTAGTGTGATTCTTTTTTCTTCATAAATGATCATCAATTTGATAGCACTCTTACCTCCAACCTCTTCTTAAATAGAAGGGGCCTCAGGAGGCTCCAGTAGGTTCAAAACACTCCCAGAAGAAAAGCAACTAAAAATATTGCCTCACTATCAAACTAAATGCTTTTTAACTAGATCACCTGCCAGTGAAAATAGACTCTTTCATTACAAAGGGTTTTATGAGGTTTCTCTCACCCCTCATCAAAAAAACGTGATTTCAACAGTATCTCATAATTGACTACCAACACCTTTGATAAGCCTACTTGCCAAGAGAACTGAACTGAACAAGAATGCTCTCAAAGTTATGCTTTTCCACCTGAATGAAGGCAGAATCTCAAGCTCTGCAGCATCGCTGGGCTACCTTGGACATCACGCCGGCCATATAGACAAGGCCTGCCACAGGGAGCTCAAGAATGGCCCAGCACAGGCAGAGGTTATCAGGAAAGAAGCACACGCGAGAAAGTGGGCCGACTTCTCACCATCGCACTTACCTGCTGCATGCACAAAGTACGCCAAATATAAATCGAGTTCCTTAACAGAAACCCCTATGTGGTGGGGCTGGACACAGAGCCCTGGATTAGAGCACTGCGGGGACTTTACAAGGCGCTCGCCATCAGTACTTTCGAGCGGAATACCTTTAAATAAAATCACCATAACGAGGTCCAACCTCCAGACTTTATCTGCCTGGCGGAGGCAGTCAATTCTTCGCATCTTGCCCTTCTGGTCTGGGTTGGAAAGAACACAACACGGAGGCTTTTTCCCTGTGACTGTAAGAACAAAATCCTCTCGGTACTCAGGTCGGATGTCTTTCCGTAACTTGGCCAGCAGTCGAGATGCCCACTTCTGTTTGACCTCTGGTTTTTCACTTAGCAACTCATCCTTCACAGCTCTCTCTTCTTCTTTTGACATACGCTTTTCATGTTTTTTGAAGTATTTTCGTTTTCGGGCCTGCAGGTTGAACCACGTGTAGGCGAAGGCTCGGACGTGGGGCAGAAGTGCTTCGATGAAAGGATGAAATTCATCCTGGGAAAATGAATCAAGACAAAAATATAACTAAAATGAAAACAAAAAGAAACAACATTTCTTTAGATGCTCACCTTTAAAATAATGTATTTCCTTATTTCACTTGAAATTGGATTCAAGCATTAAGAAAATCATGCCATGGGATTGCTATGGGAAGTCCAAGAGGGGGGGAAAAAATACTATCAGTATCGTGTCTCACAGTCTCAAAGAAAAAAACTGTTAAAAAGTAAAAAATAGTTTGTTACGTTCACAGAACTGTACCAGGTTCTATTGTCGGGCCTACATCCCAAAGCCTTTAGACAGCCAGTGAAGTTTATCGAAATGCTTATAACAACATATAATCTTAACCCTATTTCAAGGAAGGCATATCTAATTTTGCTCCAGCCTTGACCTCACTTCTTGTAGTACAGCCAGGGCTCCGCCGCCAGATTGGCAAATCCTAAACATTTAGATGCCAGTCAGTGTTTATGGGAGTCTAGGAGCAAAAATCATCTCCACGCTCAATGGAAACAAAGACTTTCCCTCTAAAAGTAATGCCTGTAGACTCTGATCTGTTTCTTAGTCATTTTTGTAACATTTTAATTCCTTTTTAAGTATTACAGTTACACACAATTTTTTTTTTTACTCAAAAACTGAGAAAAATTTGGCAGGTCCATATATAAAAGAAGAAATGGATTTTATATTTGTCGGACTAGAATAAAAGATCTATGTCCAAGACATGATTGCTGATATTATGGAAATGAAACAAAAAGGAAAAAAGGGGGAAAAAAAATCAAAAGCATTCAAGCCAGATAGTAAACAGAATGTGTCACTGTGACAACACGGTTGCAACTAAATACATTCAATTTACTGATGTGATTGTGAAATACCTTCAGCAATAATCATCTCTAAAAAACAGAGTACTTATTTAAATTTTGAAAACAGTATTTCAGGTTTTTTGTTCTCACAGGGGAACAGAAAACCTGGTATATTCAATGCTTATGAGACTACAGGAAATCCCTCATGCTTGCCTCTTAAAATTCAAGTAATTTGAAAATAAAATTTAATCTGAAAGATTTAAAATTTTCTTACTCTTTTATTGAAAATACTTGATTCTTTTACTTGACATTTTCTTAGGAAATAGAAATATAAAATTAAAGGAAAATTAAACAGTAACCTCCACAAAGCTTTCTGAGTACATCTAACTTTTGATTAACCAACCCACACTGATCTTACATAACTTCTCTCCACTGCACAACCCCCACCAAAAAGATAAATTATTTACTTTCGAATAAATGAGGATAAGGAAGCCAAAGAAATATTTGATGATTTTTTTAAATGGTGAAGGACAAACAAATATAAAATGCATTCTTTAAGTTTGTATTATCCATCTAAATATATATTTTGGAGGCACAAATACCTATAATGTCCAAAATATTAATACTATCAAACCAATTATTAATTTTTAAATGTTAAAATATAAATTGAGTGCTTAAAACTGGTGAAATATTTTAACAATCAAGCCTATTAAAATATTATAAATTACAGTCAATCACTTAAACACTGCATATGACTGCTTTTTACCTGTTTATTATTAATATAATACACAATAAATCATTTAAATAATCGACATTTAATTGTTTCCTCTCTCAACAAATTTCAGGCTTTGTATTTCAAGTTTAGGTTTGAAAACTGCTCTTTTTCAATAAAAGAATCCAAAAGCGAAGAAGTCAGCCTTTATAATGCATGTACACTCTTTAAGCGGAGAGAAAACAGAGAAAAATACAAGAATTATATTATTCTTTCCTATACACCATTTGCACTTTAAAATTTCTGATGTTTGGGTATCTTTCCTACTACTATACTTTGAAAGACAGAAATGGGGTGGGGGACGCATTTTTCAAGTCACAGTTTATCTAGTAAGGTATACACCAAACAGCAAAGCATTTAAACATTACTAAATTCTGAGCTCATCCTTGAAATGCTCTAAAATACATAAATTTAGGGTTTGCAACAGTCCTTCACATTGACTGACTTTTTTATATACACAGGAGATGCGGGGGACCAAGGCTCTCTGGAATTATGCAAAGAAAGCCCGGAGTCTACCTTAACTACAAAGTGAGCTTTCACCAAAAGGAGGATTTTATTTTAAAGTCTCAGCCCCATTTTAAAATACAAGGAATAACTTAGCTGCAAACATTCATATTTATGTCCAAACCTAGTCTTATTAAAGCACTTTAATAATGATAAACATTTAAAATAAATCTTCTAATGTGACATTCAAGTGTTCAAAGATACTCCAATATGCTTCTCAGAAAACTGCGAACTGCGTTCATTCGTGTTCAAAAGGATTTTGTTTACCTGCCAACCAAATGCCCACATATCTCATCATAAAAATCCTTAAATGAGGTCAACTATGTCAACTAATCATTAAGAATAATCTAAGCCCCAATTTTGCATCAAAAGTATTTGCAAGTTATTACTCCCCAAAGGTTTTAAGAATGTGCCAATAAAATGCACAATATTTTGTATTTTGTATGACTCAGTCACATGCACAATGAAAGTGCTAGTTATTTTTCTCAACGCAGAATTAGAAATATTCCAGACTATCAAAACTAAAGGCTATCATTCACTTGTAGGAAATGTCAAGGCATAGCATAAATTAGTTTTTAAAGAAAAAAACAGTACGCCCTTATAAATCATGTTGTTGCACATATCGCCATAAGCTGTGGAATATTTCAAAAATAATCAAGAGAAAACAAAAAGAATATTTTACGTATGTACTCGGTGAGAAAGTTACAGGCCAGCAACAAAAACAAACCTGAAAACCTGTTTCAAAAGCGACAGGACTTTGAATCAGCATCTTCAATGCTCATCTGTTTGCAAGTAAGCCAAGTTTCAGAACCACGGAATGCTGATATTTCTGGAACTACTTCTTTGAAAGGTTCACCTATAAATTTCTACTGTTATCATTCTATGACCAGGTACATGATTTGGTTAAGATGTGCCCACATGGATTAAAATATGATGCTTGGCATTTTCCTAATAAAGTTTTTAAAAATTGCATTCACGTATATGGAGTCTGTTCTTTGATTTAGAGTCTTTTTATCACTATGCTTTGCTGGACTTTCTTTAATGACCAATAAACTACTTTTTTGTTTTTAAAACTGGCTCTAAAGCTTTATAAATATTCTGGCAAGTTAAATACATTGTGAGTCAATTTTTAAAAAGAAGAACTCATAAAATATATGGCCCTCATTCACTATTTAGTGTACATTTTCTTTACAAACTGTTACACTAAGTAAGCATTTCTCTTAGTGGTGTTTCCAGAAGAAGGCCTACTGAATGTATCCATCACAGGGCCAAATAGGTTTTAAAAAACAAAAACAAAAAAAACTTTCTTAATGTGATAATGGCTCATGAGCTGTGAGAATCCCTTAACTTGTTAAATACCTGACTATGCCCTGGGCCTACATGCGTACACTGGTATCCTCATAGATGCACCATACCAAAATATAAATTTATCTATTGAGAGCTCACTGGAGAAGTTGCTAGCGTGTCTGCTAAGGTCCTTCCTCAGTACAGCAGCACCACTGGTATTATCTACCAGTTCTATGTGTTGCAAACTTCTGCCAGCTAGAACTTCAGCCTTTGAATCTCAGCATTTTCACTGTAGTCATAACTCATTCAAATTATCTTACACTTTGCATCTTATCCATATGCAATTGTGAACCTTGCCAAAAGTGGTTGGAAAAGTTTCATTCCATACTTCCACAAGTTACTAAAATAGTAACTTTGGAAGTTTGTTAGGGAAAAATAAAAAACTTTTACAATAACTGAAAGCAACTGCTATCCATTATTAATGCTAGGCCTAAATCCCAAACAGGCCATTTCAACATAAAAGATACATTTAAGAGTCTTCTGCGATCAAATAGCCAGTAGATGACTGTTAGATATTGCAATAAGATGGGATGTCGTGTGGGAAATAAATCCAGAATCTAGAGAGGAGAGAAGAAACTATGGATACTTTTTAGTCTTCCAGAAAGTATTCCGGATAAACCGTTATCTCCTGCTAAATGAAAGCAAGAAGTGGTAGCAGGTTTTCGTAGGGAGTGCTGAATAAACATTTTACATGAAGCATACAAACTTCATGTAGATGATTAATGGTCAGATCGCAATGTACCAAAACAGTATGAAGGCTCACAGTTATCTTCCAAAAAAAAAAATTAGCGCAAAATCACTTTGACTTCATGCCTTTTGGTCTAAATAAATAAATAAATGACATGTTCAAAAGGGACCAGATTTGGAGCCTTGAAGTAGCAATATTTTGCCTGGAGGTGGTGCAGACAGGGGAGGGATGGACCTGGAGGACACGGGAAGGAGAGGCGCTGGGGTGAGAGACCCACGCTCCGAGTTCGGTCGGAGGGGAAAAGTTGCCCCAGTCCTGCGCGCGGAGCGGCCCGAGTCGCGTTGCGGCGGCGGGGGGAGACGCGTGCGGCCGGGAGCCCGACTCCGCCCGGCGCGCCCCGGCCCGCGGCCCGCGGCCTCGGCCCTCGGCGCGCTGCGCGGCGTGGGCTCGTCCCGGCA
>ML664246.1:1210478-1241719 GCA_007570785.1 Antilocapra americana | reverse complement strand
CGGCCGCGGCGCCGCGCCCCGGCGGGTCCCGAGCCTCGCGGCCGCTCGCGCTCGCGGCTCGCTCGCGCCCTGGCTCGCCGGCTCGCCCCCCCGGCCCGGCCCCGCTCGGCGCAGCCCCGGCACGGCGGCGAGGAGCGCTCCCGGGCTGGACTCCCGGGCAGCTATAGGCTGCCACAGGATGTGCTTAAGCAAACAAAACTACTTTTCCCCGTCCCCATCCCCCAACCCCCGCCGCAGCCCTCCGCGGACCTCGGTGGAGGACTTGGGCAACTTTGCCAGGTTGCCCTGCACCCCTCGACTCACTGCGTGGGCCGGGTGAGAGCCGCGGAGAAAGCCGGGGGGTGGGGGGTGCAGATTTGCATGTATGCAAATGTAAAAGAATCAGACCTCCTAGGTAACTTTTTTCCCTTCTGAAATGCGGTACGGCTCAAAGCATTGTAATCTCTCCAACGAAGCTTTTTGTGGGAATAGATTGTCGGCAGAGGTAATTATGCACAAAATCCTGCAAAGTTTGTGCAGCTCAGTCCTACGGCCTCCAGAAGCGGGGGTGGGGGGTGGGGGAAATTTTCACAAGGAAGATTCACCGGATTTGGGGGCTGGGGTGGGGGGGTTGTCTGGAGAAAGGGAGGCGGAGATTAACGAGCATTCTCCCTCCCAGGACTGTGAAACTAGTGGGTTTGAGCACAGACGCCATAGAAAAAGTTCTATCACGTTCAGAAACAACAGTGCTTTAGCTGTGACATCTTTTTTCTTTTTAGGAGGAAAAAAAAAATAATAACGTGAAAGGGATGTCCCCTTAGGGAAGGGAGATATTCTCGTCCACAAACGCGTGCCCAGAACTGGACACAGGCCTGTCATTACCGTCTCTGTTCCCGGGACACCTCTGGAAGGGTGCCTTTTAAGAATCCCCTCTTTTTCCCTCCCCCAGGTAATAGTTCTTAAAATGGAAAAGAGCTTCCTGCAATTATTTTAGGTTTGCTAAAGTATTGTTTTGGCAGAAAAGGGGGGTGGTTTTTAGGGTTTGGCAAGTTGCCAATAAGCCTGCTTTTCCAGTTTTTTTTTTTTAACCTCATATTTTCTCTCTAGGCTCTCCTCACTGCTGGGAAAGGAAAAAAAAAGAAAAGAAAAGGTATACCTCCTTCCTCCAAACCTCCATTCCATCTCTTCTCAGCTCCTTCACTCTAGTTTGCAGCCTTCTGCATTTTCTAATCCTCAGAATTCCAAAAGGGAAGACAACTATGACGATGAACGGCTCTAGCACACAGACAGGGGAATGTGCACCTTGGTGGAGGTTACCCATCTAGAGAGCCTCTGAAAAGAAGGCACTCTGCGTGTGTGGCTGAGATGACATGTTAAGGCCACTCTCTTTCAGACTCTTCCCCCACCCCACCCTCTCTCATTTTTTTTTTTAAAGCAAGGGGCAAGAAATATGCTCCTGGAGAAAATGAAGTCCTCAAATATTCAGCATCTTTCTAACGTGATTTTATGCTTGTTCTCCAGTTACTTAATAGCCAAAATAATTCCTGGCTTCTCAGGAGACCATTTTCACACGCCCCCGCTTCTAAATATCCTTGGAAATCTCTCAGGTTATTTATTAAGGGATGAGGGGAAATAATGACTTAAAACTTTAATGAAAGAGCCCCGTTTTCCCAAACGACACAGCTGCTTTTTCCCTCCTTGCTTCCTCTTAGATTTCAGTAGGAGAAAAGCGTCCTAAAAGGCAAGCCGAGTCACAGAGACAACATTCCTTGGCCACGAGAACCCTTGCTGGGATCTATAACTTCAACGCGCTCCAAGTTTCCTCGACAGAAGTTTCTGGCTGACAGTTCCAACATGTAACTGAGGCACAGTGAGAAGTTATTGTTCCGAGTGTGCACTCTTGGGAAGCTCTCTTCCAGAGAAGATTAAAATCTTTCTTTTGGTGTATTAAAAGATAGACCTCACACCTGCCACTTCCCAAAACAGCAAGGATTCTGACTTTTAATTGAATCTCAAGAAAAAGGAAAAGGATTTTTTAAAAAAGCACTGGCACGGCGCCCTGGTTTTTTTTTTTTTTTTTAATGGGGAAAAGTAATTTAATGCCGATATTTCTACTTTAAAAACTTCTTTTGTTGCAGCAGTGGATGTGCCCGCGATTTCCAGCTTTCTGCGGTTAGCAATATTATCTTAAGTAACTTTTGGCGCCCTTCGTAAGACTTTTGGATATGGGACGATTGTTTGCGCCCTCTAGGCAAGGGCTGGATCCAAGTTCAGCACCAAAGCCCTTCACATCCGCTCCTGCTTTCCCTCCTATCTCCGCCAGCTCCCGCTCCCTCCCCCGCGGGAGGGGGGTGGGGTGGAGAGGCGGGGGAAAATCTACAAAGCACAGCTCCAACTACAGCCTTTGGAAACCGGACTGAGAAAAATACAGTAGAAGAGTTACAGTTACTGAGAGGCTTCTGGTAACTTTCTCTCCAACAGGCATAAATTTAAACACACACACAAAGAAACAGATGTTCTTAAAAGGGCAGTCTGGGGGTAAAAAACATTTCCAGCTCTCTCCCCTGGTCCCAAGTTACAAAAGTAAATCCTTGCCCAGAGTTCACAAAGATACTGAGACCCTTGAAAGAGAACCAGGATGAAGGGTGAAGAGAAGAAAGAAAGGCTAGAGGAGAGAACAGTATAGGAAACACAGGTGAAGTACAAAAACTAGTTTACTGCAATCATATAAATGACCCATTGTTAGGAAGGATAAACCCCTTATTGGAAATAACCACTCCAATCATTTATTTTGCAAATGCTAGGAGGCTGCCTTGAAATGGGATTGTCTCTGCAAAGGAGGCTCCTGTCATGCTCCCTGCTATCCATATTCTTCCTGGCACAGAGCCCGGCCTTGCATTTGCTATGTTTTATTTGCAGAAATGTTACCTTGCCAGTTTTAGTGAAATCCTCTTAGATATATAAATTACGTCAATAAGGATTCACTTATATGTACATCTCGAATACCTCTCATTTTGGAGGTTACTTAATAGGAAGATCTTGTTAATATGATTTAGATTTTAATATACAAAGCAGTGAAGATAAAATTGGGGTTCAGAAGTGACAATGCCATTTGCTATAGTTCTTACCAAGACTAACTTTATTACTTGCATTTCCCAAGATTTTCCTTCTCTAGTTTTTTGACCTGCAGTCACGTGTGTGCCGATTTTTCTTATATGCATATATTCCTAAATTGAATCATGTTGCTGAGCTGAGCATCTAAGCAGATTCTTACATCAGATTTCCAGGCCAGATTTGATTAGCAGGCCTAAAGCCTTGGGAAATAGCTGGATGGGAACTTAAGCCAAAGATGGGAAAGAGCCTCTATGATTTTCCATTCACTTCCCAACAGAATTAGGTGTCTACACTGCTCAGAGGAAAGGAAAAGATGGATATATTTAAGTCAGAGGCTGCCAGTTACTGTCTCCAAGACAAGCTGCTGCCGTTGGTTTCCACAGGATTGGTGTCAAAGACTTGTTCAAGAGGCCAGACTCCAGCCAAGAGTTAGCAAGCCAGCCATCTCCCACACACACCCTCCACAGGGGTTGTTGTGGTAACAACAAGAAATGTGCACCCGGCTGGTCTCAATCTCCTACTCGCTACTGACCACATATTAAACGGAACTCAAGAAGAGTCAAGGAAAACACTCTCCCCTGCTCCCTTTCAAATGTATAAAACAGCTGGCAGTCCACCTGTGAAACAGTCTCTCTCCTTTAAAACTGTTGTTTAGAGTTCCAGAAGAGAGGCTTGCCTGTTCCTTCAAAGTACCTGAAAAGCCAAAGCTTCTAAGATAAGTAGAGAAAGACGTTTTGCACTGCTAAGCATGCAATACATTACTTTCCAAAGCTCACTTCAATCCCATAGTTTATCAGCCCCACATTTTTAAAAGTTGAACCTCATCTTCCACAATCGTTAACAACTTCCCTGAATTTACAAATAATCATTCATGCAAAGTTAAAGATTTCTCTAACAGAATTTTTTTTAACTTTTTCTAGAAGGCAATGAAGGCTTGCAATTCATGCAAAACAAAACAAAAAACCCCACGTTAATTGGGCTCTTTTTTCCTTCTAAAATTCAAAAACTCTTTCCTATTGTGCTTGCTAAATCCGGAAGAGCTTGTAGCTTTGACAGCTTGAACCACACCATCCCCTTCAGAGCCTCAGAGAACTTCAGCTCTTCTCTGTCCCGCCCCCTCTGGCTACTGCGAACCATTGTACACCCAAGCTTGGCTATGATTGGGTAAGGCTTTTGTCAATCTCCCCTGTGGTCCCATTGATTAGAGGATCGAATCGTCAATTATTCTCCCGGTCCAGACATTTCTTTTCGGGTTAGGTTGACTGCTGAGGCCAGACGTCTTTTTACAGAACAGAGCACGTACAGGATTTTTTTTTTTCCCCTTTCTGGAACCGAGCAAGCGCTAGGAGGAAAAAAAAAATCTGTCAAGCTCAGCAATTTTTTCAAATCTCGGGGAGGAAAAAAAAAAAAGGAAACCCGGTCCTTGATGTACATAACAAAAAAAGAAAAAAAGCCATCCACAAAACCATCTTTAAAACAAAACCATCACAATAGACATTTACCCAGCAATCACTCCAATGCATATGCAAGCTAGAGAAATTTTAAAGTCTTAGCCATTAAACAAAATCATTCTACCATTATTGTTGTTTCTAAAACGCGTACCGTATAAACGCAAAATAGAAAGTTTAAAGCTGAACCACGTACCATTGCAATGTAAAAAGAGTACGTGAGAAACTGAGAAACTTTAAAATGTTCAGACGAATTGCTTCATTAGTTGTCCCCCTTTTTTTTTGCATTTAAAAAAGACATCTAAATAAACTTGGAACCGTTGAAAACCCGGAAGAGATTTTTTTTTTAAGCTGTTGGCCAATTGCAGGCTTCTTGGAGAATTTTTTTTTTTAACTCCAAATCAGGAGGCTTTTGCAATTGCAGTGCGCGCTCTCTGCCTCTCTCACTGTCTCTCTCTCCTCTTTTGAAAGCGATCCAACCCCGGCTGGCTGGTTCTCAGCTTCACTCTGCTTTTGCCTTGTGTGCTTTGGGTTGTACGAGACTTTGCAGAAGTTGCGATCGATTCGCAGTCCCCCTCTCCTCTCCCTACCCCCTTGTTTATTTCCGCAATCGCTGCAATTTGCATAGTAACCAGGCACTCGCCGGCGGTGGGGGCCGGGAGCGGGCAGGGGAAAGGCCTTGCCCCCTTCCCCCTCCTCGCGTCTAGCTCCCCGCCGGCTCCTCCTCCCCGCGGCGCGCGGCCAATAGGAGCCCCGGCAGTCGGCGCAAGCTCCGGTCGGGACACTGCTCGCCGGAGAGCCCCTGCGTTGCTAGGCCCGGCCCTCCGGACGGCGTTTCTGGCGCAGTAGGAGTTCCCCCGCTTGAGGACCCCGCAGCCGGTACCAGGGAGGTGCGACGATGTAGTACCCTTGCCTGCGGTTGTACGGGTTTCGCACGTTTTAATCAAGTCTGCACACCTGCTTTCTCGGTTTCTTTTTCTGTAGTCTCTCGTGAGTTATTAGGCTAGTTCAGGATGGTTAGTGAGAGATTTAACCTTTATTTGCACTAGTGTAGACCAAGAGCTAAAGATCCTCTTTGGTTCATTAAATCAAGAGAGTGCAAAATGTCACAGAGAACTCGCAGTAAAATAAAGCTTCTACTCCTGATTCAGAAAGAAAAAGGCATTGGCTCTGCCCTGCAGATGGCTGAACATAAAATTGTTAGGTGGACTCCCTCAAGAATAAAGCTGTTCCTTTAAAGCAAGAGATGCAGTGAAATTCTAACTTAATTGCAAGGGTTTAATTTGTCAAAATCCTTAAAAAAAACCCTGGATTCCACAAAGTTTAATACACCCCTCCACCTCCCATCCCCCGAAAAGAAGAGCTGAAAGACATTCCACATTTAAAGGGGAGGGGCGTTAAAACATAGTTATTGGATTGTTAAGGCCTCCATCTCATTGATTCATCTTATATCATTAATCCAGTCTCTTTAAGACCATGTAATCAGGTTATTTCAATGTCAGTCTTTTACGTGTTTGTTTCAAGCAACAAACAAGCCATTGGTTCAGTGGTGGTGTGTGTATGGGGTGGGCTGTCCCTTTAAGTGGAAAGCTTCACAACTAGGCTATTACATTATTTTGTTTTGTGTTTTTAAATGTGTTTGCTTTGCATCAGTTAAGTAGCTTAATACATTTTTGCTGAATAACTGAGTTACAGGAAAATGTATGCTTAGCTCACTTGATAAAATTTATCCAATAAGAAGTCAAGAGGAATAGGAAGCAACTTGGCAGTTGTCTGATTTTCTTAACTGTCCTTGGTGAAGTTACCTAATTAATTAATAACAGGACCTTGCACAGTTAAATTAAAGGTTAGAGAAACTTCCTATTTTATTCTGAACCACATTTTTGGCTTTAGACTTAAACACTTTGCAACTAGCTAACTGATGAAGCATTACTGGGAGGTGAAGCACTGTGGCTGCCCTTGGTATTACGTAGGATTTGCTGTTCTGGTCTGATTCTGATAAATTCAAATATTGTCTAGCTCTGGAAAGTCTGTGGCATTTAATCCACTGAGCATTTCCACTTGGCATACCACTTTCACCATAGAAAGTGATGAGACATAGAGGCTTAAGGAAAAAGAAAAAATAATTTTTTAAGTAATCAAAAAGTTTCTAGGCCTAGTTTGGCTGGTGCTAGACTGTGATCTTAAGAGAGTTACGTAGCACCTACAAAATAGGACATGGACTTACTGTGAGAATGGAGATCTGTTTTGTCAAGAGCTAAGAGCCTTTGAAATGCACAAGAGGTATCAACTTGTATTGCATTGCTCTGTAGATGCTGTGGCCTGAATAATTCCTAATGTTAACAAACTAGGCCTTGTCAGTAGGTGGTAACAGTGAGTTTTGTGTGTAATGTCTGTACTTCGTTAACTTGGTCTAATGTGGTAGGTTAGCAATGGTCCCAAAGTAACCTTTTATATCTTCGTCTAGTCAACAACACAGTATAGGCTTTGGAATCCAACTTAGATGTTCATGTTGGTCCTACTATGTGTGGTGGTGGTGGTTGAGTCGCTAAGTCATGTCTAACTCTGTGACCCCATGAGCTGCAGCCCACCCAGCTCCTCTGTCCATGGGATTTCTCAGGTTAGAATACTGAAGTGGGTTGCCATTTTCTCTTCTAGGGGATCTTCCTGACCCAGGGATTGAACCTGCATCTCCTGAGTTGTAGGCAGTCTCCTGCAACAAAAGTGGATTCTTTGCCACTGAGCCACCAGGTAAGTTCCTACTATGTGACTCCAGGCAAATTATTTAATCTCAATAAGCTTTAGATCCCTCCTTTGAAAAATGGTACATATTCAGATAACATGTGTAAATTACTGAATACAATATGTGTGGTCAATAAAGGTAGCCATAATAATACTATTACTGTTTAATATGTATAATGTCCTAGGTGAGATTTCCAGGTGGCTCAATGGTAAAGAGTCTGCCTGCCAATGAAGGAGATGCAGGAGATACAAGTTCGATCCCCGGGACAGGAAGATTTCATGGAAAAGGAAACAGAAACCTGCTCCAGTATTTTTGCCCGGCAAATCCCATGGACAGGGGAGCCTGATGGGCTATAGTTCATAGGCTTGCAAAGAGTCGAACATGACTGAGTAACTGAATGTGCTAAGAGCTAAGGGAACAGAGAATAAGATATTATCCCTGCCTCCAAGAAGCTTTCAGTCCAATGGCAGAGACAAGACATAAAGGTAAGGAACAATATAGTAAGTGCTATCTCTAACTTAGATACACATAAAAGGCAGTAGGAATACCAAGGACTGATCTTTCTTGGATGCACAGATAAAAAGCTAAAAAAAAAAAAAACATGACATTAGTGTTGGGCTAAAAGTATGCATCTGTCAGGTGAACAATTGAGGGGCAGAGTACTCCTGTTGAGGAAAGCAGGGTGATATCAGCGCATGCAATAGGCCGGAGAATGGGGTGGGGTTGGATTATTGCGCTAGCTAGTGTTAGCTTGTGTTACAGTAACTAGAGATGTGGGTGGTAAAGTAGACTGAGGCAAGATGGTGGAGAGCCTTATGAGTTTTGCTTGAGGGACTGGGGAGGCCTCAAAGGTATTTAACCAAAAGATAGGCAAGATAAGATGCACAAGTTAGAAAGATCATGGTAGCAGTGGAGGCAAAGAGATCAGTTAGAACAAGGTGAGAGAAGATGGAGTCTTGAACTATAGCACCGCAGAAATGAATGAGCAAGAGAGAAAAGGAGGGAAGAGTAGTGGGTAGGAGAGAGGTGTGGAAGCAAGAGAGAGACACATCACTGACATTGGTTTCAGGGACTTTGACCAATAGGGACAATGCAAGAGTGCAGTGTTTCCACACTCTTCCCAAAGTCCAGATATCCACATGACGTATAAGACCGGTGAGTGAAAGAAGCTCTGCTTACCTCCCCCACCCCACAGATTGCCACTTCTATATCCTTAAACCTACAATATTAAATAATTTAAAAATAATAACAGTAACCATAACAATAGCTCACATAGATTGACTGTTTACCCTCTATTAGCTCTTTCCACTCCCTGAATTTGTATTCTAGTAACCTCAGCCCCACTGAAACACAGCTGTACACTAAATAGGGTGGTTTTGAGTTGTCAACCCATTCGAGAGAGCCTCGTGTTTCCACATCGGCTGGCTTTATGCCTTGAAAATAGTAGGCTCTTCCAGGAATTTTGCTTTGTTGACCCAAATAAAGACCTAATCCTCTTGCAGGGCATTGATATGGAGACGAGAACATCAGCGTCTTACAGAATAGAAACATAACTCAGAATCACTATATTTTTCTAATAATAACTTTAAATTTCTGTACTAAATTGAATGTTGAACACAAAGGTATACTTCACATTTTCTTTATTTGCTTGGGTAAATCCTAAATCATCCAAAGAACTTTTTAGGTTAAGTAATGAACACTGGCATTTAGAGGTCTAACACGGCAATATAAAGGATAAATACTAGAAGCAAATTTAAATCTAGGATTTGAAGAGGCTTCCAAATAAGCAAGTTGTGTTAGTCTACTGTCTCCCCCTAAATCTGTTCTCTACTTTTGGATACATAGATGAACAATTAGAGTCTATATTTTCCAGCCTCCATTTCTGATAGGCGTGACACATGACTAAGTTCTTCTCAGCAGGATGGAGGCAGGATAGCTGAGTGCAAGTTCCATGTTACTTGCTTAAACGAAATTTGTAGTAAATTTTTGGCCTTTCTAGGAGCTTCCATGAGGCCCTGTTGGAAACCAGACATCAGTGACAAAGACCAGGACTGCACCCTCAGAGACAAGAGGGTGGGAAGATGGAAGGACCTTGGTCCCTGAGTAATCTCAGGGAGGCAAGTTGCTCCTGCAGCCTAGACCACATTTAAACTTCTGGTTCTGAGGTCTCTAATATAGCAACCTAGCATTTACTGCAACCAATAATCAAGATTATAAAATAATCTCATGAGATCTTTGGATAATTTTCTCTATAAAGATGTTATGGTTTTTCCCCAACTTGGTACAGATTACATGTGCTTTTATTATCAGCTTCCTTTGGCAGACTCTCCTCCTGCCTCAATTCCCTCTGTGCCCTGCTCATCCCATACACACTAAACAACTCGTCTCTTCTCATCGTTTCCTGAACACAGCATACATGTTCATTCCTCTCTTCCTTTGTCTGTGTGCTTTTTTTCTGCCCAGAAATCCCTTAAAAAATGAGTTCCACTCGTTTTTTTCAAGAACCAAGTACTACTTGCTAACTCCTCTGGCAGAATCCGCCCATCCCTCCAGCATGATCCCTAGTGTCTTATGCTCATTTTTAGGACAGCTCTCTTCACATTGTATATAAACTTGTATGATAGTGTTAGTCGCTCAGTCATGTCTAACTCTTTGCACTCCAAGGACCGTAGCTCACCAGGTTCATCTAACCATGGAATTCTCCAGGCAACAGTATTGGAATGGGTAGCCATTCCCTTCTCTGGGGAATCTTCCAGACCCAGGGATTGAACCTGGGACTCCCAAATTGCAGGCAGATTGTTTACTGTCTAAGCCACCAGGGAAGACTCATCAATTGGTATATCAATTATTTATTTGTCCATTTGTCTGCTAGACTGTGAGCTCCTTGGAAGTGGGATGACTTCATTCCTTCTTGGATTCCTATAAGCAAAGTGCCATAGTAAATCCTCAATGAATAGATGAACAAATGGTTAGTATTCCAACCTTTCAGTCTGATAAAACACAAGGTCAGGAGTATGGCTGATGCAAGACATGGCATTATCACTGGATGGAAATTTTAAGTAATAAAATAGTAGGACATTGAGTTTGCTTATCACAGACCTTCCACATACATTCTCACCTTTACCTTTCCTTCTGGGTGGGTCAGCCATTGTCATTCTAACTACACAACAGAGGAAACTAAGACTCAGGAAAAGGTAGTGGTTACTCAAGGTCATTTACACTGGTGAGTGGTTGAAACCAGTTCAATTCATTTGGCATTCCTCCCCAAAGCTCTAGCTATGATTTCTGACTTAGGAAAAAGTTCAGGCTTCGGTTTTTTTTACGTACTAGTGGGCTCTAATCATAATCAACAGCAAACACGTGGATCCATTGTTAAAAAAATAAAAAAGCTTTATTAAGATATAACTGATATACAAAGAACTGCACATATTTAATGTATACAGTTTGATGAGCTTGGACATATGCCAACACCCATGATCGATCACCACAATCAAGGTAATAGATATATCTGACACTTCCCAGAGTTTTCTTTGTGCCCCTCCCCCACTTTTGTTTGTGGTATGAACATTTCCCTTGAGGTCTAACCTCTTAAATCTTGAAGGGCACAGTACAGTATTGTTAACTATATGCGCTGTGTTGTATAGATCTCTACAACTTATTCATCTAGCATAGCTGAAACTCAACACCTCCTCATTTCCACCACCCTGGACCCATCCTTCTTATTCCCAGGTGGCTCAGGGGCAGAGTCTCCCTGCCGAGGCAGGAGTCACGAGTTCAATCCCTGGGTTGGGAAGATCCCCTGGAGGGGGAAAATGGCAACTCACTCCAGTATTCTTGCCTGGGAAATCCATGGGCAGAGGAGCCTGGCAGGCTACAGCCTGTGGGGGTGCAAAAAAGCTGGACATGACTAAGCACATCTGCAATTGAGCACCATGGATACACACCAGGATAAACTGCCGACATTCCTCAATACCAAAGATGGTGTGGCACAACTGAGCTGCTAGGCTAACCAGAGAGAGGAAATCTGTATCATAACTAAAGTGAAGGTAGCAGAGTACCTGGTTCACAGAAGGAAAGGTGAAGGGGAACTCAGAAGTGCCCAGCCACAACATTTTGCAGATGGTAAAACTGAAACTAGCCGAGTGGAGCTCACGGTCATACAGCTGGTAAAGAATTAATCCCCAGTCCAGTGCCAGTTTCATTACATCATGCAGAGGATATTTCGCAGGAATGGGAAAGGAGTGGATAACTATCTCTGATATCAAAGTTGAAAAGAGGCCTGGGAAAGTGAAGAAATATTGCTCTTGAATCTGATAGGAGAAAGAAAATGGTTAATTATCTAAATCGAATAGACGACTATAAAATCCAGGTGAGTACCTAAAAGATTTACTTAGGTAAAGACAGTTCAGTGATAATTTTCAGGAAAAATAAATGAGGGTGGGGTGAGAGCAGCTGTTTAGAACTGCAAATTCATGTGAAGAGCTGTGAATGGATCTGGTTCTCTAGTCTCTGCTCTTTGTGGCTGTAGACAGTTCAACCTCTCCCTCTGGCTTTCTTCTCTGAAAAATGTTTAAGTATCATCAGCCCTGCTTACATATTGAAGTTTTGTGAGGATTCAATGAAATCATGAGTGTGAAGCTGTACAAGAATTTAGGTTTCTATTCTATGAAGGTCTATACCACCAACCGTGGTTTGTCATACAGCACAGAATAAAGAACATGGATATGTAGTTGGTCGTATTTATCCTGACTCTATTCAGAAATGTCTTTGAGTGGGTGTGTGTGTGTGTATCTCTGTCTGTCTAACTATATGTAGACACACACATATAGTCATATATTTATATATATATCCAAAGTGAGTGAAAGTCATTCAGTCATGTCTGACTCTTGCGAGCCCATGGACCGTAGCCCACCAGGCTCCTCTGTCCATGGAGTTCTTTAGGCAAGAATACTGGAGTGGGTTGTCATTTCCTTCTCCAGACGATCTTCCCCACTCAGGGTTTGAACCTGCATTGTAGGTGATATCCTGCATTGTAGGTGGCTTCTTTACCATCTAAGTCACCAGGAGAGCCCATATATATACACACATATATATGTGTGTGTATATATATATATATATATAGAGAGAGAGAGAGAACTATTAGCATAGAAATAAGGTAAAGTCAAGGCCAAAGTTAGTATCCAGGATACATACAGTGAGACTCCATGTACTTTTCTAGGACTGACTTGCAGTTTTAACTTTGCGTTTCCTTGTCATCAACTTAAAAAAGAAAAGGTTAAAATGTATGAAATATGTAATATTCATGTCATTATAAAATGCAAATTCAAGAAAAGTTATTCAGAAGTAACACAGACATTCTGAGGTTTGCAAAACTTTAACACATAAGCTCTCCACCAGCATCACGCCACTGCCACACATGTCCGCAAACCAGTACTGTGAAGAGGACAAGCTTCACTATGAGAGCCGTGCACTCCATCCCGGGGTGAGATTCCAGCCAGCATAAGGACAGAGGGAGTGTGTTTCTTCTAAAATGGCTAGTTTAGGAACTCCTCAACTATAGCTTGAGTGCCCTGGGCTAGTGGAACCAGTGCTCTGGACACTGCTAAATTAGGATGTGCCTGGTCTGACACCAGTGTCTATAGGTCCAGAACATCAGCGACGAAGAAAGGAGAAAACCAATTAAGGTTGACCCCATTAGCCTGGGGTTTTTCTTTTCTTCTTCTAGTTTTTTTTTTCTTTTTTAAACTCACAGTTTGCAGGACCTTAGTACCCAGACCAGGAATCAAACCCACATACCCTGCAGTGGAGCACCAGGGAAGTCCTGACCCTCGGGTTTTTTACATTCACTCTAGTATTCCTAAGATAACATCCCATTCACCCCAAGATAGTATGGATAGGAAGGAAATAGGAACTGGACAACCCAGTTGGCATGGATACTAAGTTCAGACTCTCCCTTCCATCCTCTCCTTCAGAGCTCTCCAGCCTCCCTTGACCTTTCTTTCTCTTTCATAAAGTGACTTAAAACTGGGATCAGCAAAGGGAACTCCAGCAAAGAAATGTATAGAGTTGGGGTTGTTGTTATTGTGAATACACTAGCAGTAATAAGTAGGTGACTTGCTTCAAAGTGCAGTTAATAGGCTAAGAATCAGGATTATGAGTTAACCAAAAACATCACAGGAAAAAAAAATGCCTCTGTGCATCAAGGGTAGGGAGATAGGGTACAATCTGACACTGTACCAGTAGGTCCCTTAGGAAAATGGCAGTCTTTTTTAAGAATTAACTGTGGCAAAATACATAGCATTTACCATTTTATCCATTTTATAATGGACAGTTCAGTAGCATTCAGTATACTCACATTACTGGGCAACCCTTAGCATTATGCATCTCTAGGATTCTGTCATCTTTTCAAACTGAAACTCTGTGTCCATTGAATAGTAACTCCCTGTTCCCTTCTCCCCACAGTCCCCAACAACCACTGTTTTACTTTCTGCCTCTATAAACTTGACTACTCCAGGAATCTTATATAAGAATAAGGATTCAGTTTTTGCACTTTTGTGAGTGGCTTCTTTCACTTAGCATAATGTCTTCAAAATTCATGCGTGGTCCTGCATGTATAAGATTTCCCTTCCTGTTTCAGGCTGAATAATATTCCACTATAAGTATGTACCATATTTTATTTATCTATTCATCCATCAGTGGAAACTTGGATTGTTTCCACCTTTTGGTTTTTGTGAATAATGCTGCTAAGAACATGGTGTATAAATTTCTGTTTGAGTCCCTGCTTTCCATGCTTTTGGGTATATACTCAGAATTGTTGAATCATATATAGTAATTCTATTTTTAACTTTTTGAGGAGGAAATGGTAATTTTAGTTTGTCTTTGGGGAAAAATTGAACAAATAATTTAACGACGGTTCATTTACAGAGTTGCTTTCATGAGCATCACGAATCTTGGATTCTATTCTTACTTCTCCTATTAGCTATGTAACCTTTAAAGTCTCTTGAATTTTCAGGACCACTCTCAGTTTGCTCATTTGAAAAAAGATGTTTTTAAATTAGTTGATATCTAAGGCCCTTTGCAATTCTAAAAGTCTCTAATTCTGCATATTCTCTTTGGTATGTGAATTCATCCATTCCTTTCTTCATTCATTTTGGAAATGCTTTTTGAATGTCAGAGCAGGTTTTTTGTTTTTGTTTTTCCTCTCTCTCAAAGATAAACAGGAGTTATCCAAGGGGAATGAGAATGGGGAGAAGGAAGCCTGGGGTAATAGTTGAAAGAAAAAATAAAATGGACTGTGAACTAGTGGAAAGGCAGGTACCAAGAGAAGGCTGAAGGGGTAAGTAGGGTTCAGAACACTCGAAGCTGAGTGACCAACTTTTAAGATTTTGCACTTCATCTTGACATTAGTGGGGAGCTATTGAAGGGCTTAAAGAAGGTAGTAACAAGATCATTCTTTGTTTTAAAAAATAACACTGACCAACCGCAATGTGGAGAATGGACTGCAGGTGTTCAAAACAAGTTACTTATTCTTTCTTTCCTTTGCTGTGTTTTTTAAAAAATATTGTAACAAATTCAGGAAAGATTTTTTTCTTTGCATTATTGTGTTGGTTTTGCCATACATTGGCATGAATCCGCCATGAGTATACATGTGTTCCCCTTCCATTTTCTTTGACAGTGGGAAAATTAGTCACGATGTCCCAGAACTTAACTTGGGACAAAAGACATTTAGATCAAACTTATTTCATCTTGGTAAACAATACTGTACTGAACTTCTCCTTACACTGAAAAGTATTTGTCCACTGTTTCCCCTGAACCATGAAAACTACTCCTCATGTAGTGTCTTCAGGTCATTAGCTTGCCAATTAATACGATAGGACTATGACATTAAAGAAAGTTTTAAAGATGTTCTGATCAGGAATTATTATCCTTTTATCTACAATGTTAAAAAAATTAAATATCACCATATTAACATCACTCTTATATTTTGTGAGAAAACTTTAGAAACCTCGTATTTAATTAAGTGGAGTTTTTCCTTAATTGGGATGCAAATAGTCTACTTCTGGCTTTATATAATATTCTTTATATAAATAATGTAGTATTCTAAAATCATAAAAATACACAGTGATGCTGTTTTCCTTTTTTTATATACCTCATTTTCTTTACTCTGAAAGTTATATGTTGTGCTGCATCAGCAGATTGTATACCTATGAAGACAACAAATGATCCCTGAAGGCCATTATTTTTAATGGGTGAAGAAAAGGAGTTCTTAGATCTTGGTTCTATCTTAGATCACGCAAATGCAAAACAAATTGTTTGGAAAAATACTTTGAGTTTTAATATGGAAGAATAATGCCTTGGTTTACTGCATCAATCACTCATGCTCGTTTAATAAAGTAATGCTGGAAAGAATGGCATTTGCCTTCAATAAATTTTGGCAGTTTGGCATAATTTTTACTTTGTGTTAAAGAAAACCAAAATGAGAGCAAGGAGAACCAATTATAAAGAGTGCTTTAGTCTGGCGAGGATGCTTGAAATGGCCAGCTTGTAGCAAGCAGGGCCAGGCCAAGAGCTGAGAAATTAAAGTTTGTATGGTACGTGGTATGCTTTTGGTATATTGAAAAAAGAAGTGCTTCAAGAAAGAAGCCAAAGAATGGTAAGTATTTCTGGTTTTAACATTATTCCTATTAGTTTACTAGCCCACCCAAGAGCTACAAAGTTAACAATAAATCAAATATATTTTAATTTGTCACGAGATAGCAGACAGAAACAAAATTTTCCAAACTGGTTTTCTGCCAAAGTATTTCTACTAACCCTATCCACTCCCCAAATTTACACTTACTGTCAAAACTTAAGAACCATCAAATGAATTCAAGCCTGGGGAATATTTACTGGATGCTGCGGTAGCCTGGCACTCCGTTATGTTCTAGGGACTCAGGACAAGTAAGTGATGATCTGTGCTTCAGAGAGGCAAGAGGCTCTTGGCAAGGCTGGGTGACTTTATCTGCCAGAAGGCCAGAGCAGAATACCTTCTCCAGGTCATTCAAAGCATATGACACATGACATGGTACCTTCAAATAACGAGGCACTTCCTACCTGACTGTTGTCCTTCCAAAGCTAACCCTCATGTTAGTAGGACTAACTTTTGAAAGTCTCTCTTTGAATATCAGATTGTGGAAACCCTACATTCTAATGTGGAAGCACAGTATTTGAGGAAGTCCTGAAAACACAATATGCTTCAAAGTGTATTAAAAATGTAACAACTCATGTTCAGTTTAGTTTCTCAAAGTCAAAACTTGAGAATACAGTTGAATTTTGCACTACAGATAGTTGAAAGCAAGACTCATTACAAGGTTAATATCGATACTTGTTAAAATACTATTTGAATTTGGGGGGAGGGTGTAGTGTGACCAGGAAAAGAGTTTTTCTCAGTGGATAACAGTGATTCATACACCTGTTATTTCCCCAGTGAAGTGTTAATTGGAAAGGCTTATAAACTCATCCTCCTCGTTTTTCTTTTGTAAATTTGAATGTTAATAATGACTCAAATACATAATTTTATGAGTGTCTGTATTGCTGTGATATTGTTACTTGATCACTCCAGTTGTCTCAAGTTACTCATGTCCTTTGCTTTAACTTTTCTAAAAAAATGTATTATATAACATTACTTACTATTTGTCTTAATGAATATGCTAGGTGCAATAGTAATAGACTTCTATGATCTGTAGATAAAATAGTTAGAATTAACTTTGACATCAAAAACAAAAATAGACAAATAAAAAAGACTTTCTGTTCTCAGAGTTCATGATATGAAAGTTTAACATAACAATCTAAATTGAAAGTTAAAAAGCGCTTCACTGATAGGGCAACCCCCCCAGCCCCATTATGAAAAAATCTGAAGTTTTTCACTATCAGAAATAGTTACTTTGAAAATAAAAACATGATCAATTAAGAAAACACCATAATTAATGCAGTTTTCAGATGTTTATTATTTTCATCAAAGGAGATGCCTGTTGACTTCAGTTCTAAAGCAGCAACACATTAAGCCTTTTACTAATTTTTCCTATAAGAGCTTGATTTGTGATTTTTTCCCCTTAAAAAAAAAACAACTTTGATACCACAAAAATTTTAAAAAGCTAACTTTCTTGCCTGAATAGGGTCTCTGTAAATGGTGAATCAAGGTTGTACAGAAGAATATTAATCACAAAAAGTATTAATTAAGATAAACTTTAGGGATGCATTTCCCAGGTTTACAGCCCTGCCTAATGGCTAACAAAGACTTCTTTATTTGTTAGTTTTCATACGTCCATGTCCATGTGTGAACCAATACATTTTGGTCTATCACTTTTATAGTTATAAAGCAGACTCATGCCCAACTCAGAGGCCCTGCAATCCAGGCCTTTAAGAAAAAGGACAGTGGAGGTGTTGCTGCCTGGGAGAGTGTGGGCTTCCTCTGGGTTGCTAGGCCGCCTTTCTGTGGACCTAGATGTATAACCTACTTTCATTTGTCTCTAACGACTGAATTAAAACACTCATTTATCTCCAAGTCATTATAACGTAGAAACTGCACTGTCTACACATCATGGGCTGTGAAACAGCAGCCGGAACACATGACAGACTCAGTATGTTTGAAATGTTGGAGCAAATGGGGTGGTTGGTTTTGAATTCATTTGCACTCATTTTTACTACTTGAGACACACTCATTAAAAAGCTGTATTTCAACTATGTTATATGCTCCCATTTAACTGAGCTGGATTTTCTCAGCACTGCTGCCTCTGACTTTTTAATTTGCTTTGAACAGGAGGATTCTTCCAAGTCGTGGACAATTCAGGCAGACTTTATCAGGTAAAGCCAAGTCTTCAGCTTTGCCTCTGCCTTCCACCCTGCTCCTGGGACCTATAAGTTGGGATTGCAGCTAAAGATGGGAACTGCAGATCCCAAACCAGAGGGCTGAATCACGCTCACTTTCTTCAGGGCAGCTGCTCACTGGCATTCTGCTCTGCACTTAAACTCTTTAAAGCTACAAAAAAACTTTGGGAAAGTTACATCACCGTAAACAAAAAGACAGTTGCTTAAGTTATTATTATGCAACATTGTGTCTTTACACATCGACACCGCAATCATTTTCCCAATTTGGCAAATACGACCTGCTCTGCAGCTTCGGAGAGAAGTAAAAATCCGGGATAAATAGGTCCATGCCACCTTCAGGAATGGAAAAGTTTTCCCACCCTCTGGAGAGATACTCAGGTTTTATCCTGCAAACAAAGTGGGACGCCAAACCGTTTCTTAAGTCTTTCGAACCCCACATTTTAAATGGAAATGATTGGTCTGGGGTGATCCATATGCTGTGAAGGGCGATACAATCACGAGCACGTGAAATTCTGGATGTGCTGTTTAAAAACTCGCAGGCATCAATACACATCTGGTAACTTAATTTATTAATTAGCCCTCCCACCAGCCTTCCCCTCCGCAAAAAGTCTGGGTAACCCCTGGGCAGTGTCTGCAGCCCAGGTGAGCTCTGCGGC
Source organism: Antilocapra americana (assembly GCA_007570785.1). Taxonomy (NCBI): domain Eukaryota; kingdom Metazoa; phylum Chordata; class Mammalia; order Artiodactyla; family Antilocapridae; genus Antilocapra; species Antilocapra americana. The sequence continues at coordinate 1,222,913 of ML664246.1, read as the reverse complement.
TCGGGTAGGAGATTGCCTCCACCCCCACCCTGCTGCTGTGCAACCATTGCAAGGCTGCGTGCCTAAGCAGAAGACAAACATGTTCTGGACACGTTTTAGTAAAAATTTGAAGCCAGATAAAAAGGATCAGTTTGTCAAAAGAAAAAACAAAACAAAACAAAAAGGTAACTACTTGTCGAAACAAAAGAGTGGGGGCGAGGACAAATGACCCGCGCAAGTGCCTACGACCATTTTTCTCCCTAGGCTGTCGCAGAGCAGACTGGGGATGGGGGCGAGGGAAGGAGGGATGGAAGGAAGAAAGAGGAATTGGAGCATCATCTCCCAGTCTGCAAAGGTCTGGTCTCTCCTGTGCTCAAGAAGCGGTGGTAGCCATTTTCATTCCCCCACCCCCCCCAAACGTAAAAGGAAAATAAAACAGAAAAGGTATATCTCCTTTCCTGCACTAACGGCTCTGCTTGTCTTTCTAAACGGAAAAAAAAAAAAATAGGATTTTAACAATCTCAGGTACTAAACCTAATCCGCATGCATCCCGTGAGGCTTCAACTCGACTCGATTTGGCGACCCGCACTGAAGGAGACGTGATCTTGGAAAATCAGTCCGAGCTCGCGCCCCCGAGCCGCCGCGGCCGCCGCAGTGGCCACAGAATTAGCGGCTCCGAGGCCGTTTCTGCCGCAGTGCACGTCCGCCGCCACCGCCGAGCACTCGGGCGAATAACGCCAGCACGGTGCGCAGACGATCGGGCTGATTGATCGCGCGAATAACTCACGACTCCAGTCCGGCTCTCGGCCCTGCCACCTTACATCACAAACGCGCGTCTGCACCGTTCGATCGGGGCCCACACACGCATGGTACACGTGTGTGCGTGTGTGCGCGCGTGTGCGCGCGGAGGGCCGAGGGAAGTGATTCCAGATGGCATCGCATATAGGAACCCGGGAAGAAAGAGCCGAAGAGCCCCTCACTCCAACCACCACCCCCAGCTTTTGCAGCGTGAACAAGTGGCTTGTAAGGCAGCTTGGAGCAAAATAAAGTCTGAACAAAACTAGACTGTGAGGCTAGCACGTCGCAGAGTGAAAGTGAGTGACGTTAACGCAGACTCTGTAAAGACTCACTTGCAGGCAAAACTAACATGCCCCCACCCTTTAATTTTTTTTAATAAAAGAAGGAAAAGAAAATCATTAATTGACTTCAGATCTTAAATGCTGCTTTCAAAATGCACGCACATGTTGAAGACTCTGCGACTATACTTTCTTGGGTAAACATCTGGGGAAGACATTCCAGGAACACATCTGAAAGGAAGAAAGGCGTAAGACAGCCCCTTCTTTATATATCGTGGGTCACAAAGAGCTGTTAAAACTTTTTTTTTTAAGTGTGCTCTCAGTGAAAATACCTTTATGAACTCTCAGGATGAAGTCGGGCTGGGAGAAGGATTGAACTGGGAGTGGAGTCCTGGGTTCCAGACATTGCCATGGTCTGTGAACTTGGGCAGGTCTCTTTTGCTGTAAAATCGCAGAGGGTAAATGATATGCTTTCTAAGATCTTTTTTTTTCTGCACTAACATGATTCTAGCTAGGAGGGAATAATGATGGGGTATGGGGAAGAAATTTTAACGTAGGGAGAAAAAGAGGTCACATTCTTCAGGTGGCATCTATTTAAACTGGTGGTGATGAAAGTGATGAGTCCAGGATGCCTGAGTCCTTAACAATGAAGATTGTGTCTATATTAAGAGCTGCTATTGCCCCACCTCTGAAGTGTAGACAGTATATAATGAATGCTCTTTGAGAATGACATTGTAATCTTGTAATTATATTTTTTTGGGGTAGAGACTATTTTCAAGGATCAGCCAGAATAATTCTGGGATTGGAACAATTTTCAACATTCTTGTTTATAATCTGTTTGTGAAATGCATTAAATGACTTGGATAATTCAGAGAAAATAAGTTTTTGGTAGGTCTAAGGGTTCTTCTACACCATGTTGGCCATCAAGATTGACTGAATTAAGGAGATTAATTCCTCTGTCTACTTTTTTGGAAAACAACTCCAAGCAGGGTAGCAGGCAGAGACCCCTCTTTGGCATTCCTCTTGTCTGTGTCACGAGTGGTCAGGAGTGTGGGTGCTAGGGCCAGACCACTAACTAATTTTCCCATGCACCAGCTGAGTAATCATAGCTAAATTGCTTTGTTTAGTTGTGCCTCAGTTTCCCACATTATAAAATGGGGGTTATAATGGCAACTAATTCATAGGGCTGTTGTCAGGATAAATGAGTTATCGTATTAAAGTGCTGGGAACAGGGCATGGCACATGTAACCAACAGCTCAATAAATGTTAGAGGTTATTATTACCCCAGTGTAAATACAGGGAAAGCAAGGTCAGATATAATAGAGGGATCTTTGAACTGCTCCTGAATTTCAGCTAAGGCCTCTAAGCACTTTATCAGGCTTTTATGATGTCAGCTTAAAGCAGGGAGCACAGCAGTCTTTATTAAGAATAAACCAAACCCTTCTCTACCAAACTCCATTCCCATACATTCAATAGTGGTCATGTTGGAGAATTCTCCACTTGACCAGCTCAATGCAAATGTGTCATATTGGGTCTGTATGTTGAGTGCATCCTTATCAATGAGTGTCTTGACTGTCGAGGTGGTAGGAAGCCAAGATTTTTTTGGGGTAGAAGTTTGCAAGGAATCATTTCCCGCCTGCTTTCTTTCCTACACAATTTGTTACCTCAGGCCTAGTCTCTGTCATTGAATTATGGGGTCAAAACAACTGCAAGTCTCTGGCGTGCCCCTCCGTGTCATTATTAGTTTAAAGGGGAAAAGCAACATTCTGACATTTTCTCCTCTCTTAATGACCCCCTAGAGTGCAGACTTGAACCAGGCTTTAGGAAGGGTCACAGGCAAGGAATGCTTAAGGGAGCAATCCTGATAGTGTTTGCATTTGGGGATTGGAGGCGAGCTGTAGTTAAGCTTTATAGAGGAAGTGGAGATTAGGTGTTTCCAGAACAAGGTGCTGGCAGGCGTCGGTCACTGCATGTTGGAAAGTAAGGTCCCACTTCTTTCTTCCCGTGGCACCTGAAGCCCCAGGTGCACTAACTGTTCTACCAGGAGCCGAGAAGAGACTGCCCCATCCAGGGTTGGCAGACCCGGGGCGGGCGCAGGGGGCGAAGTTCAGCTCCAAGTTTGAGGGGGCTGCACGCGCCGGGTTTAGTTCTCCGTTAGCCAGGCGACGTCTTGCTGAAAGCGCAGGGAGAAAAGTTGTGTTCCGAGCGCTAGCTAGCGCGTGCTCGACTCCACTTTGTCGATCTGATTAACACAATCTCCTAAATAAATAAATCAGTAGAAGAAGGTGTGCTGCCTTTCATAACACCTGTTTGCCTTCCTCCTTTTCTCCCGTGGGGACTCCCACTCTCTCCATCATGGACACACTCCCTCTAAAGAGGCGCTATAAGGTGCCGAAAGGAAACCCAAGGTCCAGTATATACACAAAGTATATAGGCACTTATACGCTTAAACATTTTTCCGGAGGCAAAGGTGGGAACCTTGGCGAATTTCATTCCCCCGCGCCTCCGCAGCAACTTGGCACCAGAAGCCGCCGGCGCCTGGCCTCGCGTAGTTTTCGGAGACCTCCTCGGAGTCCCCGCGAGGTCCTCACTGACCACGGTCCCCAGTGGCCCGCGGGCTTCCCCTGTTGCAGAGGTATTGAGCGAATTTGGAAATAAATCCATCAGCTCTGCCCTCCGTCCTCACCATCCGGAACGACAGGTCGAGGACCCCCGCTCCAGGTCCTGGAAGCGGGCGGGGGCGAGGGCGGCCGTCGCGGGAGCTGACCGGCAAGGTCACGACCGCCAGGCTGCTGACCCCGCGCCGCTGGGGTCCCGAGGAGCAGAAGGGGGCGACGCCGCAGAGCCAGCCCTTAACGTTCGAGTGGAAGCTGAAACCCGCGGGGCTCCCTGGCGAGCGGTCTTGGAAGGAAGATCAGACGCCCAGCACAGCTGAACTTTTGGAGGGGCTCTCTGCTCTGCCACCCTTTCCTAGTGGCGACGCGTGAGAGACTTTTGTCCCCTCCCCTCCGCGTCTCCGTGCCTGGGGAACTTGGCCCAGATGGCCTAGTTCTCCATATTAATTGGTGACTCCACCAGCTCAGCATCGCTTCTAAGACAGATACCTCCTAGGGTATCTTGGAGAGAAGGAAACAAGTTCAATGCTTCCCCCACCTCTTTTCGAGGGAGTATTATGTGACTTTAAAATCTTCCAGGCATTAAGAACCAAACAAAACAACAAAACCAAAAACGAAATACGCTGCCTTCACGTGAGTGGATGTGAAGTGAATCCAAGCCTTCCTTGGATTCTGAGGCAGCCTTTGCTCAGATAGTAAAGTCCCCAAATCCTTCAGGAAAACAGAGCCTCTTTCACGCACTTCTGGAGGGGGATTTCATAAGGCTGCAATATATTACCATGTTTAAAACGTTTCGCAGAAGCTAGGTTTCCTAAAAGCGACTTGCCAGTGATGCATGGAAAAGCAAATCCGCTTACCGAGAGGGGCCGCTGAAGAGGAAAGGGGGAGGCAGGACCCAGACTCAATTAAAAACCGCAGTTTCCAACTTTTGAACCACAGCACTGATATTGTGGGGTTGGTGGAACTACCCCTGGAACTGACAGGTTGCAGACCTCTGGGGCTCTTTTTCACTGCTGGCTGGAAGTCCCTGACTTCTTGGAGGTAACCCTAACACTCAGAGTTAAGCCCCCCCCACCTTTAATGTTTTGTGGACATGTGTTTGAGCTCTGCATCAAGCCTTACTGCTTATCCACTTGGGGAGGATCCACTCTTGTTCTCCAGTGCAGCGTGTGCGCGCAGGGTGGGAATGTGGGTGCCGGTTCAGGCAAAGATGTGTGTTTGTGCCAGTATGTTGTCTGACCCCCTGCCCCACTGCTAAGGAATGGGCTCTAATGCAGCCCTTAGCTCCAGAAATTCTCCCTGGAGTTTTCTTTCTGAGGGAAAACACCACCTAAATTATTTAGCAATCAAGGTTTGTGCATTTTGTATAATGAACTCCAAAGCTGCAGTTTGCTAGATGTGTGATTTCTTTGGTCAAGGGTGCTTGCAAAGGTCTTAGACCCCACAATTCCGAAGGTGAAATCACCAAGAGTATTTTGCCCAGAAAGTATAGCCTTCCAGCTTCATGAGAATAAGGTCTGCTTTCCATAAACCGCAAATCATTCAAACAATAGCAAAACAAGTCTCAATTACCCGCCCCCTTCACAAATACAAATGCACCTCCCAGTATTTCTTGTGGTGACCAAGGTTCTCTTGTGGTGACCAGGCTATTTTGTAGCATCTTAAACTATCTCTTTGGCAATTCCAACTTTTACAAAGTTTCTTGCTCTTTCCCAGATAAGTTGCACTTGACCTGTGTGGGATACAGGCTTGCCTTTGAGCCCTTGACCATGCTTTCAACTCATTTTAAAGGTTACATTTTAGTCTTAAGGGATAAAAATGTTGCTTTCACCCTGTATACAGGAGAATGTTGGACTGCAAAGTGGGCACCTCTGTAGGAAACTTGATCTCTTTGTCCATCACATGGACAGTTTCAACGTGCCAGGTCTTGTCTGCTAAAATGCCAGGGCAAGGTACTCCAGTCATCTGTTTCTCTGGCTCACCAGGTCCAGGCTCTTGCGCTGCGGATGCTGCACACACCTGCCGATTTTACAGCAGTGAAATCGGCTCAGTTCACCCGAGAGCAGGAGGACCCCTTTTTCTGTTGGAGCAACTTTATTAAGTAAGTGCTAGACCTTCACAAAAGAGAACACATTTTGCTTAAGCTTATTCTTTCTTAGGAAGCGCTTAGAGACAGGGCCCACCAATATTCCGGGTAAAGTTAAGGCTGCCAGAAATGTGAAGTGTATTACAATGCCGGCTTAGGACTCACTGAAGATCAGACTGTTACAATTAATCTCGTTTCTTTTTGTTTCCATTGCTTTATTTTTCCTTAGGTCTCTTTCCTTCTTCGTGTTCCCTGCCTTCTAAAGTTATGAGTTAATAAAAACACTACCCTATTTTTTAAAAAATACATAAAGTTGACACTAAATTTGAAAAGTTATTGTTGCAGCTAAACTCTCCTGGAGTCTAGCGATCGGTTCACCTCATCTCTGTAATGCCAGCGCTATTCTTCTTAAAATTTACTAAAATTATTCTTTTAAGGCCTTTGAGAAAATGTAATAAATGCTAATTGGAAAAAAATAACCAAACTCTCACTTATTTTACTTTCTCAGATCAAGGGAAAGGACTCTAAGCAAAACCATAAACTTTATGTTGTTTATTTTCAAGCGACTCTATTTTCAGTAGCTCTTTTTCTTCGTTAACTAACTTAACAAGCTTTGTTCGATTCCACGTCTACGTATCCTCAAGTGTTCCCACTAACCCACCCATCAGTCCTAAGGGGACCATCCCTGTATTTGCTCCCCGGCTAAAGCGCTCAATTTCAGAAGATAAAGAGAAAATGTCTTCTTCAGAAACTACCAGTGGAGGAAACCATTTACCTAATTCACTCAAGAGCTTCTATATGAAGGACTTTGGGCCTGGAGATCCTCATACTAGTGAAAATCCCTTTAGTCCTTCCTCCTCTGCTCCGCGAGGGACCGCGTCAGCTGTCTGTCCAAGAGCGGCCCTGGCCATCGGCTGCCCCTCCCGATGTGCCCCCAGATGGCACAGCCGGGGCGCACAGACGCCGCCCGCCGAACCACTATCCGATTCGCCTCCATGCGACACTGGCCACCCTCCACTCACCTCCCCACCCCCAGCGTGGGCCCCCTTCTCCCATTTTCTCTTCCTTCTCACCCTCCCCAGTGATTTTTATGGGGGTAGGAGGTAAAATGGGAACGTTTCCTCTATCGAGATGTCCACTTCCTCAGCCGTCTCCCACCCGGGTGGATTGGAATTAAAATCCGGGAATTCAACTTTGCTGCGAAACCTCTGCTTCTTAAGGAGGGGCCGGAGGGAAGGAAGACTCCGCAGGGAACACGCGGCCCAAAAGGCTCCCACCCCGCCCCTCTGCCATCCCGCGGGGAGGATGAAAGTAAGGTCCCGGGAGGGGCCGCTGGCTCCCCGAGGGGGCGAGGGCTTGGGGCAGAGGAGGCTGGGGCCAGGTGGCGAGCGCCGGGCCCGGGCTTCGGGGTTCCCGGGTACCCAGACCCCCTTCCCAGGCAGCGCGCTCCCGGCCCTGCAGGTGCTCCCTCCGCCCCCTTCTAGGCCCCTCCGTGGAAACCGCCTTCCGCCCAAGTTCGGCCCCTGGAGGCTTTGAACGTGGCCTTTCAGAAGTTTTTAAAGCTGCCCCGCCCCGCCCCGCCTTCGCGGGTCACACTCTTCCCCACCCCTCCACCCCCGCGGCAGCTGCAGCGCCGGGCGTGGGGGGCGTGGGGAGGCGGCGGGCCTCGGCGGCTCTGGGGTCGCGCACCGCCTCGGGGCGCCGGGCTCGGCCTAGAGCGCCTGGACATCCGCTCCCAGCCCGACCGGGGAGGAGGCGCAGACGGACAGCGCCGGCCGCCCCAGCCCGAGGGGTGGGGCGGGGGCGCGGCGGGGAGAGGAAGCGAGGCCGCGCGGGGCTCGGCCGCACCGCGGGCGCTGCTGCGCCGGCGCCGGCCTCGGGACCGCGTCGAGCGGCCTCGGGGGCGGCCGCGGGCCCCGGCGGCCTCGCCTCCGAGGCCCCTGGGCGCGCCAGGCCGCCACCTACAGGCGAGTCCCGGACTGCGGCGGGAGAGCCCGGGGAGGCCAGGCCCCGTTTGTCCCGGGGGCCGCCTCTCCGCTCCGGAGTCTGTGTTCTGAGCTCCAGAATTACGGATCTGCTAGAAGAAGCGGGAGCCCCGAGGGCACCGAGAATGAACTTTCGGGCAGTGGGGAACTGGGGTAGTTAATACAGGAACCCGGGAGTTCGTGGATCAAAGAAATCCCTCCTCCAGGCTAGTCCCAGGGAGTGTAGCTTGTTTCACCAGGAGGGGCCGTGTGACCTTGGACAAGTTACTTGATCTTTCTGAGTCTTAATTTCCCCATCCTTTAAAAAGGGGAATAGTGATACCTGTCTGACAGGATCCTTTCTAGAGTTAAACGCGTACCATGAGATGCCTTCTAGAGGGAGCTTTCAGCGATTTTTAATAAGAAAAAACTGTCTTTCACTCTAACAAATCTAACTCAGAAGCCCTTGTCCACTCTTTTCTGTTTTTTTTTTCTTTTTTTTTAAGATTTGAGCCTTAGAAGAGGGTAGAGAGAGCCAGAGAGAGATGAGTTTCTGATTAGAAGGCCCTGTTAGTAGAAGCTGTGATAACTACTTTCTCTAGCTAATCCCCTCCTCATAGACAAATAACAACATTCTAATATGGATAACTTACTATTGCTATTTTGGGGTTTCCCAGGCCACACTATCGGTAAAGAACCTGCCTGCCAATGCAGGAGACTAAAGAGAGACACAGGTTCAATCCCTGGGTTGGGAAGATCCCCCCGGAGGAGAGCATGGCAAACCAGTCTGGGGAATCCCATGGCCAGAGTAGCCTGGTGGGCTTCAATCTATAGGGTCACAAAGAGTCAGACACAACTGAGTATGCACACACACACACACACAAACACTATTACCTCATTTAATTTTTATCACCTTACATTGTTTATATTTTTCTCATTTTGAATATGAGGAAATAAAGACAAGAAGATACAAAGAATAGTTGGTACATTTTGTGTCTTCAAAGAAACTTTCCTATGTCAACAACTCAGATCTATATTTCAGAATCTACTTGTAACATCAATTTATTAAGCACCTACTATGTGCCTGTGAGTCTCATAACACTTCCATGGAGTAGGACTTCAAGTTCACTCTTCATAGAAGAGGAAACCTTGGTTCAGGTAGATGGGGGTTGGGGGTGAGAGGGTGGGAGAATAGGGGGTCACTTAAAATCCTTCAGAGACGTGGTGGAGCCAGGTCATGGACAGCCCAGCTCTTCTGGCTATACATCCAGGGGCCTTCTGTTGCGCCATAACTTAGTATAGTCCCAGCTAGCTTTGGGACACTGCCACAAGTTATTGGGAAAGGGCCCCTGGAGAAGTGGCCCTTAGTGGTTTCGCCATGTTGACGGTGTGGTAGAAGACGGTGTTTATAGCCTTCCGCAATGGCCGAGTAGTACAACATTTCATAAGGAAATATTGATAGTGGAGGAAGGTGGCATGTGTGCCAGGGGAGAAGCAGACAGTGAGTTGATCTATGCTTTAATAAATATGAATAGCACATTTAATGACCGAACCAACCAAATCTCTTCATAGCATATTATCACACTGAAAATTTTTGTATAATATAGCTATGGCAAAATCCTGGCCTCTGACCTATACTGATGGTCCTTTGTTGATTTGGTTACAAAAATTATTTACAATACGTAATGTTGAACATTAAATATTTTTGCTGATATCTGCATCCATGGAATAGTAACCGTTCATGGTGAAAAGACTGGATTATTTGGTAGGAAGACTATGCTTCTTTCAGCGCTTTCGTTTTTCCATTGTGTAGCAGTTACTCACTAGTTCCCCTTCTTCTTACCTACCTAAGCAGCAAATCAAACCATGGTGAAGGTGTGGTAGAAGATGGTTTGTTCCTACCCAGAACACCCCCTTTCCACATTTGAGAATAGCTAACCATAGCAAACATTTCTTGCCTGGAGAATCCCCACGGACAGAGGAGGGGGCTAGAGTCCATAGGGTCACAAAGAGTCGGCCATGACTGAAGCAACTGTGCATGCATGCAAATATAGCAGAAGGGGAGTTAAAGAGGCTGTGGGTTGGGGTATTGGATGTAAATGTGTGCATCCTACTTTCTCCTTCTATTTTTTTTTAAACTGGGTCCAATCTTGGTGCTTCTGCTTGCCAATGAAATGTCAAAAACTCAGACCTTAACTGCATTTCACTTCTATACAGATTCTGTACCCTGAGAGTATTTCCAATAATGTAATAGATTTTCATTTTTAAAAACAGATGCCACAGGAGATTCATTAGCAGAAAAAATCCCCACTGTGTAACTAACATCATAAAGTTATCAAATTTAAGGTCAGATGGCTCTGGGTGGTCAGTTTTTGGGGACCAGTTGGGTAATTAGGTAAGAGGGCTTTGTGAAGAAAAACCATCTGAAACCAGTACTTACTCATGGAATTTATTTTGTGTGTTCCACCCTGTTCTGGGTGCTAGAAGAAGAATGAAGAAATGCAGGAGTATTTCTCTTAAGATTTACATTCTCAAGTTCAACATAGAAGCTTCTTGCTCTCTCCTACTCCCTAGGTCCACATCTTAGTTCTATCATTATCAAGTGGTGGGGGTTAATGTTCGGAGAACACAGACTCCACCTCATAGATTAAGCTGACATGTTTCTCTTCTGAAATTACTATCTTCATCCTAGAATTTCAGTTACAAATTTCATCATCTTCAGGTATGGTTAGATAAAAGAGTGAATGCTGAAGACTTTAGAAGAGTGGGAACTATAGCTTATGGCTTCACTTTATAATGAGGTTTTATAATAGATAGCATTGTACTTTGGAGACATTTGTTTTATTCTCTGATGTGTAATTGTGCTTCTGTGTCATGGAAACACAGATTGGTTGGGATGTGTTGGGCATGTATCTGGAGAACTTCCTTGTGGTACCTTTCCCCAACAGCAACAGTGAGCAATCCAGGGCTCTTTTTAGTAACGAAAGGACAGAGTGGGGATCCAGTCTATCTGTCACTTTGAAACTCATTAGTATTCTTCATGTCACCTATGGTGAATCGCAGCCTGACTTTCCTAAGTTACAGCCTCAGAGCTTCTGAATGTGGGCTGCAGGCCCACAGGTGTGAGGGTAGTTTGAGAAACTGAACTGCTGCTCCTGTTCATGAAGAATCGAATTTTCAGCCAAAGCCATTGGTGAGAGTCTAATAAACCCTTGTTATGTGTGACTGCCATCAGATGGACCAATCTGATGGGATGGTTGCTCAGAAAGTTGATTATACTAGAAGCTTATGGTAGAAATGAAACATTTTCAGATAATTTAGATGCTATAAAACATAGCAGTATAGCATGGACTCTGTAGTGTCTGGAGGCAACAGAGCTGACTGGATTTAAGCAAGAAGAGCATAGACATATAGTTATTTAAATAACTTTATAGATGCCGTGAAGAAGCCTAGAGATTGTGGAAACCCTTGAAATAGTTGAAATAAAGAGTTATATAGATACTAAACATCGATGGTATTAGGGCCAAGTCCATTGTCTCATATAACCCTGTATAATCCTCATAGCTTTGAGGTATAATTAATGCCTCACAGAGGTGAACAGAGGCTCCTGATTACAACTTCTAAGAGGCATAAAGGAGATTTAGACTTAGTCTAGACTGGCCCCAAAGCGCACGGTTCCCCTGCTCTATCCACTCAGTCCCAGGCCCCTCAGTCTTCTCCAATCTGGCCTTGATGTACTTGTCCAACTTTCTCTTCCAGCGCCAACGACTGGCTCTTTTTCTTGCCACCATCACCTCAGTCTTTATTGTCTGTTTCCTGCTCTGTAAGGACACAGAATCACCTCTGACCAGTTTACTTGCAGGGTCCCCCAGATACAGAAGTTCTGAGACTCCAACAGCCAATTCTAATCGTACCCACCCTTTAATTGTACACTCAGCCTGGATGCACCATTCGAATTTTTAATGAGACCAATTTTATCCCCCCTTTTTGAATTTTATTCCCTTTAATCAGCTTGCAAATTCCTCTTTTGATTCTTAATAACTGCTAGTCCCTGGTTCGGTGCTTCACACATTGTTGTCTGTCTGGAAACAGACAACTACATAACGAACTCCTCTCCCCCCCTCCTCCCCCCGCCCCGCTCCCCAAAAAGGCTGGTGCAGAAACGTGACAAACGGGTGGGGGAGACAGTTTCAGCCAGGTTCTTCTCCTCAGTCCCCTTGCCAGCATCCTCAGCCCCCCTCCCGCAAAAGGCTGAAGTCTCCTCCGCCACTGCAGCCCTCTTGCCTGGAAAAGCGCATGGACGGAGGAGCCTGGTGGGCCACAGTCCATGGGGGTCGCGCAGAGTCGGACACGACCGCACTCACGCAGTCAGCGCCCTGAAACAAGAGGCTCAAGGCCCGACCTTCCAGCCTGGGTTCGGAGTTCAGCTCTCGGGCTGAGCCCGGGCTCTCCCGGCGCGCGGACTGGGGAGGAGGAAAGGCGCGTGCCGCGGGGGTGTCGGCGGGGAGACGGCGGGCGGCGGCAGCACGGCTCCCAGGGAGCCGGAGGGCCGCGGGCTCCGCGACGGCGCCGCCTGAGCCCCCGGAGGAAGCCGCGGGCCAGCTCCACCGCAGGGCCACGTCCCGCCGGCAGCGCGGGGCCGGCCTCGGCGAGGGTCCGGCGGCCTCGGCCGGACGCCCGGGCCCGCGGCGACTGGGCCGGGCCGGCGCTGCGCG